>JALIZF010001773.1:0-177500 GCA_029948255.1 Telmatactis stephensoni
AAGGCTTAGCAAGTAGGGCTGAGGGCTGGCCAATTTACTTACCGTGCTGTTGTTTTTGGCGAGGCGGGCGAGCTGGCAGTGGTGGTGTGTCTGCCAGTTGCTGAGGACCGGGAGGGGTCGGTCCCGGCCCTCGCCTCGCCACGCCTCGCCAAGGTGCCTGCCTAGCTTCGGTGGCTTGGTGGTTGGCGACAGCTTTCTTCGCAGACTGCAAGAGAATACAAGACTTTTCAACTTCGATCAGTGGGGGAGAAAGGCTTAGCAAGTAGGGCTGAGGGCTGGCCAATTTACTTACCGTGCTGTTGTTTTTGGCGAGGCGGGCGAGCTGGCAGTGGTGGTGTGTCTGCCAGTTGCTGAGGACCGGGAGGGGTCGGTCCCGACCCTCGCCTCGCCACGCCTCGCCAAGGTGCCTGCCTAGCTTCGGTGGCTTGGTGGTTGGCGACAGCTTTCTTCGCAGACTGCAAGAGAATACAAGACTTTTCAACTTCGATCAGTGGGGGAGAAAGGCTTAGCAAGTAGGGCTGAGGGCTGGCCAATTTACTTACCGTGCTGTTGTTTTTGGCGAGGCGGGCGAGCTGGCAGTGGTGGTGTGTCTGCCAGTTGCTGAGGACCGGGAGGGGTCGGTCCCGGCCCTCGCCTCGCCACGCCTCGCCAAGGTGCCTGCCTAGCTTCGGTGGCTTGGTGGTTGGCGACAGCTTTCTTCGCAGACTGCAAGAGAATACAAGACTTTTCAACTTCGATCAGTGGGGGAGAAACGTGCGGGTTTTTTTTTCGATTTTAATCTTAAAACGATCTTTGAAAAGCCAAACATCTGCATTCAGAAAAAGATGTGCATAATTTTTGTGATTGTTATTGTTTTTGCCTTCTCACTTTATCAACGAACCAAGCAACAGCTTTTTCTCTATAGTACCCAGAGTGCTTTTTTCTTAGCCTGTGTCGAGAAATTTTTCCACGGTCCCGTTTACCATGAGCAACGTTCACTTTTTGCACGAGATTTCAGCTGTTTATTTTGGCCAACTTATGGCTATTCAATTATTTTGCTTTGCCTGACCGTACAGCATTGTGGGTAATCATGCAAATGTTTGGCAGCATTTTCTCCAGGACTTCTTTTTTTAGGTATTTTTTATAAGTGTTGAGTCATCCTCACCTACAAAAAAAATAGTGCTATAATTCCATTTTCTACAACTCAAAACTCGCCGAAATTGTCTTGTAGGTTTCGGAATCCACCACAGGACAACTAGGGAGACGATTTCTCTCCAACAACGTCATTTCCTGAGACACAAACTGATATGGCGCCATTTTCTTTGAAAAATCGTCTCCCACCTCTGAATTCTTCCAGAAGATCGTCTCTACCACCAAGTCAAGCTTTATGATGCAAGCCAAGGGGCTCCTGTGGTAGCAAATGACTCAAAAGTGCACTTATAAATGGATATTTATCGAATTCAGGTCACGCTGCTCGCTAAAAGAATTCGACAAGCATATCATTCGAAAGAGTGAGCCTTCATTAATTTGAAACAGCAACAGTCACCTTGACAACACCTTATTTGGAGCCACAATGTTTTCGTCACTGATGTCTTTAAAAAATGGCCCAACTACAAGAAAGTAGGCTATTCCATTTTTATATACACTCCCCCGGCCCTGTTTTTTTTTGTAGAGGCAAAACGTACGGAAGCCGATAGGGGTCACGAGTTGTCGGAAACAAGTTGTCGGAAACAATGCAAGTTAATTGTCGGAAACAAGTTGTCGGAAACAAGTTGTCGGAAACAAGTTGTTGGAAGCAAGTTGTCGGAAACGAGTTGTCGGAAACGAGTTGTCGGGGAAACAGGCAGCCCAAGCCCAGCTGTTGTATATTACGGCAGATTGTAAATGGAACGGTGCCAATTCGAATCCCGGACCGGGAACCGATCAATTTTTTTGATTCTCTAGTTTCAGTGTAAATCTATTTGTATACACATATTTATATTTTTCCCAAATTTTGATTTTTAAAGCTCATTTTCAGTCAGTTTCTGGCCTTGACCCGTCATCAGCGTCAAATGACTGCAAAGGGTCCCTATACCTTTTGCGTGAAACGTGAATGGCTGGTTTATTTTTGACGCGAAACGTGATTTAAGGTCTAAAATCTTTTTGCATCCACGTGAAAGCCACTTTTGATTTTTTTTGTGCACGTGAAAGAGACTCTTTTATGGTCCGTCACGCGTGAAAAGACCAAAACCAAATATTTTTGCGTGATTTCATTTTGCAAAGGGGTATTGGGCACCCTGACTGCAGGTAATAGAAATTTACTATTTTTCATTGTGTTTTTACTTACGACTTTTTAAAGTTTATTACTTTATTACTTTATTCCGTAACATCAGTGGAGAATGCTATATAATGATTTAACTAGTTTTTGTCTTGTTACAAATGCTTCGATCGAATTCGAATGCCGCGATGAGTCTTCTCCGATCGTTGAGCTGGAGTGAAAGATTGTTAAATTCACTGAAAGACTTCAGTTGATTTTTTATAATCTTTAATATTGCTGTTTTAATTATTTCTTTAAGCTTAAGAGAATTTTGCAGAAAATATCTCGAGTTAAAATAGCAAATGTTTGTTACCTTCAGAGGACGCCATTTTTTGTCGAACTAGATTCCAGTCTTGCTCGACACTTTTGCTCCGACAACTTGTTCCCGACAACTTGTTCCCGATAACTTGTTCCCGACAACTTGTTTCCGACAACTTGTTCCCGACAACTTGTTTCCGACAACTTGTTTCCGACAACTTGTTTCCGACAACTTGTTCCTGACAACTTGTTCCCGCTTTGCGTGACACTTTATGTTTTAATCAAACAGGAACAAAAATATGTTTGAAAAATTAAAAGCACACCAAAGTTAGCAAAATTGAAATTTTGTAGTAGTTTCGATGAATAGCGCCAAAGTTATGGGCGGTTAAATTTTGTGCTTTTTGCTTGCCCTTCAAATGAACAAAAAGCACGCATTGAATTTCGGTTCCCCATAACTTTGGCGCTATTCATCGAAACTACCTTAAACTTTTAATTTTTGCTAAATTTGGTGTGCTCTTTTCAAATATTATATTTTTGTTCCTGTTGGATGAAAATCTAAAATGTCACGCATACTTTTACTTGGTGAAGCAGGTTTATAAATATAAATTTATTAGGCAGCCATAGGCTGATTGGACCTGCTATCGAAATATGTAATCGTTAAAAACCATAAAATAATAAATTATTAAAACCTAAAAATCTTTTAAAATTAATTTGTGACTGAATATTTGATTTCATTAAGTATTCTATTCCAAAGATTATTCGATAAATAAACAAATAAATAGAAAATAGAAAATTTGGTAATTAAATGATACATTGTGTACTGAATGCTAAAAAGACTAAAAATATAAAAAAATCATCATCTTTCTTCGCTACCATAGGAGCTTCCCGGGGGGGGGGGGGGGTACTTGACCAGGATTTGGGTGGGGATGTTCCGCTGGGATCCTAAAACGGTTACCCTGTTTATGACAGAAAAACTCAAAATACCATACCCTGTTTATGACAAAGCATATTAATAATTGCAGAATGTAATGTACTTATTTGTTTGTAATGTAAATGAGTTTCATAACGAGTTTGTTGCGATCGTGATCGAACAACGATAAATAAAGCTTCTAGACAGATCGTTGCCGTTGTGGCTTGCTAACAACTAAGGTTGATGAGAAAGCTGCTACCCTGTTCATGACAAGAAGCTCAAAAAATTTCAAAAAGGATACCCTGTTTATGACAGGGAACTCGAAAAACCATACCCTGTTCAGCGGATCATCCCCGTATAGTAAATATATGGGAGTACCCCCCCCCCCCCCCCCCCCCCCCCGCCGGAGGAGCTTTGAATGAAAAATTATTAATATCTTTAGAAAACTAACGTATAATTTGTTTGAAATTGTCTTTACTAACACTTGATTTTAAATTAATTATTCTGTTCATAAAGTTCCAAATATAACTGGGCCTCTGACTGACTCTTTTCCAACATCATATAGACAAGGCGCATTTTCGAGAAATCAGATACCTGGAGGCATTTTGGGGTAGAGGCTGGTAACATAACTATTCTAAACCGATTTTTCATGCTGAATGCGAATATGACTGTTACCAAGACGTATTCTGCAATCTTATACGTGTAAATGACGTATTTTGTGAATTGCTACAGTCATTTCATACTAACGGCTTTTTCATGTAATTCCAAAAGTTCCCAAACTTGAGAACAATTACCATAGCTGGAAAGAGCATATCAAAATCAGTAAAACTGTGAAGTTTGAAGGATATCAGTTGACAAATCAAGGAGATACGAATTTTCAAAAATCGAAATTTGGTTGAATCTCTTGCATAACTGTAAGTGTTTTCATACAAAATTTCGTTTTTTGAAAATTCGTATCTCCTTGATTTGTCAACTGATATCCTTCAAACTTCACAGTTTTACTGATTTTGATATGCTCTTTCCAGCCATTGTAATTGTTTTTAAGTTTGGGAACTTTTGGAATTACATGAAAAAGCCGTTAGTATGAAATGACTGTAGCAATCCACAAATACGTCACTTACAGGTATAAGATTGCAGAATACGTCTTGGTAACAGTCATATTCGGATTCAGCATGAAAAATTCGTTTAGAATAGTTATGTTACCAGCCTCTACCCTAAAATGCCTACTGCACTTTTTGCGATCGACTTTTTCAATTTTGCGCCTTGTCTAATACTATCTTGGGATTTCCACTTCCCCTTTAATTCCATATTGAGGAAGCAATGAAGGGGAGACGGAGAGAGGGTGTAGGGAAGGAAGCAAGGAAGGAAGATTAACAGAATGAATAACAGAAGAAAAAAATGAAAGTTCGATAGAACAAAAAATGAATTCTTGCGTAAATCAAGAATGAGGAAAGGCCAGGGAACTTAACGTGGGACTAAGTTGGGTACCCTAAGTTGAGCGGTCAGTAGTATAACGGTCAGCGGTAGCACCAATTAAACTGTCATGGCGTCTATCTTGAACACTTGAGATGGTAAGTAAAAAGTCAGGTATTTGTCATTTATTTTGATCAACACCATAAGAAAGAAATAGTGTTCGTTGGCTGTGCATGTAAAAAAATTGTACGTCAAAATTCGCGTTGTTAAAATGGCATGGTGTAGCTACATGTATGTTCCGTACTCTGATAGAACACGACTGGAGCTGACTAGGGCCCTGTTCACACTACAGTTCTAGATCGATCTGAGTTCGATCCAGCCTAAAGCGATGTACTAGACTGGATCGATCTCAGATCGATCTAATGCTGTAGTGTGAACGGGGCCTAGAACACGCAAAAATAGTCTACAGAACAGATTTCTATATAGCTTTTATTTTGAGTGTCCTTCAGCTTCAGGAGTGTTCCATCAGAGTACAGAACATAGCTACGCCTGATCTATTTGCTTAATATAACTTTATAGAATTTCACGAGCAAATTAAGAATTAAGTAAGTTTCTTAAAACTGAGAATCAAAATTAAGCTAATTATTAAACGTTATAAGGAAAACAGAGTGCGCGTCTTTCGACAAATCGACAAAATATCATATCGTCAAAATTATGCAAAAAATAGTACTTCTGTAAATAAACATAGTGTTTTATTCTACGTAATTCATTAAGTTACTTCATTTATTTTAAACAGGCGATTAGATTTCGCCAAAATCTACAGTACCTTGCCTCAGACATATGTTCCAATCTTTGTTTTTGCATCCAAACACTCATAATTTAATTGTGAGGCATACTTAAGGAATATAATACCCGCACGCATGTCTCTACTGTGATATAAACATGATGGAAGATGTAGAGCAAAAAGCTTAGGAACACTTTGAGTATTTCTCTTGCTTTTCAAGTGCTCTAGTGCATCTTCCAGAGAGTTTCTATCACTACAGTACAGATTGAGACATAAGCGGTCATTTTATATTGCTTTTATAAAATATTTTGGATGATTTTTGAGCGACCCATGTCTCTGTCCTCTGATATAAACATGGTAGCCAACCAATCAGCGTGCACATTATATCAAATATTTTATTATATAATAATTATCAATACAAAATGGACTCTGAGGAGTAATATGTACTTATTGACTGATCGAGTTGGAGGGCAAGATGGGAAAATATTTGCATCAAGGTATGTCATTCAAACCAAATGCAGTGTAGGCTTATACAAATGACCAAGAGCCAAATATTTTCCCATCCGGCCTGACCTACATGTAACTCAGTCAATAAGCATTTTATCATTATGACCTGGCTTTTCCGTCATAAAAAGTGATAAAAAACTCTGACATACAAATAGAAATACACCGAGCGGATATGAGCAGGGCCGTATGGGTTTTTACACCCCGCTGGAGCAAAGCCGTACACCCCCATGACACACCTTTTTTGAAGGCTTTCGTAAGAGCATGTGAGCAGGAAATATGGGTCGAATGATAAAGAAACTTATTATCCAACTCATCATAGACGAGTAAAAATATCGCATAAGTAGGATTGGAGAGAGTAAAAAATTATTCAGTGATAATTTTACTCCTCTATATATTGGTTTGACAGATTTGAGCGTGAAAACATGAAAGGTTTGATTTTCCCTAAATATTATCAGTAAGCTCAAAATAGTTCTTGAATTAAATAATGTCATTACCACAGTAATTGGTTTCACTGTTGTGGTGTCCATGCCTTATATGTATTTTTTGTTTTTGCTAAGGCGAAGCTAAATAAACATAAACATAAACAAGTTGCTGAAACAAACTTAGTGTTGGCTACATATTTGCCTATTAGTTTTTACAAGCTATTCTTTTTGAGCTACAAACTTTAAGAGGAGATTTTTTTCAATATCAAGTAGTAATGGCTACATGTAAAAGTGCCAAAAACTAGCTCTTCTTGCAAGTTTTAATTCAAATTGTCATTTTGGATGAACACTCAAATTCTATTCTTATCATTTAGGAATTGATCTACTTAGAAACAATGCCTGTTTAAAACAGTCTTTGGAACTATACAAAGTGGCTATCCTGTATTTTTATTCAAATTGAGCAACTTTCAAGCTGAGTGCAAAGAATTATATGGAAAATGTTGAGCAAAAGAAGGCCGAAAACTCATTTTTGATTAAAATTTTCACTGTGTATTAACACTTGTTTTCAACTTTTATTAATCAAAACCACTTACAAATAACCAAAACTTTCTGAAAGTAATAATTACATTAGCTTTGTGCAACAGTTATCCTTCAGCTGAATAGTTTTAATTGCTCAGTGCATGTGCTTGACTGTGAAAAAAATCTACTAAAAAACACAAATCCATGAAAACAAAAACTGTGAAAGTTAGCTCTTGTTTATCAATTAAGATGGAGCAGAAACACATATGTGTTTCTGGATGGAGTCGACTGGGTTTTGTTTGAGGCACACCTCCACTATTTGATTGCAAAATGTGTCGCGGTAAAAATCCTCATATTTTCAAAAAAAAAATCCACAGCAAGTCTAGGGATAGATTAATAAAAGTTTCTTTTGAGGTTTAAATCATTTTGATCGGAGTTGTCAATAATTTAGAAATGATAATTTTGGCGGCATGGCGGAAGCATTTTTGAAAAAAATGCACTTATACTTTTACACATAAAAAAGTAAACAGTTTCAATCATTCAGTGTACTTGGCCGAAAACTGTACTTTTAGGACTCAGAAAAAGCTTTTTTTGAGCTCACATTGTGGACACACATTCAATAACTGAATTTGGAAAAGTAGAACAAAATTGCTTCACACAATTTTGAGACGTGAATTTAGGACAAGTTGATAGAGATGCACCTTTTCATCTTTTGTTTATCGTTTCACTTATCTTTATAAAAAGCTAGAAAACTTAAGATTCCCTCAAAATATTTTTTTCTAACTTTAGTATCAGCATTTCCACCAAGTTGGTTCTTAATCCTACATATTTCATGGCCATTGAAGCATTGTAAAATATCCAAAACAAATTATAAAAATATAAATTTTTAGGCCACTACTTCAGGTTGACATTGTTTTGGTTGTCAAGCAGTCTCCATTGTCCAGTTTTTTCTGAACTTGTGAGTTCTGATTCTGCTTGTTGCACTCATCCTTTGTTATTTTAATATAAGCCATTGAAATTGCTGTTTCCAATTATCATACTCCAAGCCACTTGGAAGGTTTACAAAGGCAAACAAGAATGGCATATCGGAATTCACAAGTCCAGAAAAAACTGGACAATGGAGATGCTTGACGACCAAAACGGTAATCATGAACAATCTGCACCGTACGGTAAGTGGTCGGTAATTAAGGTAACGGTAAGTGGTCGGTAAGTGGTCGGTAAGGTAACGGTAAGTGGTCGATAAGTGGTCAGTAAGTGGTCGATAAGTGGTCGGTAAGGTAACGGTAAGTGGTAGGTAAGATAACAGTAAGGTAACGGTAGAATGTGGTCGGTAAGGTAATGGTAAGATGACGGTAAGGTAACGGTAAAATAATAATACTAGCCATTTCTAATAGAAAGTGAAATGCTGCGAGCAGAAAATAGCTGGTGTATCCATATTAGCAGAACTGTTCCCCTCAAACTCACGAAAGTACACCACTTTGTCTTGGATATATCAAATGTTTCTTGTCTATCTCCTGTGCATTGTGTGACGAACACTGCTAGTTGACCTTCAATATTGAACTACAGAACATAATTCTCCAGGATCAGTGTCGGACACACACAAAATATTTAGCACCTTGAGTAAATTAAAGCAATTTTTCAAACAATCACAAACGGCTAGCATTCGCAATGATTGTAAAACTAACTGACTAATAATATCATAAAGGAAGGAAATAATATGGTAGAGAAATAAAATAGCATTGGTAGCACCAAGGTTTGACTTTTATGAATGTGGTGGCTCTTAAAAGAGCCATTTGATTTCATTGTTTCGATCTTCAATAAATTTGAAATACAATATACAGAAGCTGATGTGGTCAGTAAGGTAACGGCAAGGTAACGGTAAGGTGGCGGTAAGGTACCTTACGGTGCAGATTGTTCACGATTACCGACCAAAACAACATCTACCTGAAGTAAGTGGCCCAAAAATTATCGTTTTTATACAAACTCTTACTAGTTTATCCAAAAAAATCAGGTTTATGAAAATCGTCATGCCACCACTATGAAATATTAAAAATTCCGATCAAAATGGTTTAAACCTTAAAAGAAACTTTAATCTATCCCTAGATTTGCTGTGGATTTTTTTTTAAAATTATGTTTTTTGCCGCAATGTATTAATTTTGTGATCAAACAGTGGAGGTGCGCCTCAAATAAAACCCAGTTGAGCCACTTTAAATTGAGCATAACTCTATTTCCTTGACCAGTGTTTTTAGTAATAATTTAAACCCTTCGGTATGAAGCAAAAATTGAACTATTCCACTAAAAAAACCTAAACTTGCTCTTTTTATCTCACATGGATGAATGATGATGGTCCCGTACAAAGCTCAAAACTCAAATTGCTGTAAGTGCAACCTGGAATAGGGTAAATTCCTTTAACTATTCCTTATTTCAGTCCATGCAATTACTTGCCATGTTCTGTCCAAAGGTTCAAGTTCAAGTTCAAGTTCAAGTTTATTTGCCATTTCATACAAATTAAATAGAAATACATTACAATATATTTAGAATTTAAATATACAAGGTGCTTGTATTTATCAAAAGCAAGGATGCATGAACTCATTTCCAACTTGACTTCAGACTTTCAACTGGCACTTGTTTTAATGAAAACGCACTGCCCTCAAAAGTTGCAAATTGTCTTCATACTTCATTTAGTCAAGAGCTTTGTACATGTACAGTAGTTCCATAGTTTGTCTTACGGTCAACACATTTTAACAGAAAATAGACAAATTTAGTTGAAAATTCGACCGTGGATGACAGAACATGACTGCAATTGTCAGAAAACTTGTTTAACCAGTTTATTGTATGTGTATGTGTATATTTAGCCACCAAAAATCATCCTGCGGTTCATGTTGAGTTATGCAACATGTGACAATAAAAATACTGCGTGACTCATAAAATATCCAGCCATACTCCATGCACAAAACTGTCTAATAAAATATATTTCTGGTCATTGTCTTTGACAGCCACATTGATTTCAAATCTTTGTTTTCAGAATTTGTAGAAATATTGAAAGAGTCTCAGATTCAGATTTACAGTGTAAGTATATACATTCTTGCTTTTACAACGTTGAGTGAAGCCTGTACCTCCTTGACAAACATGCGTCCAAAATACTCCATAAAAAAAAGTAGTTCCCAATTTGTATTTTACAGTTCCAAAAGTAATGTTTTGGTTCCAGTCTAAAGAAGACATCAGCTTTGCCTTTGCCAATCTGAAGGAAAATTTACCTTTCCTGTCTTTTTTTGGTGTTATTTGCACAAAAATCAACTTAAAAGCAACAAGGTTTGCTTAATTCCTTTCATTATATACCTTTTCCCCCCTTTTGGGTGTAAAAATGTGCATGCTGTCCACTAACAGAAAATGTCAGGAATTTTCCCACACTTGTTTTGACTGGGATTGTGCAATAAAGGGATAAGATTTTCTTGTGTTTCTGAAATTTTTACTAATTTTGCAAATGAAATAGGCTGGAAGGACTGATCACAACCAAGATTTTGAGTAAAAGATTTTGATGTTGTGATTGATGTCACTTCTATCATCCATACTCTAATAAACTGTGGCTAATTGACCATGCAGTCAGATCAATGCGCTTGTAAAATTCTATTAATACATTGTATATAAATGTACATCTATATGTAAGTCATTGCAGAAATGCCAATTAAGCTTTTTTCCTTGGATATTAAGTGAACTAGTTTTAGTTTCTGCCCAGTTCAAAATAACAGCATTATAGCTGTGAGTCATAACCAGTCAAGAACTGCAGTGATTTAGAAAAAATAAAATCAATTAAGCATAAGATCAGCTGCATTGGCACAACCTGAGATGATTCTAGTAAAGTTATAATATTTCTTTGGTTGATTTTTAAAAGATTTTAGAAGCAATTTTAGGTATTTGATTAAAAAATATAATGGGGTTTGCACCTATAAACATTATATTGCTGATAGCCATTAATGGATAGACAGCAGTGATGACCTGTATGTGGTTAATAATTATGCAGAAGAAGTAGAAAATGCAGAAACAATAAGACTTTTGATGTTTATAAAGTACAGATAGTAAGAGTACAGTACTGTAGATGTTCTTACATGTAAATATTGCTTAACAAGTAATGTAAATATAATTCACAAAAATTTCTTGCTTTGTTAATTGTTAACAATTTCATTGAATTTTTGAGGAAAATCCCACCTCAAAATGAAAATTCAGAAAAAAATAATAATGTTATCATAATTTTTTCATACATGCCATATCTGAATTTAGAGCCAGTACCATACATATTGGAGAGAAACTAATAGTAAGATTTTGACTGTATACTGAAAGCCCAATTGGCTAATTATACTAGTACTTTTAATTCAGTTGTCATTACTACTTTCTTTATCTTGTATGGTGAGAATTAAGGGATATATAATATGATCAAAGTCTTTTGAATGATATATTTCTTAGCAGGCCATTAACAACTGAAATACTTGCTGCGAGGTTTTAGTTAATTGTCTTTTTCATCCTATTTTGTCATCTTGTCGTGCATCTAGATCTCAGTTAATTAACTGTGTAATTTTCTGTAAACCATGATATCTGTCTGTCTGTCCATCTATCTGTCTGCCTGCCTGTCTATCTGTCTGTCTGTCTGTCAGTCTGCCTGCCTGTCTGTCTGTCTGTCTGTCTACTACGCTACTACACTTATCACTTGAGTGAGAAATGAGACAGTTTTGAGACTTATGTTTTGGCATTTAAAACAACAATGTTAGGGGCAATGGCATTTGTTTATGACATTATTCGTTTTCAAGCTAACGGTTAACGGTTTTAATTTTAGAGAAATCACAACATTTTTGATTTTCCAAGGCATGTTTCAGCTTTCATAAAGCTATCTTCATTTGAATAAAGTAGTACAAAGTCATGGTTAATGTAGTTGTTAATGTACGAGCTAGTTCATTGATTTCTAGTTTTATGAGTTCGCAGTGACATCGTATTAAACAAATGTCATTGCTCCTAACAACATTGTAGTTTTAATGCCAAAACATATAGGTCTCAAAACTGGCCCGTTTCTCACACAAGTGATAAGCGTAGTATCTGTCTGTCTGTCTGTCTGTCTGTCTGTATGCCTGCGTGCCTTTCTGTCTATCTGTCTGCATATCAGCCTGTCTATCTGTCTGTCTGTCAGTTTGTCTGTCTGTCTGTCTGTCTGTCTCAACTAACTGTCAGCTGACAGCAGATTTGGTAAGCTCTTCTATATTTTTACCAAAATTTGTTGAACACATTGCCTGTACTTTTTAAAGTGCTGACATTTTAATCAGTAGAAAAATCATTGTTAATAATTTTATAAATATCAACATTAGGTTTTTGCCTGTGGTTAAATAAAAATATGTGGTATGTCAGAGCTGACTGACGACTATCACCAAAGATACAGCACTGGTAAGGAAAAAAAAATATGCGAACAGCAGCTTTGACTCTTTTCAACTTTTAGTGAATTTTTCCTCAAGAGCAAATGGCACGAGAGATATGTTAAAATAAAACACTTTTCATAATATAATTTACTGTTCATTTATTTAGTTGCAGTGCATTGTGAAGTCGATCACCACACAGCTACAATAATAGCAATTATTGCTAGTAAGAGCAGATTTCAAATGACTGTGAAAATTTATGGCAAGGTCACAACACATGTACAGCACGGTTACGGCAGAAGTTTCAAATCACTCACTCACTCACTCACTATCCAGTTTTACGTCGTATTTCCACTACTGTGGGTGTGACGGTGCAAAATTGACTGTTCTCAGAGCTTTCTTCCACTTCTCCCTATCATTGGCGTCAGTGTTGGCGATGTTAAGTTCCATGCCTTTAAATCTCCATTCACTGCCTGCTTCCATGTCTTGCGCGGCCTACCTCTACCAGCTGGGTTACCATCCACTCTCATGTACTTGTTGTATTAATTTATAGACAACACATAACTGACATATGGTCACGGCATGGTGTGGTCCATTTCACACTCATAATAATCATACTGCTCTATGCTGTGTTTTCACATGCATACACTCAGCAATTGCCGGCACTACTAAAGTTTGGGAAATTCAGTGATTTTTGGATCTCTAAAATTTGCAAATTTTGCTTTTGAGTTTGAGTGTACAAAGTGAATTTACATGTACAAGGTTCTTGTAAAAAATCACAACCATACAAAAGTAGTTCCCTAGTCAAATGAACCTGTTTTCTTTTTGTTTTCTATTTTCACACTTCTTTTCTCATTTATTCATGCCTATTCATTCAATTATCCTTCACTCTATATATTAATTATCCTTCTATCTATACAATATTCTATATAAACTTCTACCAATGTTATTTAGTATCTAGATTTTTCTAGACACAAGAACACTGTCCACTGGCACACTTACATCAGCAAGGGGTATCTATAAAACCTGGGCCCCGGTCCATGGACCCCCCTATGGACCCCCCCTATGGACCCCTCTATGGACCCCCTATAATTTATTGTTTTTTGCAAATACACGTTCAAATTACACGTAAAATTTTCATTTTTAATTGTTTAAGATGTAATTTCAACATAACAAAATCAAATCAGTGAAATTGCAAAGAAAACTTCATTCACTGATAATAAAAACTTTTGTGCAAATTCTAATTATACAACCCTTGGAGACCTGTTTGATGATGAATACACAGTTAAAGCTTCGTCAACGAGTCCCCTGAAAGTAACCCTGACAAAGAAGCGCCCGCCGAAACCACAACTTGTACCTACAACGACAACTCCATTTCAGCTAATTGATATTACTCAGGCTCAGTATCCACAAGTGTGCAGGGTGTGGAGGGAGCCTAAAGGATGGCCCTGACCCTTATACAAAACACAACCTGGATGCAAAATTGTGTATTTAGACACAAAGAGCACAATTTCGTGTGGTTAGAGAATATATAGCTACCAATGGAAAAAGACATTTGACAATAAACATTACCATGTTTTTGCAAATTGTATTGCCACCAGAAATGATTCGTTCACATTTTCTTCTGTTCATGTGGCCTTGGACCCGCACACAATCGGCCAGACTGAAATGGCATTTCTTAAGACACGTCGCTTGGCATCCGTGTAATTATTCCTAGTTCAGAAATCTAAAACTTTTTACTTAATATGTTTCAGTTAGTTGGCTTTAGAGTTTCCTTGTAGTGCAGTTTCAAGATTAATGAATAGATCATAATAATGCTGTCCATATATTCTGTTTCGTTCATATGATGTAATATTGTTTATGCAACTTGCACTGATATATATCACAGCCAACTGCAGGTCAAAATGTTCTTCTAATATACAATTAGAATTTGCAAAAAAGTTTTTATTATCAGTGAATGAAGTTTTCTTTGCAATATTCACTGATTTGATTTTGGTATGTTGAAATTACATCTTAAACAATTAAAAATGAAAATTTTATGTGTAATTTAACGTGTATTTGCGAAAAACAATAAATTATAGGGGGTCCATAGAGGGGTCCATAGGGGGGTCCATAGGGGGGTCCATGGACCGGGCCATGGACCGGGGCCCAGGTTTTATAGATACCCCATCAGCAAGACACCAATGAAGATAATAGGAGCACATAATTAACAGACTACATGTATAGTGGGAGAGACAAGATCTCATCAGTCCTAACTAAAATGACAGCAAAGAAACAAAACACGAAACCATCTAAGTGGAACATGCAAGTATTATTCTTTTGTCTCATTTTGGAGAACATAGAAAAAGGAATTAATACATGTAGCTACTATTCATTAAAGAGCAAAAGCCAAGCCCAAATGAAAAGGCCAGTCAATTTCCCTGAGTCTTTTAAACTAATTTCCATTGTATGCATAAATTAAACTCAGTGTTAGTTGCTGATGATGGCCTTATATGGACTCAGAGGGCAAAATATACAAGTCCATTAAACAATGTCAAATCAATCTTCTCATAATACTGTCAATAATAATAAATTTATTTATTGCTACCAAGCAATTTTTAGCCATCTGATTTGAGAAAATGGTCACCCTGTGGATTCAACCACCCACCAAACCAGTTAAAACCAGTTTTATATTCGATAGCTACTCAGTTTAAGCCAATAAAAACAGTAAATTAAGGTACTCTGGAAAAGTTAATTGAACAAACCTGTTCGCAAACCGGTTCTAGGTACTCACATGTGCTATTTGGAATTTCTGGTTTTAGTGCAGGTTAATTGACAAACTTTGTACAAAGGAAGATCGTTTTTAATTTCTTTGGTCAAAGAGCCAAATTTAATAAGATTTCTTGAAAGTTCTTGCTTAAATGTAGCATCTCACATACAGAGTGCTTTGCCTCCCTTTAAAATTCATTTGGCAGCACTCACATAAACGCAATGCTTATAGTTAGGAGTAGCTCAAAAGTGCTTTTACAATCAATTAAGAAATTCTCATAATCTTATTCTTATTCAAGTGCGTATATATGCCCAAAGAAACATATATATTATTAAAAAAGATATAATTCAGCCTCACTTTAGTTCTCCATTAATACAGTCATGTACTTCCAATGAATATTATTTGTTTCTTATGTTGCTTTCAGATTAAACAGAAAAAATAACTTTTAGTTAGTACTTTTTAATTATAATATTTCCTTTTCAACCCCTACAACAGCCAAAATTATGCCCACTTCTAAATAGCAACCATGACTGAGTTTTAATTAACATATATTACCTGCTGACCAGCATCAAACTGGTAGTTAAATTGTCCCTCTGATTCCCAGCCCCATTTCGCATTCCCAGTTTAAGTGACATCCAAAAGTAAAGGAGAAGGAAAGGCAGCTAGGCAGGAAGGAAAAATTAGAAAAGAGTAGGATATAGATTGAAGCATATATAGAAAGATTGAGAAGGAATGTAGTAAAAGCAAAGTGACAGAGAAGGAAGAAAGGAAGGGAGAAAGTAAAAAGGAGGATAGGAATGAACAATTGGATGAATTAGGAAGGAAGGAATGAGGAAGGAAAGAAAGAAGGAAAGAAAAGAATATTAGGTGTAAAAGTAAAGAGATGAATTTGAAAGGGAATAATTTATACAATTAAGGCAGCAGGAAAGAAATTAAGGAAGGAATGAAGTAATAAAATAATGGATAGAAGGATACATAATCAATAAAAAAAGGTACAGTATGGAAAGAAGGATATGAAGGACTCCAAAGAAAGGAAGGAATGAGGAATGAATAAGGTCAGGGAAGAGAGGGAGTATAAAAGAAGAAGGTATATAACTATGGAGACATAGCAGAGAACAGGAAGGAAGGTAGAAGAAAGGAAGGAGTGAATATGTAAAGTACCCTTAACCCTTATAAATTTGACCTTTTTATTATCATTTTTCATGAATGGAAAAGCTGGATGGTTTAATATATTCTTGAAGGACAATGTGTGCTCTTTGTCAGAAACACATAAGGGAGTGTGATAAGTATTTGAAATCAGAAAAATGCAAATGAATTGGTGTCAATCCAGGAATTTAACTAATTTTGCAACAAATGCATTTATGAGCCAAGTAGCAAAAATGCTCACCATATACTGTGTATTTTAGCAATAAAAATATTTTGCAAATGGAAAAGGAAACAAAATAAAAAAAGAAAGAAAGTGGAAAAGGGGCTAGGAGAGTAAAGAAAATGGAAATGTAGTAAAATAATAGTATAGTAGGGGGAAGGGTGGGTGGAATGGCAAGTAAAAAAAATTGATGAAAAGAAAGCAGGAAGAAAGTAAGAAGAGAGGGAGGAAGGGATGGGGAAGAAAGAAAGGATAGAAGGAAAGAGAAAGGAGAGAGGGAGTAAGGGGAATAAAAGAAGGAGGGGGGGGGAAGGAGGGAGGGGAAGGAAGAAAAGCCAGAGGAAGGGTGGAGGAAGGAAGGAGGGAGTAAAGAGGGAGGAAGGAGAATAAAGAAATGGAGAGAGAGGGAAAGGAAGGAAGGAAGAAAAGGAAGGAGGGAAAGAAGAAGAAGGAGAGTGGATGGGAAGGAAGGAAAATCACAGAGAGGTAGGGTAATAAAGGAAGAAAGAAAAAAGGGAGAGGAAGGAAGAAAGGAGGGAGGGGAAGATTAGGAAGGAAGAATAGAAGGGAAAGAGGGAGTGGGAGAAAGAAAGAGTAGTGGGAGGTAGGGGAAGGAAGCAAAAAGGAGAAAGGAAAAAAGAATTTATAAAGAAAGAAAGGAAGAAAAGTAATGATAAAAAATGTGAAAATGTGATAAAAAGTGAGAGGAAAGGATTACAGGAAAGAACGAAAAAGCAATAAAAAGAGGAAGTAAGGAATGAAGCAAAGAAGAAGCAAGGGTTAGGAGAGGAAAGGATCAAAGAAAATGTAAGGAAAGCTAGAAGTAAGAAAGGAGGAAAGGAAGGAAGGAATAATGTAAAAACATTGAAAGAGAGGAAAGCAAAAAATGGAGAAGGAAGGGTTGGGAATAGAAGACAGAGCTATAACATGGATAAGGAAAGAGGAGAGAAGGAAGGAGGTTGAGAGGGAGAAGAGAGAGGAATGGGTGATTGAATGAAAAGAAGGAAGGAAAAGAGGGATACAAGAAAGAATATATAAATGGAAGGAAATAAACTGAAGAGCAGAAAGAGGGAAGAGAGGAAGGAAGAAGAGAAAAGAAGGAAGGACTGAAGGGGAAGGAAAGACAGAAGGAAGGAAGGATGCAAGAAGAAATGACAAAGTAGAAAGAAGTGCATGCATGAAAAACGAGGGGTCGAAAGGAAGAAAAAGGGAATAAAGAGTAGATGTAGGGCAGGCAGGAAACGAGGTATGAAAACAGAACGAATGGACGAAAGAATAAAATAAAGGAATAAAGATAATTTAGATTATTTTTGAGATAGGAACATGAAACAGGAAATGGGGGTCACGGTGCTAGTTTTGGTGCTATGATAGCTCGAAAAGAGTGAAATCTCGCTTTTTCGAACGCAAACAACAGATTTCAGAGAGTGCATGACCTCTAGCAACTGTAAGTGTTTGCAAATATGCAAACTAAAGGCTTTCAGACATGCTCAAGTGGACAAAGTATCATTAAAAGTAAGATGCCTTCATATATTTTTCAGGTAAAGCTGAGTATTCGCAATTGAAAGAT
The DNA here is from genome assembly GCA_029948255.1 of Telmatactis stephensoni. Classification (NCBI taxonomy): domain Eukaryota; kingdom Metazoa; phylum Cnidaria; class Anthozoa; order Actiniaria; family Isophelliidae; genus Telmatactis; species Telmatactis stephensoni. The sequence continues at coordinate 18,167 of JALIZF010001773.1, forward strand.
AAAAGTCAGGTGTATTCAAGGGTGTATTTGGGTGTATTTACGCGCGAATCCGACGTTCATTTTCATGATTTTTCGCGATTTTCTCAAAAACCTATCGATGAATTTTCCTTTTTTTGATATGTTTTAAAAATACGCCGAAAAAGTAGAATATTAGGATAGGTCGCGGTGCTAGATTTTCAGTTACAAAGCTTTGAAATACTGCTACGTGACGTCCCGCGCCATATTGAAATATTTTTTGAACACAGGAAGCCCGATCAAATTCGATATCATCGCGCGCTTCAATCTCGTACCCTGACCAAGAGGAACGCAGGCTCTGGGAACGAGATTGCGCGCGCTTGCAAAACACGCGCAAACGTTATGCGCACGAATGCGCGAGCGCATTACCTTAACCAAATTTGATTTTTACTGCATTGTTGTTGTTGTTAATGAATGTATCGATAAGGAAATGATTACACTGATTTAACCAGATTTAACTCCATAAATGAGAGCGATCGAGCTGTCTTTTCTCTGTATCCCAAGTAAAAATAACAACACTTAACGGTATTTATAGTGTAGTAATCCCCATTTCTTTGGGAATGGTACGTACGTCTAACCTGAAATTTCTTTCTTCGTCTTTTTTTATTATTATTATTGTCGTGACACTTCGCGATTTCGATAAAACGAATCGCGAAAATCAACTGGGACGTCGTGAAAACTAAGGCGAGTCGCAAACATGACGGCGTAAAGTTAGTGATTGTCATTTGGAATTTAGTAAAGCAATCAAACAAGTATGTATTTGTTGCCCATACATCGTTTTAAAATTAATATGAGTTGTTACGATACGATGTGACTTTTTCATCAAATCGTGGAATTAAATTTCGCGATGAGTGATTTAAAAAGTGTCGAGAAATACCAAACTCAATCATAGCGAAATTGAAATCGTGTGTAAAACTGGAAGGTAAAAACAGTATTTAACAGATTGTGAAATCGATGTATCACTACGTGTTTTTGAATGAAGTGAAAATCAATCAATCAATCAATGAATAATAATTATAAAATAACTCGTATATAACGCTCGCGTCTGATTGGCTGAAAACCCGTGTTTGATGAGAGTATCAAACACGCTCGCGTCAATTCGTTTTTTCGCCGGTGTTTTCTTTTTCCTATTTTCGTCTATTTTCGTGTTAGTTATTTTATAATAAGCACGGCTCGTGCTTCCACTACGCTCTCTCGTGTTCTCCCAACATCACGCGTGTTTTGATCAAACACGTGTCTATCAAACACGGGAAATCGTTTTTTATTCCTTAAATAAAATTTGTACTTTCACGATGGCGCACTAACTGAATTTGCGCGCGCGCTTTCCGAAAATTATTTGTTTCCCGAAATAACTACAAATTTTCACTGACCTTTTTCGACGGACGAGCGATTAGTCCTCGCCATCGGCTTGCCACGACGAGTGACATGTCTGCCGTGCAAGCCCTACCCAGCCAAGTGCAAGCTAATTGAAATTTGGAACACTGATGTCATAGATGCATCGCATGACGTCATATTCACAAGAATTTAGTTTATGAAGGATTGTGGGTAGTTTTTATTTGCTAATTAACAACACAGGTAATCCAAACCCTGTATTTAGTAAAATGTATGAATATTTTATTAAAATGTATTTTAATAAGTAATATCAATATTTGGGCCCGCTGTAATTGGTCTCTGCTGTAGCGGTGTTCCTGCCATTTAGGCAAAGCAAATCAGTAAAATTCAAATAAAATAAGACAAATCAAGCTCAGTGTAAATAGCTGAAACACCATCTTTTCGTTGTCAAATCTGGCAACCAAAAAGGAGCCGTCGTAAACTCTTTTCTGCATGCAAAATTTTTGCAAAGCGGTTCGCGCTCTCAAAAGTTAATTATATACAATACATATCAGACATTAGGAACTCTTTCACTTCAAGTCTTTATGGAGTGACTTGCACACTGCATCTCAAATCCCTTAGGAAGCGACCCGGGGTGGGGGATTCCTATATATAAGAGGGCGGGGATCCTCGTCGTACCTTTTAGGGGTCAAAATCAATGATCTGGTACCTTTTAGGGTGTCTCAGACTTTAGTGGACTACCAGAGACTTAGCTGGTACCTTTTAGGGTGTTTAAAGGCAAATAAAATACATAAAATAAAATAAGCATTACTGGGACGATTTTATTTAATGATCTGACTTGTGTCTCTTGAGTACACCGATACAGGAGTTTTTATCATAAGGATTCTTCGATAATTTTGTTTTTATATTGGTACCTTTTAGGGGTAGAAATCAATTGTTGCCACGCCCAACAGGATAAAACTCGGGTACCTTTTAGGGGTCATTTTCAAAATTTCCGACGAGCATTCCCGCCCTCTTGCATATATGAGTCCCCCCCCCCCCCCGGGGAAGCGAGTCACTGCGAACATCTATATACCTCCAGTACTTTTTTGCCCAAACAGCTCGCGTTCTGACTTGCAATTATCAAATATAGTTCCCCAATATTGTTGAGCAATATCTTATACCTTCCTATGAAGAAGAAATAGCCGGAGTTTATCTGCAAATAGTCTTAGTAGTAAGTCACTGTTCAGTACTGAGATCAAACGTAACACTCAGAGTGTAGTAAGGCCGTACACTCACCATAAAAAGGTGTTGTAAGATCAGTTGTACAAGACGTTTCGTAGTAACAAAATAAATCAAAACCAGAATAAAGTTTAATTTGAAAACTTTGCAATTGATTCAAGTGTCAGTTTGTGACACTGTCTGCAGGGTCCCCTATACCCCTTTGCAAAATGAAATCACGCAAAAATATTTGGTCTTTTCACGCGTCACGGATAATTAAAGAATCTCTTTCACGTTCACAAAAAAATCAAAAGTTGCTTTCACATGTACTAAAAATGATTTTAGACCTTAAATTACGTTTCACGTCAAAATAAATCAGCCATTCACGTTTCACGCAAAAGGTATAGGACCCTGCAGTGTCTGACCTACTGAGCATATATTGCTGTATCCATTACCTTACAATGCAACCTGGAACATGCAGCAACGCATAACAAATTAACTGACGCAACAAGATTTCAACTTGAATACACGTACATGTTTAACTAAGCAGCCACTTTTCAGTCTTCCAATACAACCATAATACGCCAGAATGTTCGCCTTTAAAACGTACAAACGTGCTCATAAGTCGTGACATCAAATACGCAAAGTCGACTACAATGAAGCGAACTCAAGAAGACAACAGACTTGGCCATCATCCATTGTTAGCTGTTGTCTTGGTCGATACAGTCCTGACCTGTCAGTACAAATTGGTTGTTTTATTCAAGTTCAAAGGGCGCTTTATATTCATAGTGTAAAGTGTCCATTGAACTTGAATGAAAGGAGGTTTTAGACTCATGCATCGTACGTGTAGAACTTGGTCTGGCAAAACAAGTTTTGAAGGAACATCAAAGTACTGCGAGAAAGAAGGTTAGTTTCCATGACAAGAAAGAAAGAAGATCTCCATGATGGAATTGAACCATGTGCATTTCACTAACTCCGCTTCGAATCCAATTCAAGGACTAGTTTATTTTTCTGAAACACAACATTTGCGTAACTAATTTTTTGTAATTTTTTATGTAGCAAATATTTTGAGTATAGTGTACAGTTAAGATTGCATTTTTCTCAAATAGTCTCGACCAAATAAGAAATTGGGTCGTACAGACCAGTTGTACAGTGAGTTGTAAGTAAATCTTCGGGAGAAGCGATCAGTTTTCATCCACCATTTACCAAGAATTGTACGTCATCCCGATAAAAAAATCCAGCAAACTCAGTCTTCCCATTAAGATAATCTACTTTTTCCGCTCTTTTCGGTTCTCCCAAAAAGGTTTTCTGCATGCAAGCATTTAGAGTTTACATCAAACTCTCCTATCAACGCAGAATAAGCTCAATAAACATAAACATAAACATAATTGATTCGCCGAGTTAAGTATCCAAACATGCACAAATGCAGCATTTACTCTCAACATTCATTTGCGCCAACAATCAAAAGGGATGCGAGGGGTCTACCACGACGAAGAGGAAAGACTGGGACACGAGGGAGGGAGGGAAAAGAGATCCCATAGATTATGGGACCTAGCCAGAGATCGTGCGGGGTAACACGGACCAGTTGGACCCTCTCGTATGAAATGTAACATCACAGTTGATGACCTAGCCTCCTCCGCAGGCAACTCCTTTTATCTCTTGGGCTTCCTGTTGCAAAGAAGAGAGACTGGGAGCGAGCCAAAAAAGATGTCTTCCTCTCTTCTGGTTCCAGTCCCCCTCTCCCTCTCCTCATTTACCACAGGAGATCCAATAGAAAGGAGTAGCCTGCGGAGGAGGCTATTGATGACCTATGACCTAAAAGCTTTGATAGCAACTTTGTAAAATGTAATGAATTTGTTAACGCAAAATGTAATAACTTTTGACATTAAATGTAATACCCTTCTTTAGGCACAACAAAAAACGTTGGAACATTCTTGCGTCGAAATGTATTACATTTTGCGATCAGAAAGTTGTTACATTTTGTGTGTAGAATTGATATATCAGGACTCGTTTCTATTTTAGTACTACATTTCTAGATCTTGTTTTTTGTTTTTTCTGTTTCATTGCTTGATATATTTAAAAAGTATTTTCAAATGTAACAAAGATATCGCAAAAATTCACATATTTTGTAAATCACATATTTACATATCAACTTATATACATGAATGCATTCACACCTATGAAATGTGGCTATAGATGGTTTTGCTATTTATAACTTAACTAAATACATAATATGTCCTGCGTAACCACGCTCTCGAAAGGGGAGGGGGACTGGGGGAAGGAAAGAGAAAGAGACTGTCTCTTGCCTCTCCTCCCAACTTCCCCTCCCTTTTCGAGAACCTGGCTACATATTCGGCTACACATATCTAATCTTCTAGAGTGGTAGCATTATGAAGCGGCCACTTTCGTGACCTTGCCTAGTGTCCGCTTAATAAAGGCGTCTGCTAAGTAGACAATTTTTAGTAAATACACTGATATATGAAAAAATATTCGCCAAGACCCGAGTTTTCTTAGTAAAGAACGTCCGCTATATAAAGGGTCTGTTAAATACCACTGATTCCTTTTCTTTGCCGCTTGATCTTAGCTCTCCCACGTCAACCATATAACTTGAATTGGACGAGGCAAGGTAATTATAAGGTGGCTCAAGCTTTTTTTGGTTGGTCCCATCATAGTTGATCAACTATGGTCCCATAGACGAATTACATGCATTGCCAATAACCTTTCCGTGTATTCATGAAGCACTGTCCAAGACTTGTCTTTGATTTTGATCATTGTCACAAGTCACGTGATAAACGACCATACAGTGTTTTATATTATACTATAAATAGTCGTTATCAATGACTTGTATATGTGTCCTAGTGAAACGAAGCTGGTACTGTGTGGCTTCCTTGTTGCGTTTAAACGTTCATTGGTTTAACTTCCTCAGGACCAAGTGCGTCATCTTTCTCAGGTCTGTATCGACTGAAAAATCCAAACTAAAAAGCAAATTTTTGATTTATTAAGAAGAATTACAATTGTTTTACAATTCATTGATGAAATAGCCGATGTATATAGAGTGGAACCGGAAATAGAGAATTCGCTTTAGAAGAACTTTCACCTCTAATATTTGTATATTTTTAGGTTTGGGAGACATGATGTTTTTTTAAGTACAGGCATAATATTTGGGAAATAATATCAACTAATTAGCAGTAAACATCACCAAATAAACAAAAACAAAAAAAGAATTTAATCATATTTCCGGTTCCTGGAGCATGTAGCGTGGAACTCTATGCAAATTTATGCTACGTACTTGCACGTGCTGTGAACTATTTGCGAGTGCAATATGCTAATTACGAGTCAAATGGTTGTCTCAATGCAAGTTTTGAGCTGGCGTTTGGGTCAACATCAGGTTTAAGTTTCGGCTCGTTTTTGTGCTTGTATGTGAATGAGCTGCTGCAATATTGCTGTGTATATAACAAGCAATGCCCTACTAAAGTGCAAAGCGAAAATAATGCTGCGTTTTTGAGATTTTCAAAAAACAACTTGATGTACAAGTTGCGGAGAAAATGTCTCACAAGAGACATGGAAAGAAAAAATATATCTTGACGTCGATGAAGAGTTGAAAGTCGGCTTTTTCACGTAAGGTAAGTGTATATTTTAGCAATATTTCCACAATGTTCTCGTGGTGTTTTGCGTACTTCGAGTATTTTTACGCTGTCGTTATGTCCAAGTATAGAAATACAGCATGTGTGGAAGCTTTTGTGATTTAAAGAAATCAAACAAATTAAATCTCCTAAAATCACTTTGAAATGTTGTGCATTTGTATGAATTTTTCTATGCAGCTTACCGCTTGTCTGAAGCTGATCAATTTTGCGAGATATTAGAGGAAAACCATTTTTGACGATGTTCGATTTCGCTATTTTAAAAACGTTGATCGATTTAATTATAACACTATATAAAACTTCATTGTCTTATCCTCATATTTAGTGAGAAACCAAGTCCATTGGTGCGCATTCAGTTGTCCATTGCGCCAAATGAAAATGTGCGGTGCGGTCTTAAAAAAACACTTCGAGTCACCTTAAAAGAGGTGCCGTATTCAGCGAGAAAGAAGATAACTGTGTACAATACCTTATACATAATAGATATAACCAGAGCAAGAAGCAGTAATCCACCAAGAACCGATACTAGAATTATCCACCATGAGATATTTTCTTTTCTGTCTCCATAATGACTTGGTCGAGCTGTTAATACAATCTAAAAAAGACAAAAGTATGCCTTTTGCATGAACCGGTCACAAGGTACAAAATCTGTTATTCTGGTGGGCAAAATACACACTGGGAAATCTAAAACAAATACAAGTCAAGCTTTGCTGATTGAATTCATTTTCCTTTGGAGGCTGTGACTTTCTGATCTTTTGCCATCCAGTATGCAGTATCCAGCATAGCCTCCTCCGCAGGCAACTCTAATTTTTCCTCCTTGGGCTTCCTTTGTAACGGCTCTCCCCATTCTCCCCTATCGCCACTCCGCTTTTACACAGAAAAGCCAAGAACAGAGATGCCTTCGGAGGAGGCTGTATCCAACAGTATATGAATCACGATCATCAATACAATGTGCGTATACACAAATAAGACGTAAACGCATATCTGCGAAATTTGATACCAAAAATTAGATCATATCATCATATCATATCTTCGCGACGAATAACTATCTTGATTCAATATTTTGTAGAGAAGCATAACTTTAGCTGTTCTTTTAGTTGCATACGCTTTGATTACACTTAGTGCTCTAAAACGGACTACATTTTTCGATAGTTTCAGTGAAAACGATCTCTATTATCGAGCTGAACGGCAGTAAATTGTTCCAATCCTTCAGAACGAGATAGAGACTTTGACTACATGCATGCAACACAGTGTTCTAGATACAAATATCATTCCGTTGTTACTTGTAATTGAAAGAAATAAAAAAAAATATTTGTAGTAGTGAACTAAGTACACAAGGTTGTGATTGGTTCTCCTCACCTTGACGTCATCGTTAGATTTATCTGACTGCATAATCTCTGGTGGTACAGTTAGACTAGCGGTAGTTACAAGGCGAATATTTCCTAGTTTGACCTGAAACAAAGTCAATATCACATCAATTATGTTTTCGAGCAATTGGCGAGTAGGTATAAGCCCCAGTGCAAACAAAGGTATGCAGCATATTTCTCTCGGCGCAAGCACTGATCACGTAAGATTGCGCAAGATCACGTACGTAAACGCTAGCATGTAGTTGTACGTGCGTCCAGCCTCTTTGTGAGTTAGGCAAACAGGCTAGTATCCTTGCTTGTCCTTTGCTGCTTAGAAGAAAAGCGGACTCCACATCATTTGTCTGGGGCTGTGCGACGCCTTTGATAAAATCCTGACACTGTTTTAGACCAAAAATTTGTCCCTGCTCCATTTCAAATCAAAAGGGTAGATTTCCTTTAATAGTATCCCTTATTTCAGACAATCAAAAAGGCCATAATCTTGCCGCAAATCTACAGTTCATACAGGGGAATACTACCTGGCTTGTACCCAGCAATTGTTGACGTTGTTTTTTAACTGATAAGAACCGTTAAAATAGCGCTAACAATCAAATGTTTAAAACTTTCAGGCATTTCGTTTTCCTTACAATGGTGCTTTTCCAGAGTCTTGCTGTCATCCTAATTTCAACGGAATCACCCGCTGACATCAAACCCAGTCGACAGTCAAAAACGTAGCAAACAGCTGATGAACACTTCTGGAAAGTAAACCAAGAAGAAATAAGAAAAAATATAAAAAAATAAAACATATACTAGTTATACAATGGTTTCGAGTGGATGGATATCGTGGATTATCCCACGAGTCACTTGTATATTTTCTAGTATACACACGAACTTTTAGGAGTGTGTACAGAAAAAAGTGCAAGTGGCATAAATGACTGAAACACCATTAGGCTAACTGGTCTACTGAGGAGTACTGAGGAATTGGAGGACGTAACACAAATACCTTTTATCATTCTATTAGAACTACAGAACAGCTAGCCATCCTTCCGTAAATTAATATCGTATTTATATGAGCCAAATAATCAGATATTAGCATAAGTTCTAACATCCTCACCATTTTAACATCGTTTGTTTTGGTTTGTCTTGTTTCTTTAAGGGGTCGAGTCATGTTATTTCCAGGTATTGGGAATGCTTGTAGGACAGCGTTACATTTACCTGGTCCACCAGAAAGCTACATTGGATAATAAACACTAAGTTAGTTTATAAGTTAGTAAACTCCAATAGAACCTCTCACTACGGACACCTCCATAATACGAACACCTCTCTATTAAGGACAGGTCTCTATGTCCCGACTGAACAGCTGGAATTCCTACAAATTTCCCTTGAAAATTAAACCTGTATAAATCGGACGGCTGTATATTACGGACACTTTCTCAGTTCTTTGGTGTCCGCTTTAAAGAGCAAGGATACGTTCCATTGCGTAGGTTTTGGCTTCTGACCAGCGTTTTACATCAGTTTTTGGTTTTACTTTTTTGTCTGTCTGTCCGTCTATTTGTCTGTCCGTCTGTGTGTCTGTCTGTCTGTCTGTGTGTCTGTCTGTCTGTACTTTCTGTTTGTCTGCAGACGTCCACCTGTTTGTTGTTGCTGCTGCTGTTTCGCTCAATTGTCTCGCAATATCGTTCCTTGTACATTTTAATCGTTCTACTGATTCAACAAATCAAAATCCCAATTATTGGTTGCACTGGTGGTTCAGTGGTAGAATTCTCGCCTGCCACGCGGGAGACACGGGTTCGATTCCCGGCCAGTGCACTTTTTTTTTTTTTGCTTTTGCAACTGAAGTAAAGTTAGGCTCAGATTTCTGCCGTCATGGATTCGTGCGCCCGCGATACTCATCCTCGTGACGTCACGGGGATGAGTATCGCGGGCGCACGAATCCCTGAAGGCTGAAATCTGAGCCTAAAGTAAAGTTTCCGTGCTTAGATTTGTTTAAATAGAAGTTTGAACTAAAAATATAACTTTTCGTGTGATTATTTAACATTAACCTCAACTTCTTTTAAATGAAGTAGTACGCTGTCAGGATCATCTTTGTGTTGCAGTCGAGGAACTTGAATCATAGCTACGACGTCTTCAACAAAACTTGGACCATGATTCTTGACCTTTTAGTAATAAAATAGAACGAAATAAAACAAAACAGCAATGGATTCCTAGGAAACAAATAACTTTTGAAGGAAAACCAGGGTAAAAGCTTGTTTAACTCGTGGATTACGCATTAGTTTTTTTGGTTATTCAGTACAGTGGGTAAATGAGCTAAATTAGAACCAAGATGTATAATAGTAACAGGTCTCTGATCCTACTCCACACAAGCATGCATACTTTATTCTTGGTTTGCCACCATTCCCAGGACTGATAGTGAATTAATTGAACAAGAGTCATGGCAGCCATGTTCATTTATAGTGGTTTTCGATTTTCTTTTGTCAAGACCACCAACATGGCGACCATGTTTTCGTCTCTACATTCTCCGGGAAATGCTTGCAAACCATGCAAGAATTGCCATTCTTTCCTTTGTCGTTTATTTGAGCAGCTATAAAAGTCTAAGCTAGCTGTTTCCATTTCGCGGGTTAAGTAAAATGACTTGACATTTTGGCATGCATCTGTTAGGGACACCTTCGGAACCAGACAAGCAGTTTCCCTACAAGAGATCTTTTCCTTGATAGATGTTGCCCCCCCTCCCCCCCTAGTCGGGGTATCCCAAAGTAAACATTTCATGCAGTGTATAAGTATAGATCATGGTTTACTTACAATTAGTGACTGTACAACAAGTGGTCCGATATCTGTTTCTCGTTTCATGTTCTTCTTGGTCACTACTTTACCATAATTGTAGATGATTTCTTCTGGCTGACTGACACTAAAATAGCATGACCAATTTATTGTTAATGATTTAGTACAATTACTTATTTAAAAGACCCTAACCTTGTATATATCTATGAGAGCCATTTTGTTTGCTTGAATGGTCAAGAACAGAAATGATGCACGATTTATGGATTACGAATTTGGTTGTCGTACGTACGTAGAAATGTTCGTTTTCTCTTGACGATTTTGCGTTGATATTTTATTACTTATAGTCGGTTGTGATAAACTGATTTTAACTTCCTTACCCAGTTCAGTGAGTTGTTGCGACTTCATACAAACGTATTCCTACCCTACTCACCCTTTTAACATTAAAATGTTTGTAACACTCTATAATTTAACAAAAACTCTATGTAGTACAAAATTGCCCCCACCCTACCCGACCTTACTAATTTATAGCACCCTATGATGAAACAAGAACTCTAACTAGTACGTAGAACAAACTTGCCCCCACCCTACTCATCCTTAGTAATTCCTAGCGCCCTCTGATGAAATAAGAACTCTAGTACGTAGTACGAATTTACCCCCACCCTACCCATCTTTAGTAATTTCTAGCTATAGTGGTAAGAAAAAAGAGCTACTTGTATAGTACGTAGTAGTACCACTACTACTCTTACCCTGAAATCTCCACGTCTGTAAAATATTTAGTTGAAACAGGAAGACAGAGTACGTTATTGTCTTGGTTGGTGTCGTTGCTTGCGCTGTAGAGGTAAATAGTCTTGAATTAAATCCCTTGAAATGTACTACTTTCATAATACACAGAGATAGATAGATAGATGGTTTATTAAAATCCTTAATTGCATATATAATTAATTATAAATGAATTGATAAGGTTAACAATTATGGGGGAAAAAAACACTTAATTTCTACTATATGCACATATAATGCCTTTTGTTTTTTTCTAGGTGTAGTTATTGATTGACAGTGTTTGCACGGTCCTTTAATTTACAGAGGGAGAGTGTTAGTGTATACCAAAGAAAACTTATATATCACTCAGTTTTTTGCATGATCACCTAGTACAAGCTTTCAGGGTTTATATAGCTTACCTGTCTACTTCAACATTGATGACAAAGTCACTTTTGATTTCCTGTGCAGAAAACTCGATCGAGAACGATTTCTAAAACAAAAACTGAATCATTTTAGAGGAAGTGTACCAAGGGTCCATGCGTTTATGCACGCTTTCATGTATGCGAAAACTGTGAAAAATGTTTCCGATATATACTATAGATATACAGGTTCAAAGGTTTTTATTTACCATGTATTGAATAATAAATAATAAATACCATGTATTGAATAATAAATGGAGGGAGTAAGAGTTACAACCCAAGGGGTTAAGACAAAACACTCCTACACCCAGGTATACTTATAAAAAACACACGAAAGAAATAGTAGAGAGGGAAAATGGGTTACAAAGTTAGTGAAAATAGTATAATAACAATATTTACAATGATGAGAATAATAAATTTACATATATACTTAACAATATATTAACTATAAATAAGAAGTCACGAAGAAATAAGGAAGTGTTTGAATTTTTTTCTAAAGGACGTAATAGACGAAGAGTTTTTTATTTCGAGTGGTATTTCATTCCAGTTTCTGGCTGCACTATAGTCCACACCAAACTGACCATAATTCAAGTTTTTTCGAGGAACGAAAATATTTTTGTTTTTCTTTGATCTTAACAAACAGGGTAAAAGTGGTTTCGACTGGAATACCGTAGCCTCTAGGCGAGTGTGTATACAAAGAAAATACAAGTGACGAGTGGGATATCCACGGTATGCCACGAGAAACCATTGCACAACTCTTTTGTCTCACACCATAGAAAATACAGCCAATTACCGCAATGTCTCATGGGAAGAGAGAGTTGAATACCGCCGAATATACAACGGCTTTGGCTGTATTTTATATGTTGTAGGATGACAGTGATAACTCGTCTTCACCGCGAAATAAAAACTGACAGTTAGCTAGGCCCAGTTCAGACGTCGAACTTTTGCCGTGTCGAATCTAATAGTTGCATTTTGTAGATGAGAAGTGAGGCGTCTGAACCTACTGTATTTGACAGATTTGATTAAGTATTAAATTGAAAAATTCAGTTTGAATCAAATTTGTCAAATTCATTTGGTTCAAAAGCGGCACTTCTCATCCACAAAATGCAACAATTAGATTCGACGCGGCAAAAGTTCGACGTCTGAACATGGCCTTACGTGTATGAGTAATAACCAAAAGTTAGGAAACCATGAGATAGGGTTCTACTGCTACGATTTGGGCATGCGGAATAGATTATACATTTTATTTAATTTTGTGTTTCCGTTTAATCTTGGGAGTATACGTAGTTTTTGTGTAAATGGGCAACATACGTACCGCGCCGTATCGTGACTTTGTATTTGTACTTTGAATTGATTTATTTTTTAAAACATTCGAAATTTTTGCCACAACATTCGCTCGCGGTGAGCGTTCGTTTTGTTCATTCTTAGGAAAACTGTTCTATACATGCGTGTTGACAAAGTAACATGGTCGCTTCTTACAACCCATTATTTTACCTTCGCTTTAGCTTTAAATGGGTTTCCAATATGGCAGACGGCTTTTGTACTGTTGCTATCCAATTTTGAAGAACACAAGACATTCTGAAGAAAGAGTGAAAATATGACAAGATTATAACAAAACTTATTAGCTGATTTTATGATTGAGAGACAAAAAACGATAAGTATGGCTGAGTTGTAAGGGCCGACTTTAATGACTGTGACGTCACGACAGCCATCTTGGATAAACTTCAGCAAAAGATTTCTCATCGGGAGAACCTGCCTAGCACGCAGTTGGTGTAATATATTCATAAAAATATAATACAAAACACATAATACAATAGAACGAGAAACAATAGAACACAATAGATTTTTTTAATACATTACATGAACTGGGTACTATGTAGGTTTTCCCATTCCTCATTAGCGTATGTTGTTCATTCATCCAAGATGGTTGCCACTTCTTTCTCTTTTGATTTTCAAAGAAAGTGATTCTAGCCCAGTATATAATAATATGATATAATAATAATAATAACTTTATTTCAGGAGAGAAAACATCTATATAACTTTAGTTAATCATGATGGACCTCATAATATACAAGTGAGAGACCTTTTCTCTCTTCACCCCATGGACACTAGCGCTCCAAACGCCCTTATTAGGCATATATATACCTTTGTAGAAGTGGGTCCAATGTAGCTTAATTCAGAGGGAAAATAAAGCGTGACAGTCGAAAGGTACGAAGCGTCATTTGCTGTGTTCTCAATATTGAGATCTACAGTCAGTAAACCATCACTTCCAACGCTTAACACTTGATGATTGCTGAAAACAGGATGAAATATATGTTTGTTAAATAGATAGCATTTTTAAAGCTTGGATGCTTCATTTATCATTGATTTGGAAGAATTTGAAAGAAAAAGAGCGAACGCGTTTCCATAGTAACCGATGAAGTGGTTCAAGTATAGGACTATTAAATGTTGGCCAACAATTCCCAATACTGATGGCTACTCCATGTTAGATGCGTTTGAACGCTGCTCTCTGCCAACAATGTCCAACATTTTTTTGCTCTGTTTTCACCAAAGCGCAACACAACAACGTTGGGTCCGTTTGAACTGCTGACCAACAGCTTCAAACAGTGTTGGGTCAACAATGTTAATGTTCATCGCTAGGAAAATCAGACACGTCAGTGTGTCTGAGCCGCGACGACACTTTCACCAGTGTTCGCTTTAGAAACATCGTAAGTTTTAATTAAAGATAAAAACTGATGAGTTTCAAGCACATCTAGAAAATAAGTATTGGAAAAGACGCTCATCGGAAGAGGGTGTGGTTAGCTGGCTAAACACACTTTTTAATTCCATGACCAATACACGGAAAGTGTTAACTGCATACAAGAGTAGAAAATGAAGTAATATAGATCCCCGTGTCACATTATGAGCACTGTGATGCTATTTTGGAATTTATGATGATAAGCTAGCTATCTTTAACTTGTTGCCATGCTTGCGCGAAACGCCTAATCCACCTAACCTACCACCTTCGCATTAAAAGAGGACTTCGGGGCTAGATTGGGACTTATTCAAATTAAATTGCAAGCCTTCCAACTAGTGGGAGAGTTGAGTAAATTTTGAGAAAGATATCATTAGATCAGAAGACAAAATGAATTAAAATAAAGGTATCGAAAAGTGCTTTTGATGGTTACAGAATCTTTTGCGGAGATTTTTCTCTTGCCTCATTCTCTCTTGCTGCATATCATAAATTTGACTATAACATGTAATACTAGTGTAACGTACCCTGGAAGTCGTACTTTTCCTGTAACAGCCAAATCAGGTTTGCACACTTCACCTTTGCATTGCTTCTGAAACGTCACTTCATTGTTTCTGATAGTGGTAGGTCGATAAGCATCTAGTACAGGACATGGTACATCCGGGACAGACAAACAAGATTTGTCATCCAGTGAAAATGACAGGTCAAAGGTCAGTGGTTTCAGAAGGTCAATAAACTGATATCTATCCTGGAACACGATGAAAAAGAAATTTATCACTGACCGTGGTGACTTAATTAAGACACCATAACGATGATGCTGATGACGGACGCCCACTGAGCAACAAATAAAACAATAGATTCGACGTCTGAACTTGGCGTTATTATTGTTTTATTTATTCAATTAACATCGCTTGCACTGGTGGTTCAGTGGTAGAATTCTCGCCTGCCACGCGGGAGACCCGGGTTCGATTCCCGGCTAGTGCATTCTTGCTTTTTCCCCCCTTGAGTTTCTACTTTTATCTTTTTTTTCGGGGAAGGAGGGAGGGGAGGGGTGTTAATTTTTTTCTTTATGGAATACTCACACTTATGTGTACAGTATAAGGCTTCAAACAATATTGCTGGTTCTGTTTGGGTATCGTAAACTGTCCTCCAGTTGTGAAGTTTTTATGTTTAGCGTCATGGAAATACATTCTTCGTAATTCAAGAGTCGTTATATCAGCATCGGCTTCCAAGTGATAAGCAATCTTCAGACCTGTTTAAGATACAGTTTCGTTAGGAGACAATATGGCGGCCGACGTCTCAGTGTAGAGCTTGAGCGTTTAAGAGATTGTGGCTTGCGTGTAGAATGCTTTAATGAGCCTTAATTTAATAAGAAACGGGCCGATAGACTCGAAAGACCCAATAACTCAGCTTACGGGTTCTTTAACTTACCCAATAAAACTTTTGGGCGTTTCTCAAAGAACACGTGTTTTTTAATTTTTATGATTATAGTTATGCAGGCAAATTTACGGGTGCTGGCGGAATCCCGTTGTTGTTGCTGTTAATTGTTGTTGTTGTTGTTGTTGTTGTTTCCTATCAATTAACGTGCCTGCAGTTATCGCGTCTCTCAAGAAGCGAGATCGTTCCTATTTTCCTTTGCATATTATCTTCTTAGTTGTGATAAAACAAACATCCATACAGAAAATTACGTATTACGTAATTACGTAATACGTAACTCGAAATACAAAAAAGCTGCTTTCAGTTTACCCACGATCCTGTGCAAGAATGAAACGGCCAGAAAGCCTCTCCTTTCGAATTTTTACTTCAGATAGTCAGAGAGTGCTATCCACTCTTTGAGGCACCTCAAATGATATCGCTATATCTTGACTATCTGAAGTATAAAATCTGCTCTTCTATCCACAGACGCGCGCACAGAACACTACGCTGTGCCTACAGGGAATTGTTTCGGTTTGGTTTAAAATGGTTTAAAGGTATCAAGCACCACTGTATGTTGATAAATACCTTGTCTATTTGACGGTTCTCTGTCTTTGAATTGAAAGCAGATCGTCAAATTTAAGCTGTAAGTGAAAAGAAACGCATTAAAGCTTAAATACAAAAATAAACAAAGATTTTAGTATCTTGTGTCTACAGCTTGGATGCACTCTTTTATATTTGCTGGTATTTGTTGATTTTAAAAGTTCTAATAATAAATAAGCTCATCTACAACTGAAACTAATCAGTGACTCAATATTTTATACGTAGAAAATCGATCTGTGCCGTGGATCATGTGGATTGGAAGTTAAAGTTGACTTACCATTTATGTACAGTGCCATCCTTCTCGATGCAAATAAAATTGTGTTTGTTCTCTATATCAATCTTTGTACGTTCTGGTTTAATGGTAGCCTCTATCTCCACAATTCTTCGAGTTCTTTTTGGGAAAAATATAGTTACATATACGTCGAAGACAATAATTATAGCTGTACAATGATATGCAGACGGGTATATCGAAGGAATGATTAAACTAAAGATGTCGACTGCGTGCAAGGATATTGTGATGGTTTTGAAGCAGTATTACTAGTAGTAGTACGATGAGAGCACACAGGAAGTCCCAGCACAACTGCATGCATGCAGTCGTTCGCCAACAGCGCAAACTAGCAAGTTCTAAAAATAGCTCAAGTACAGAAAAATAGAATAGATTTGTCTGCTGAAGGTTGATAAGGACGTGTGAGGAGTCTCCGTCAATCAGTCTCCTTGAAATACAGTGATAGATGATGACGACGACGGTGATGATGACGATAATGATGATGATAATGGTATTACTAGTTTATTATATGATTGTATACCTTAAAAGTACTGCATGCCCAGACAAATAAGAACCTACAGCAACATCTGACAAAATAACAGGAATAGAACAATAAATTGTAATATTCTTACTACTTATTAGGGCCGCACTGAGTACTGATTGTGTATGATTGCGGAGTCTCCTTCATGAACAAAGTTTTAGTTTTCGAGCAATTGGCTCCTCTAGAAGTAAGTGTAATTTCTATTTGAGCGGCACCATATATAATTGCAATGCTGTCTATACTAGGTCAAACCAGTGAATAAAACATTACTTTCGATATTTTGACAAAGTGATAGCTCAGAATGTGATTACAAATACTGTCTCAGGAAATCAATACTTTCTTCTCAGTTCCCCCTGAGTTTTGTCATAAATATAGCTTCTGTGTGCGATTATTAAACCAGAATGATCGATTGAAAATTACTTATTGTTGACTATCTAAGTTCAACAACTATTACCTGGATAAGCGTTCTTGTCCACATCCACAGCACCACTTATCGAGTATCCAAAGCCTTTAAGATGGACATCTATTGACTCTGCTGCTATTTTCTGAAAACAAACAGGGCGAAAATGTAATATTAAAATACTGCCGTTTCATGTCGTCTGATGGCACCAGGCGCCCTGTTACGCTGTCGAACTGTAAGTAAAGCACAAGTACAAGTAACATCAAAATACCATAATACTATGAGTAAGACTCAGTATTGATGTCTGTGCGATGTTCGCGGCGACTAAGGCTAGTTTTAGTAATTTCACGATCTTCAGCAATAGAATTTGATTTTTCGTGCGCGTGGACGGAACCGTTTGCTCTCCGCATTTGAATTCTATTGTTTAAAGGTGATGTTACACTGGTCGATTCGCAACACTTGGTCAAATTATTGATAATTTTGCGTTAAAAGTTTTTAAAATTCATAACAAACATCAAACATCAAACAATTTAAACTTTCAAAATGACTAACGATATCCGAAAGTATCTACCAAGGTCCACAAGTTAAGGAGGAATCAAACAAATCTATGAGAGTATTTTGGAAATATTAAACCGAAGATTTTCTTTAGACTTAGTCCTCCCACTTTCGAACAACCGGACCCTGTTTATTAGTGCGCACTGTGCTATCAATTCAAATGATTACTGATCGAGTCGCATATATGTTGCTTGCATGCGTCTGTGTTTGTGCAACATGTATAAACCAAGGTTTCCGCCGTCGGAGCTGAGTTACCTGTTTGTATTTGGCTTCGATTCCATTTTTAGAACCATAATATACATACACAGCTCCACCGCTATTTGGTCCCTCATAAGGGGCCCCAATAACTACATCTGAAATAGATCAACGATAAATACTGAACCATACAATGCAACTTTAGAGGGGGGATGGTGGTAGTGGTGATGGGGAGGGGAGGGGAGGTGAGGGGAGAGGTGGTGGTCGAGGCAATCCTGATATGACTTATTCGGTACGTGCTATACTACTGCCCAGTAAATAAAAAGCAAAAGCTTTAATTGTTAGCATAAAGGAAAGGAAGTGAAATACTGAACTTTTTTAAGAAACATAAGAAAGCTGCGCCTTGACGTCATTGATGATAATTGCCTGTTACCTTGGTAACCATCTCTGTTGAGGTCCCCCACGTTAGCTATAGCAGAGCCAAATCGTGCTCCACGGCTATTGTCTCCTTTTAGCACAGTGTCTTTCAATAGGGTCAAAACACCCTAGAAAATTACGTAAGAACTAGTTTATAAACTATAATTAAAGATGACAAAATTGTAAAACCAATAGCGTCTACTTTTAGGCAAAGTAAAGTTCAAACTTCTGTTTTTATATTAATCAGTTGCACTGGTGGTTCAGTGGTAGAATTCTCGCCTGCCACGCGGGAGACCCGGGTTCGATTCCCGGCCAGTGCAAAGTGATTTTTTTTCCATTCTTTGTACTTGACTGCTAGTAACTTTTTTTTGTCGTTCAACGATTTTTATCATAAAAACGAGCTTTAAAAAACATTTTTTGCAATCATTTTTTTGCAGTCACGCGTGCCAAGTTACACCAACTTCTATGCACAAAATTATTGCCTAGTGTAACTTAACAAAATCTGTCTGAATAATGCGGTTTGCTTACAAACCTTTATATTTATGTAGACATAAACACGACCTTCGTCCATGATATCAGCGTACAGCGGTGCTCCCACAAGAAGATCCGACAGCCTGACAAGAATATACAAGATAAGTTATGTTAGTAAACCGTAGCATAGATGAGAGAACGTCTAGTAGAGATTTTACGCATTAAAAAGTGATCGACGACGACGACGCAGACGGCGTGAGCACTTGTCTTTATGCTCGCGCCGTCGTCTTCAAGTTGTTGCTGTTTTCATTTTATTTCTTAAGGTCGAGATTGCGACAGATTGATTGCGTTGTACATGTGATATCATTTGAAGTTGCACACTAAAGTTTAAGTAAGCAGACATGCAATTCTGTCGAAAAATCCAACCGGCTTATGCAGGTATGAAAAGAACGTCTGTCGTGTTCAAGTATCTTGGGTGCCTCATTTTACGGTGCGTAATGTGAGGCGACTGTATTGGCAGGCTAGTGCAGGTTTTGTATTAGTGTAAAACTTATACTGCGCCGTGCTGTGACCGTGCAGTAATGTCTATAAAAACATTCAAAGTTCCTATCGTGTGATGCCTAGACCGTTCCGTTTTGACAGTCATACGAAATCTACTCTAAACGTTCACATTGTCATAGTTTTAGGTTCCCTAAAACTAGAGAGGATCATGTGACCTTTAAAATAAAATAAATAAATAACTGTTTATTTAAGTGTCCAAGTCTTCTAGCGCTTGCGCACTAATTGGGGGACACTGTACTCTCGCACACACTACCAACTACAATTGACTGTTGTTAAGCATGACAACTCTCAGCTCACATGTTGATTTTTGCTGAGGGAGGAAAAACCCGGAGAACCCGGAGAAAAAACCCTCGTGGCATGGTAGAGAACAACACATCAAACAAACTCAATTCACATATGATCCAGGCGCTCGAGCTGGGACTCGAACCCGGACCACAGCGGTGAAAGGCCAGCGCTCTAACCGCTCGGCCAACCATGCCACCCTTTAAACGTTGCTGTCACCATTGAGCCACAAACACGCCACTTTCTGCGTTAAAAGTCGTACCGTTCCATTAGTTAGGCATAGAGGGATTTCATAGCAGCCATGTTTGTGAGCATATACAATAGAAAGTTTTTGAAGGGCAAAAGACTTTATTTCTCTTGGGAGAAAATCTCGATTATTTTGACCACAAACATGTCTGTTTAACAAATTGAAGATGGTTTTGAGTTGTCTGTCCTCTTATTGACACACTCTTGACGTCATAAAATGTTCAAAAACTCAAGTGGAATTTTATGGCGTCAAGAGTGTGTCAATAAGGGGACAGACAACTCAAAACCATCTTCAATTCGTTTTTTACAACAATTATTTGAGATAAAAGTTAAAAAATCCTTATCAAATGGGGCAACAGAACGAGCGCGCGCAGCGAAACACGTCAGCAGTGTGTCTGTTCTCATATTGACACTCTAATCAACCAATCAGATTGCGAGATTAGTATCAAGTGTTGTAAAACATGATATCCCTCTATTGGGTATCTTTACTTTGTTTTGACTTACCCATCACCATTGAGATCTGCTGCACAAAGTGTGCTACCAAAATAGCTGCCTGTCTGAAAGCAAATACAACCAAGTATTTATCAGAAATCGTACGTACCTGACTAACATTTTGTATGTTCTATTGGTACCTCCCAATTAAGTACTTATGGGGAATTCACAGCAAAATAACTAACTGAGAAAAAGAATAGGATATGAAGTGTTTTTGGTTTTGTTTACCTGATTTCCCACCTGAGGAGGTGCTAACTGTGATTTAAACACAATACCATCGTCTTGATTGACATCGTAAACTAAGACCTGGAATGAAAATAGAAAAAAGATGGAGAAAATTGCATTAATGAATCATGCTAGGAATTAAGGAATCTTATCAGTGAGTATTTACACTAGCGTCCTAATCGATTTATTTTTAGAACTGAACGAATCTAGTGCGAAAAATCGTCTTCACAACGAAAACCTTCGGGAATATGCGGGAGAAATATACCTCGTTCGCTTGTCCTTGCATGCTTGACAAATGATGGATAAAATTTGACAAGGGCAGTTTATAGACATAAGAATAGAAAAGTGTATGCTTGAACTTACTTTGCCAAGGATGTTATTGCCTCTTGGTGCGCCACCAGCGATGCCTGAAAAATAAAATTGAAATGAAAAAATCAACATATCAAGTGTATTAAGGCCTGACATTTATGTAAATTAGGTGGAATTTAGTCTCTTTTATAAAACATTGCGTTTTAAAGATATCGTAATGATTCGTTTATGGAAGATGTAAAACCAGATCAATTTTTTTTAATTTTATTGGTCACGTGACTTTAAGGCAGCCAAAACGGTTTTTTTTTGAAAATGGGGTACATTTAGATATAATTATATAAAAAGGGCTTCCGCGCCCTTATCAAATCAAATTCCGATTTAAAATTATTTAATTACAAATGTGTCAATAAATTTTTCCAGTAGTCTCCCTCGGAGGGAGCGTTGCGTGACGAGGCTAAACACGGCTGCGAGAGAGACCATTTTTCCTGCTGTGTTTCGAATTCTAGTATTAATTCCTTTACGTATTTGTTACTTACGTATTTTCGTTCTTCACTCCAAACTTCATTTCACTTTCGTATATATTTTCCTTTCTTCTTTTCTCTTTTCTTTCTCTTCCATTTTCCATCTTTCCTACCTTCATTTCACTTTCAAACTCCATTTCACTTTCGCATATATTTTCCTTTCTCCTTTTATCTTTTCTTTCTTTTCCATTTTCCATCTTTCCTACCTTCATTTATTTCAAAAGAAAACAACAATCATACCTTCCTTATTGACGTCACTGAAGTAACCGCTGACCACATCGTAGCCTGCAGCATAAATAAACGAAAATGAATTCATGAAATATAACTACCCTAACAACCACGTGTCACTGCTTGCTTACCCATGTAATCGAATTTGCCAAGGTGAGTTTTGTCTGAAATGCTATATTTTTTAGTGATCGGCGAATAACGTTCCAGTCCACCTAAATAAAATTATAAGATTAGCCTTTTACTGATAAAGAAATCTGTATACTTTGACTGCGCGCTTCACCTGAGCTGTCGGTTGGTTTTGCAACAAGTATTGTGTGAGCAGACAAAGAAAGAATATTTACAGAAATTTTCACAGTTGCACTGGTGGTTCAGTGGTAGAATTCTCGCCTGCCACGCGGGAGACCCGGGTTCGATTCCCGGCCAGTGCAAAATGTTTTTCTTTTCTTCCTTTTTTATCACAACTTCTAGTAAATGTACTGAAGGCCAGGGTAACCCTATTCAAATATAGGTTATTACTAATTCTCAAGTCTGAAAAACAAATACAGAAAGGTATGTTAATATACGTTACCTGACCAATAGAGATCTTTCCCAAAAATGCTGGTTCGGTACCAGCTCCACCCAACTTTACCCATAACCACACTCTGGCTTTGTGATAAATCTGCGCTGAATCCTAGCTGACAGTTGGCCTTGAATGTACTTCTACTCCCTAGAAATATATCGGGCATTTAAGATTTTTATACGAAAACTGTACAATGTGGCTTCGAACTACGCACTGCGGTTGGATTTGCTTCCTTCATCACGTGATTTCAGCCATGTTGGAATTGGCAGGTACAAAAGAATATCTCTGTTTTCCCAGAAGATTTAGATTCTTTCGAATGTAAAATGATTTTATTGTTCTTGCCACCCAATATGGCAGTTGTCACGTGATCGTGGAAAACCTTATTTGAAATTTCAATAGGATTTTCTGTCACGGAACACTTCATGGAGGACTTGTTGATAGCTCAACAAGCTCAATATCCCCATACCAATACGCTGTTAACCCCACCCTACAAGGGCGCAAGAGTTGGTAATGTTCTCTAGTTGGTAATGGGGGTGGTTAACGGCTATAATTGGATTATTAGTCCATTAAGGGATAAGTGATATTTTAGAAATCTTCTCACACACGTAACGGTTTTGGTTTAATGCTTGACCTTCTACCATACATTACATTAAGTCAAAAACAAAAGTTTGTTAGTCTTATAAACCGATAGTAAAAAACGCTGTTTTCGTGAAATCACGAGGAAGCCATCTTGAGAGGTGACGTCACTGACTAAATTAAGTTGCCTGCGCATGCTCATTAGGATATGTTTATATAGATTTCAAATAAACTGAAAAGACAAAATTATAATTATCGTGCGAAATGTGAGATCGAATACGTGCCATCTGTACTTAAACCCAACATGTGATATAAACCCATAATAACCCAACACCTAGCCTCCTCCGCAGGCAACTGTTCGCTTTTTCGCTTTGGGCCTCCTGTGTTAAAGACACGTAGTGGATTTTGCACAGGAAGCCCAAAAGGTTGCCTGCGGAGGAGGCTACCCAACACCATGATATGCCAAGTATTTGGTAAACCAATAGATGCTTACCTCCATATGGTTTTAATACACTTTGTACTTTATTCAGGTTACCCTGCAGTAGATAACAACCACCAGACAACATGGGTCGCAGCTCTGGACCCGCGTACGAGTCTCTAGAGCCGATATCGTTTATCTTGTGAATGTAGCGAGGTGCACATACCTAGAATAGTTTTTATTGTTTAGTCTGTACACCAGTTCTCACAGGAAGCCCAAACTCGATATCAGAGAATAAATGATATTTACATATTTATAGTAAATGTATGTAGTGACAAATCATCATCTCTTTTCCCAAGATTTTGCAATAATCGTGTCCTTTTTGGTATAGAACTACATGCTCAAATAACGCTGAAACTCGGCCGCAAAGACAAAGCGGCCAAAATAAGAGATCTATACTAAAAAAGAAACGATTATTGCAAAATCTTGAGAAAAGAATCTATGATCTGCCGCTACATACATTTACTGTACATATGTAAATATCACCTATTCTCTAATATCGAGCTTGGGCTCCCTGTGGAGTTCTGTGGATAAAGGAAACTGTATAGGAAGAAGAGGCATGACGAAGAACCTCAATCTTCCTTAGCTTTAAATTACCTTTCACTTTTTAACCAATCAGCGCTCGAGTTATATCTCAAATATTATATAAATAGAGTTATAGAACCATTTGTACTTTGCAAGTACATCGTATATTTTTTGAAAGACAAATAATGAATATGACCTTGACTAACTTACAAGCTCTCCTGATCCGTGTGCTACACGAAATCGTCCTGTCATTAAACCACAGCCGCACCAAACCGCCGCATATTAGTATTTAGAGTAGTTTGAAGGACATTGCGCACGCATCCAAACACAGGATCAACAGAATTTGAAGATTATGTTTTGATTGTTAATTTGCGGTAATTTAAGTTTAGAAACCTAACCTTACTTAGGTAAAGTAAAAGTAAGTCTACAGTGAACACCTGCTACAAGAATGTGCTGCTTTGGCTAAATATATCTTTGAAAACCGCCATCAATTATGTCCTAATATGTCTAGACGAAATAGTCTATGACGAAACTTTCAATTGCGATTGTCTTATTTTTTTAGGGGAATGTTTTCTGGAACGCACAAGTAGTTTTCTGATCAAAGTATTCTAATGTGTGTTTTGGTGTGGAAACTAGTCAAATTGTTATCATGTACTTGAAGTCGAAATTTCTCAGCTCCAGCTGTGGAATTAAAGCCACAGACTTCTTTGTTGATTCGATTAGATAGTAGATTCAACACCATAACGCACTGCAAGAAGCAGTATTAAGCTAAGATGGTCATCATCGCAGAATTTAACACAAATTCACACACTAGTCAGCATTGCCAACTGAGCTCAGATTTACTCAGGCCCTCTCGCGTATAGAACGTGGCAACGTTTATTTTTAAACAAGCAATTTACAGTACAATATATGCAATTGCAAGAAGCATTCGATGGGTGTTTTCATAGCCGCGAATTCACCATAAATTTATACGTTTGTCAGCGTACTCGGGCACCTCGTATTGCACCGGGCGATGTGTTTATTTTTATATATATACAGAGCAATTCATAATGCAATGCAAGAAGCAATACATAAGTACCCTCCTTAGATGGGAGAACCTACGTAGCACTCAGTTGATGCAAAAATATTCATAAAAATATAATGAACAATATAGAACAGTAGATGGAACGACAATAGATTATTACCCCTAAGCAGTGTCAACTTAGGTTACTCGGGCTACCCACCCATATTGCGTGGGACATGTGTAATTTTAAACGAGCTAGCAATATCTATTAGATTTTCTACTTACCACCGTTGTACCATTTTTACTCCTAAGAGTCGCCCCCAACATTTGACCACTTTTTGTTTCCATGGCTTCACGGGTACTGGAGCCAGGAGGAAAGTATTCTGTTTTCTCCGCTAATTGAAAAGAAAATTCCAAGCAAATATAAATTGTAGTTAGTTTTGTTGCCAAAATTCGAATCAAAAGTTCCTTCTTTATGGTGTTTAAGATCTGAATCCATCGGATATCATGTCGCGTTGCTCCGCATTTGGGCAGTTTTTGGACCTTTTTGAGTTAAAAATCTTTGAATATTTACCATGCATTTGCTACCACCGCCAGCTGAAGTCGTTGGAAACAACCGAAGGAAACTAGAACGAGTTCTAGACATGTTCTAGAAATAGCCCAAATGCGGAGCAGCGTATCATACTTGGTTTTTCTCGGGTGATGTTACATTGAACAACATTTTATTGCGCTAAACGTTGGTGTAGTGTAACGTTGGGGGCGCGGATTGATCGATGGCAACAATGTTGTGAGATTTTGAAGCTCGCGCAAACCTGCAAAGTGTTGCCGCAACAATATTGGGCTGATCGTAGCCGCGCGCCATGTAGCTGTAGCCTAGTATAACATCACGGCCTCCGTCTGTTTCTCAGGGCATATTGATACGCATATATCACGTAAGAATAAAATTAAGGATTCAAGATTCAAGATATTGAAGATTATTCTATATTTATCATATGGCACAAACTACTTCCGGTGAAATCGCGCGCTCTGATTGGCTAAGAGCTTTGAAAGTTGGCCGGATGTTATTTTTCGATAATTACGGGATTCAAAAATTCATCTTCGTCTTACATCATCGTACAAAGAATAAATAGAAAACCTATTAAAACACTTATACACTTTCTTTATAGCTACCAATTAAAAGAAAAAGAACAGGAATAAAACTAACTTACAGGTGTGAAACACTAAACAAGGTTTCGATCACCAAAAGATATGGTGTTTTACAAAAATATAGGCGACCTTAAAATCATGCTAGTTGAGATAAGAGGACAGAGTGTCCTCAAAATCACATGAAAACTAAAAAGAAAGACACACTGTGGCTGCAGCTTCACAAGCATACTTTTGGTTGAAATGAACCATCATAAAACTTACAGTTTTGAGTATATTCAATCTTGCATCTTCCTTTATTCCTTTAATTTTTGAGAGGCAAAGGATATGCTGCCTCCAAGTGTTCAATAGCCACTTCATATTTTTCCTCAAAACATTTCCGTTTTATCTAGTTTAATACCATCAAGTGAGGGAAAAGACACCATACAAGTCCACCACGAGTTGACGAACGTACCGACGAATCATGTCCAACTCAAAAATGTCATTTTGGCTATAAAGATTCACTTTATCATTATCTTATTTGTCTCATTAGTCTTATTTGTTATTAAATTATCCTTGAGTTTGTAGTGCTGTCAGGGATCTTGTTCTTAAAGCATTTTACTAAGAAAACGATCTTGACTATATTGATATTGTAATTTTTTGGTTAATAGACTTGCAAAATAAAAAAAGGCGGGAAACCAGCAGCGCGCGCGCTTAAACCGGAAATCACGTCCAAATGTTAAAAAAGATGGGGAAAAGGTTCAAAATAACTTTTAATTGACTGACTTCTTATTAACCTCGTTCGCTTGGACATTACTGTCTGTACTGTCAAGATCTCGATCTGACATTTCTCCGTAATGACCGCGCTCTCGGTTAATAAGAAGTAAATATACAAAACGTAATAGACGGGAGAAGGAATGTTTGTACAAACTTACGCTTATTATCAACATTAATGATTTCACAGGCTTTGGATCCAGCGGTCTCACATTTGAATATAGCACCATATTTAGGAAGTACTTTGCCATCTGGCGCAGTGACGTTACTGAAAGGTGCCCCGACTAGTAACCTAACAGATAAAACGAAATAAAAACATGAAATTAGATCATAATCGCATTGCCATTTGTTGCTTTTTTATAAAGTACTGCATGTACTCTAGTGATTAATATCAAGTTAGCTTGAGCAAAAATTACGACGTCGACGCTCCGTCTCATACACGTGATAAAAATATCCGAATATCTTAGGTCCCGTCCGTCCAAAGTAATGCATTTTTGTTTGAATCCTTGATACCATTCGATGCATTTTGGCCTTCCGTGCGAAAAAGAAGAGGGGAGGGGGAGGGGGGTTGGAATGCGTTTTCAGTTTATCTGGAATTGAGAGTAAATGTACCCTTAGATGATCTCGTCTTAGTGTCTCGCGCTAGCTATCAAATCCGACTCCTCGTGTGAATAAAAAAAGATAAAAAATCATGTACAATGGCCCCAGTAAGACGACAAACTTGAAGAGGGTATCCGCTTACGTAAATTATTGTTCTCAGTCATTTGAAATATAGTTGTGAGTATAGTCTATCGACTTCCTCTAGTGTTTTGGTAATCGTATGAAGATTTAGTCCTAAAATTGGCTTAACATTGCTATCACTGAAATAGTTTTCTGTTAACACTATTTTGCTGACCTCGATCAAAATGTAACAGGATTTAGAGCTCGAGAGGATTTTAGCGACCCTTTGCGTGAGAGGATGATCAATCAAAATACGTAAAGAAAGCAGGATTATCTGATAAGACGGCTATTTAAACGACACGTAAAAATAATAAGAGAGAACGTGTTGTTCAACAGATATCGAAAGGGAGAACTAAGAATGTCGTAGAAACTATTGAAAAAAAACCCGAATCGATCCAACGACAACGCGACGTTGAAGTACGTACTGCCCCGCAAGCAGACACGAGCTCAAACAAACAAACAAACAAACAAACAAACAAACAAACAAACAAACAAACAAACAAACAAACAAACAAACAAACAAACAAACAAACAAACAAACAAACAAACAATTAATCAAGAAAAGAAACCAATAATCAAACAAGCAAAGGACAAACAAACAAACAAACAGGTAGACTGAGGCAGGCTTACACGTACCCATACTGTTGCAAACGTGCAACCGGGGTACAGCAAACTCAAGGACCAAACACTAGTGTATGGACACTGAAGTTGTCCAACGTTTTTTATTTCATTACTATTATTTTTTTATGGAGAAGGTTTCCCGCTATTCAAAGTGCGTTTCAGTTTATCAACGAACCAAGGCCACTTCCTCATTCCTCAACATATTTCCCGCTATTGGCCGAGATTTTAAACTGACCACGACCACTACTGTTTTATTTTGACAATGCTGTCTACATTAATCATGTTAAACCTAAACCGGGGCTGGAATGAATTGCTGTCTGTTTTTTTTTCCCAAAAGATGAAAAGATTAAAGGCATTTAAGGGCACAAGACTGTATCAATATGACAAATCGATTCGTCGCACACTCGGAATGCGAACGTGATGCGGTACGAACAGTTTCCGAGCACGTTGATATTCCGAGTATGCGACGAATTTTAAAATTTGTCATAAAGATTCAAACTCAGTCTTGAGGGCAATTAGTAATAGGTACATCTAACTAAGATACATTCCATAATTCCATATTTATGCATTACGAGATAAGTTCGGCGCAAAGCCGAGGAGTGTCCGATGGCTAACCGAACGGATATCCGCGATTCGGTTTTCGGATATTTGGAATTTAAATAGTCGATTGCTTCACGTCCATGCAGTAATTGACTTCCCGAATAAAAAGCCGACAAAAAGTCTTCGCCTTCGGCCTAATGAACGATTTCCTTAGAAGACTTAAATTGTGATAGTTTGTTGGTAGCAAATGACACGTATATTAAGAAGTAACAAAAGCCAGCGGTAAATGGGATAAATAGGCTTAAAATTAGTTCTCGTGATATGTGACTGCTAAATGAGCTTAAAATGTCTATGATGTCTCAGTTATAAAAACCTTTAGAGATGAAAAGCGGCAAAGACAATCGAAAGCAAACCCAAAATAGAGGTCACAGGTTCAGTCTGAGCGATGCTGTCGCTTTGGATAAAGACATAAAGAAAAACATTGAGGTCAAGCAAAAATTATTTAATTTGCGCAAGAACTGATCATTTTATAAAACGAATTAACGTCTTTTGGCTTGACCATTCGGTTCCTTTGGTTTCATTATTTGAATTCCTCATTAATAGTTCGTAGATTAATCAACAAAAAAAGCCAACTTGAAAACAAGAAATAAAGAATACGTCACTCCAAAAGTTACCCTGACGACAGAAATGCTTATCAAAAAGAGAACGTAATTTTTGTGGCAGAATTCAAGCCACATCATCAACCAAGTTGTCTCAGCAAGAAAGAGTTTTCACAGCGTAAGTGAAAGTTGTCTGTTCGAACAAAATTTAAAATTATACCATAATTACACAATTACTTGGGAAACCAAACTTGTTCACCATTTTCTTTGAATTCCACAAAATATTAATGCGCAAATGGAGAATATTAGCGTACTGATATGGACCAAAATGTTATACTGAGCTAATAAAATCATTTTTTAAAGAAACAAATTAAATATACCTCAAATGTAAAGTTTGATCTTTAATTGGTCGAATAAGAAATTATCATTTCATATTTGGAGAATGTTTTCCATAAACTTAAAAATACTTGGTATAATTGACATTACTTGGCCAATTTTTTGTCAGTGGTAACTCCACTGATTTATGTTTTGGAGTATATATATTTTACTAGTTCGAACAAAGTATATTTACTTACCATCTCGTATTTTCATGTTGATGCAGTACTACGGAAAATCCAAAAAAGTCCGTTTCAGTTCTGTTTGGCTGCGAGAAAACCCTCAACGTCCGAGTATCGAGATTAAACCCTCGTGTCCAGACCATAGTGCAACCGAGCAGAGCGAAAAAATGTAGATACGTTAACATCTTTGTCAGTAAAAGGCCAAGCTGCTGTTCATTTCGTAGTGTTATGTTATTATGATGGTTTTTGATGGTTTTGAATACTTAAGGCATTTGTGGCAATTGTGACAACTTGTGGTCACACCAGGGCGGTGACTGATGTCACATCCGGTCCGTCACGAATGCTCTCCGTCACTAATTTCATAAACTCCCAATCTTCAAAATTTCCTTTCCGATCAAATCTACATCTCATCTCATATTAAATTTTAATCACCCTTTTCCCAAAAATTCATCAAATTAGCTTTAATTAGTAGGCTTTATTGAGTCTGTTTTCAGTGATGTTTCCGCTGTTTTCTTTGTTGAGAAACCACTGATTCCGGCCAAACTGAAGGGAGAAAGTAAATCAGAAATCATTTGCACCAAACCATGTATAAACAATATAGATCACTTCCGGATATGATCCACCTTTTGTCATGGTACCACCGTTTGTTTTGTCTACATCAAGTAATCCATGTTAAAAAGTTTTCAAGGTTTTCGATTTGATTATATACTGGAGAGCATTAATAGTATAATGCATAATCCAAAAAGCTTTGAAGGGAAAACATTAAGCTATAAGCATGCCTAAAGTTTTATATCATTGCAAACAGGAAAAAGTTGAGTTTCCTTGTATTCATTCAACCGTCCTCGAGTATGTTAAGGCCTGGTTCAATCGCTAATTGTATAAATTTTGGATAAAAAAATATTTTGAAGACAAAGAACATCTAAATGAACGTTTTTCTTCTATAAGTTACTAAACTCGACGTCCTTAATTTTTTGAGGGTACTTTTAAGATGTCACGTGACCTGATGACGTCACAGTGATGAAATATTGTATTGTAAACTTCAAAGCAAAATGCGGTCGTGGGTATAACCCCAGTCTTGAAAGTAACCATGCTTAACTATGAGCCTTAATGTGCTTCCAAACAAACAACCCGGAAAACCTGACTACAGTTTTTCTTTAGTGAGATAAAGCCCAAAACAGGTCACGTGACTTTTACTTATTTCTTTTAAAAATGGAAAAACTCAACAATGTAAAGTGGATGACAAGTTTTTCGGGCTGTATGTTGTGAAGCACATTCAGGCTCACAGTTAAGCATGGTTACTGTGAAGTCTTTAGTAATACCCGCGACCGCATTTTGCTTTGAAGTTTACAACACAATATTTGATCACTGTGACGTCATCAGGTCACGTGACATCATAAACGTACCCTCAAAAAATTAAGGACGTCGAGTTTAGTAACTTATCGAGGAAAAAAGTTGATTTAGATGTTCTAAGTCTTCAAAATAATTTTTATCCGAATTTTAAGTAATTAACGATTGACCCAGGCCTTAATATACTCGAGTCAAGTGAGTCCGGCGTCTCTATTCATCAGTCAGCAAAGTTAGCTATGTATGAACTGTGAATTTATGACCAACAAGCTTTCGGCACTCGTATTGAAGCATTAGCATGGAAATTGCCTTTTTCCTGATGATTCAAGAATGAATGAATGAAAGAAAGAAAGACAGATAAGAAAGAAAGAAAGATAAGAGAGAAAGAACGGAAAGAAAGAAAGAAAGAAAGAAAGAAAGAAAGAAAGAAAGAAAGAAAGAAAGAAAGAAAGAAAGAAAGAAAGAAAGAAAGAAAGAAAGAAAGAAAGAAAGAAAGAAAGAAAGAAAGAAAGAAAGAAAGAAAGAAAGAAAGAAAGAAAGAAAGAAAGAAAGGTATTGTAAATGAACTAGTGGTGTGTTAGTTGAGAGTTGGGTATTTAGAATATTTACACGTAATGTAGTAAAGAGTGTGTGTGAGAGTATTAGGATTTCAACATTGTAAAATGCTGATTGATACGCTGTGAAATGCGCGTTATATAAATACACAATTATTTAACATTTATTTATTTATAAAAGGAAAACTTTATGAACTCATATGCTGAAGCCTAAACAGAAATATTATCTTTGGTATGGAAAAGACCACTACTAAGAAACCCAGGCCAATTTTAAATCAGTCAGGTGTCTTAGCAGTGGTCCCATTGCTATCAAAAAAAGCTTCTGCTTGCCATGACTGCGGTGACCATCGTGTGGGAGTGGACATTATATGCTTGGATAGAAACCCTTTCCGGGAGTGGTCTCACGCGGTCCAGTGCATATATTCCACAACCTAGTTAGGAGTGGTTTGTCATAGCTTGCCACTTCAATGCCTGTAAGCTATGCCAAATATCCAAAATAACTTTGAATAATCCACGTATTGAATTTGTCGCTCCAATGTAAACTGCGCCAAATATCTTTAAATAACTTTGATATTCCACGTACTGGAATTGGGAAAGAGTTGAATGGGAAATAACGGGGGAAAAATGATATAAAGACATTGATTGAAAAAGAAATAGTATTATGAAATTCTAACCAGATTGTTTTGGACAGCAACTTGGGTGACCTATTAATAATTGAATAATTAATTAATCTAAAGTCTACGAGGAAAAATTCGGCCATATCAACCGAATAAAATCAATTCAAAAGAGTTGCAAAATATATATATTTACGATTGTTGTAAGATAAGAAACAATCGTAAATAATAATTAATGTACAATAGACATATATTCAGTTGAAAACACTGAAACTGATCATGAAATACTCAAAATGAAAGAATATATGAAATTATAGATGAATATATATGTATATAAATGTATAAAGTATGTAATTTTTTTCTATTACATTTATTAGAATTTAATTTAGCTAATGTACTGTAAAGTATACAAAGCTAATAAAACTATTCCATTCCATTCCATTCTATTCTATTCTATTCTATTCTATTCTATTCTATTCTATTCTATTCTATTCCATTCCATTCTATTCTATTCCATTCCATTCCATTCCATTCCATTCTATTCTATTCATCACAAGAATGATGTCGATGCTAGTTTTGTGGAGTAGACGCGTTTTTTAAACCCTATTCTCTCGAGCAGAAGTGGCAATAAAATCTGAGCTGTATCGTATGGGCGTCTTCACAAATTAGCAAATATCACGCACTATTGTGTACATCCATACGATCGATACAGCTCAGATTTTACTCCCAAGATTAATCACTGCAATCCAGTAAAATCACCTATACTGATTTGTTTTTCTCTCCATGATCATTTAAATTTTTTAGTTTATGAAGAGATTATGCGTGAAAAGAGATCAGTGATAACATATTTTACACACACTAACGAGAACAAGGGAATTTTTTTATCCTTATTTTTTTTATCCTTATGCTTGCGTTTATTCTTGCGTGTTATTGAAAAACCAAGCTTTATCGATAATACTCATTGACTCATTTATTTATTTCGCTGTTTTTCAAATACACCTAATAAATAATAATAAATAATTTATAATCTTCTACACCAGATCCACGTAGGTGTCTCGGTTCTGCTGACACTCACACTTACTACCTCTACATTAAATATTTTTCATACATCGCTCAACTCACATGTTGATTATAAAAGAGATGGTCATATATCTATGACCACCTTAATAATCCCAGTGGTATTAGGTGGAGTTAATATATTAACGTCACGGAAGGTTGGTCAAAGCAGAAGACGGTCGCTCATTAAAGTCAGTTAGAGCGACCTTGCGGTAGGGCGTGGCTGTCTAATTCCTGATATTGAAGTATTTTAGTAGAATGTGTAATACGAACGAAGCAACTGAAAGAACTGCATGATTTCTAATTATTGATTACAGATGCACGTGAAAGTTGTTAATGTTATTGAAACTGATTCCAGAGAGAGATCATGACGCGAAAACTCGCGCATAAAAATACCAAAACATTTCTATATCTAATATAAGAAACGTAATAATATTCCTGGCTTTAAAGCTATGAAGGTTGTGTGAGTCATCATTTAAAGTATGAGCGCAATCTAACGAGAACCAATCAATCAACACACGAATAGTTACATACTACATGTACGCGTGTCGATACTGTAACGCACTTTTCTCGCCTCAATGGTAGTCACGCATTCTTAACTTTTTGTCACGCATTCCCCCACGCGTAAAAATTATTAAAAAGATGGTGTATCCCGGCTGCTTCTTCGTCCGGGGAAATTAAGGCTAGAGAATGCTGTTTATCAACAATGTTGTGGAATTCAGTCAGCTTTCTTTAAGAATCCACCAACTGTTGTGAGGATTACCCCTGACCGTGATTAAAAAGTGCTCTGATTAAACATTTGTCATCGGTTTTGTTGTCCTTGTTCTTTGGTGTCCACACATTAGCGGAATTCTTTTAATGCACCAACACTTGGACCCCAAGCAGAAAATTGAATAAATTCCCACACACACTGTTGCCAGAACACCTTGTACTCTGACACAGGCAGGGGAATTCCAATCGAGCGTAAACGAAGGTTTGGTGCTTTAAGCTGAGGAAATTTGCAACAACAATTTGGGCAACGAATTCTTGACCCCAGTTGGCGTTGTGGGGAAATTCCAATCGAGCGTAAACGAAGGTTTGGTGTTACAAGAGGCAATTTGCAACGACGTTTTTTTTTTTTTTTGACAACGAATTTGACTCCAGTTGGCGTTGTGGGAAAAAAATTTCCAACGAATATAAATAAAATGGGCATCGTTTACCACCTTTGAACCAGCTGTTTTGTTCGGAAGTCATTTTATTACCGCCATAACCTAATCCCTTGATAATTTCAACCACAGGAAACTGAATCTAACTGATAGTAAGAGTGTACTTGATGTTTGAACACACTGTGTAACAATTCCAGGCATGGAATTGACTTATATTATCAAAGATTTAGATAGGTTGTTGAGCACAAACTTACAACAAAGAAAGAACCGGGTTTTGCATTTAATGTATGCCAGCCATCTGGAACACGTGCACAAAATGCGCTGAAATTTTTTTGTTTAAACCTAAGAAGTTATTATGATCTTTTTTCTTCGAATTCGAATAAGGGAAACACTTAGGTAAACAAAAATGGTTTATTTACATCTTGTTAGCTGAAATCCTGAACTAGAACGACATTCACTCAGTGTCAATTAATAAGTTAACGGCTCTTTTTAAGAAACACATATCAAAACCACATTTGTGGTTGCTTTATTGAACGTCTTGTTCTCGTAACAAAATTTTATGATAATGAGGTTTCAAAGAGACTGTCATTATCAGTTCCAGGTTTTTCTATTCCATACTGGACGCAAAATGAATTCTGCATACAACAGCTTTAGGGGTGGTAGAGTCAGCAACAACAATGTCATGCCCATCTGTGATACCAAGATCTACAAAGAACAAACAAATAGAGTGGTTTTACTGAAACAAGAACTAATAATTAATGTCTAATAGTCAAAAACACAAAAAGAAAGCAATGGTTTACTAATGTCTGTTAGTCTGTATCGCCTCTTGTAAGGGAATCCGAACTGATCCGGAATCTAGCACTTGGAATCGGAATCCACTGCAGTCCTTGGAATCCGGAATTCAGCCCTTGGAATCCGGAATCTGATAAGACAGCTCTAGGAATCCAGAATCTTGCATCCTTCCGGATTCCCTTACATCGGGCGATCTGTCTAAGATCTACTGATGTCTATTATTCTAATATCTATTTCACGGGTTAAGTTAAACCTCTCTGATGCAGATTATTAACGTTTTAGCGCTTTAGAAATTCAATTATTATCTTGTGATTAATTACTCGTGTCCTGATGTAATTCTAAGCTGAGAGAGATAAAGGATAATTATTTAGGAGAAGTAGGAGTGGGAAAATGGGAAATAAATGAACATATGAATTAATCAATCAATCAATTATGGAATAACAAACGGAGATATATAGGAAGGAGATATCAGATTGCTGGAAAACAAGCGGTTAGATATGAGCACAGAAATGGAAATTAGCGATTGGAATGAAAAAGGAAATTGGGAATACCAAAAAAACTGGGAGGGTAATGAAGCGGGGTTCGAACAAACACAGAATTTGAAAGCGTTTACAACACTTACCTTTTAGAGTTTTTGAGAGATTTTCTCTGGTTCGTTCCTCTATCGATTTTACTGACTGCAAGACAATTAGTCAGATAGATCAGCATTATTTAGTTAACATCCTTTAAATGATCCTTTGTGCATAGAGGGTAATAGAGGTGGTCTCTTAAAAAAATAATACACAAGAATGACTGTACCATCTAAGGACCTCATACCTGCATATAAAGAGTCTTGTTCTTGTTATTAATCATGGTTGTTATTCCTGGTGCTTTCATTTGGCTGTGAGGTAAATAAAGAAAAAAAGTTGAACAAGAGATTTTATACTTATTGACTTGTAAGATGAATGATGAATGTTAATCAAAACCATTGAAAAAGAGAAAATGGACGTGGGGCAGGGAAGGGGCGGTAGGAGGATGTCCAAATAAGATATCGTATCGTTTTAGGAGATAAACGAAAGGTGTGTCTTTCTTCCTCCCCTCATCCTGATATCCTATTCTTCCTCCCCAACCACTATATAATTACGTAAGCTGCGTATGGGGGAGGGGGGAGAGAAGGAAGGGGGAGGGGTACTAAAGCATAAGGGTGACAGGGCGATGTGAATGAAGATAAAATGATGAATTCCAAAAAGAACAATGTGACTAAGACCAATGCCCCAAAAAGGTGCCAAAGCAACAAAAAGCCTCGTAGTTTTCCTCATAATGAAGGTAATATAGATACCCTAAAAGGGCCTTGGCCTTGAATTGGTAATATTTCCTACCCAAAAAGCGTCCTTCCAAAAATTCACACCCTAAAAAGGCAACTTTCGAGTACCCCCCCCCCCCCCAAAAAAAATAGGGCTTCACTTTGTCCCACTACTCTTATCCTTGAAACCCTCTCTCGCTCGGATGTGCATACATACATGTATGTACATGAAACTAGAGTAGATTTCGTATGACCGTGAAAACGGTACCGCACGGTCACGGCACTGTTACGCTAGGAATGTCGAATGTTTTTATAAACAACACGGTACTGACACGGTCGAGGTACAGCGCGGTCCGTTTCACATTCATACGAAATCCGCTCTATACGTCTCTGTGCTGTACTTACTATTTAGTGTCTTCACATAAAAACGTTATAACGTCTTTGAGAGTTGCATTTTCTTGAAATGTCAGGATTTGAGGTCTTTGGCTGCAAGCAGGACAGTCTTCCTATAAAGTGAACAGCAAATTATTTGGAAGTGAAGGACAGGAAAAAGTAAGTCACAAATAACAGAAATATTATAATACTGTAGGAAGAAATGTCCCTTCCTTTTCAGATTCCCACTTTCAGTGGAAGGAAACTCACTGATAATATCCATTACCAAAAGAATCTCAAATAAAATATCTTCCAGATATCACTGATAAAGATAGAGATCATGCCTAGAGCAATTTTCTAATGACTGTGAAAATGGGAAGGTCAAAGAACAGCACAATCACAGCTTAAATTTCAAATACTGCTCCATGTGTCATGACGTTACCTTTTTCTCAGCTTGAAATGTGTAAGTGTAAAGACCATCAGTGTCGCTGTACACCATGTAGTTATTGAGAGGGTTGCAACAGCTTGAAACAAACACAATAATTAGCACTGTTATATCATAGCTATTAAATCATAGAGAAATCCTGATAGAACTGATCTCAATACCTTGTTGCCAGTTTGAATATTTCAAGTGCACAAGCAGCTGAAGGTACAAAACAAAAACAGGCTGTTTAGGAAAATCACTAGTAGTACCACAGGAAGCCCATACAAGCTTTGAGAGCTGAGAGTTAAAAATGAATAAAAAAATTAATCACTTACATGAAGTCTTGTTTACGTCGTCTTTAGTCTTTATTAGCGATTTCAAGCCATTATAGCGAGTTTTAAAAAATCTCCCCTTCCCAACTAAACTCCTTTAGTTGGGAAGGGGAGATTTTTTAAAACTAGCTATAATGGCTTGAAATCGCTAATAAAGACTAAAGACGACGTAAACAAGACTTCATGTAAGTGATTAATTTTTTTATTCATTTTTAACTCTCAGCACTCAAAGCTTGTATGGGCTTCCTGTGGTAGTACATGGTGCATGTACATTCTTGGACTGAAAGTGAAGAGAGTTAATCACAGTTCACTGTTAATTAAAGTTATAGTACCTGCAATAGTTGCATTAGTGGATGCTACAGCTGGTATAATGTGTTTAACAACACCTACAAAACAATACAAAAACTTATGCATGGAATTGTCACTTGGAAAAATGTTAGTAATAAATATACAAAGTCATGTACATGTATGCTTCTTCGAGTGTAAAATAAAGACTCCGAAAAATCCGAGCCCCCAGTGGGGACTGGCAATTCAAAAGGTTGTGGGTTCAATCCCCACTGGGGGATTGGATTTTTCAGAGTCTTTATTTCACACTGTGAAGATCAAGCATACATTTATTATTAATATAAAAACTTGCTAGTGAAGCTTCCTGGATTAAGAGAGCTGAAATGGTTAGAGGCATGGTTTATCGCCAGAAATAAAGTGGCACTATGCTTTGGTCAATGTTTGACAAAAAAATGGCTTAAAACCTTCAAGGGGGTTCCGTGGACCCCTTCGACCCCCCCCCCCTGGATCCACGACTGTTATATACCTTGTGTAAGTCTATAGGTGACACCCCTGATGTTATACTCATCAGCTCTCTGTTTTGCATGGTTATATATCCATTGTATGTGTTCTGGGTCATCACCATCAACTGCAACATCCTCTGCAATACAATTGCAAGGTAACAAAGAGTATTGCAAACAATCTAAGAACAGCTATCACGACAATGTGGACACACTAACTGGGACCACTTAAGCAAAACTGACCAATCAGATGACATCTAAAAAAGTCACATTCCCACAAAAATTATCTGCCGAATCAAACTGCTCCAAAAAACAGTCGAATTCCAGCAAAGTTGTTTTGGTCAATAATTAGCTTTTTTCTCTTAGTAATTTGATTGATTTAAGTTTTGTTCAAGTGGTTGCAGTTTCTGTGTCCGCACCCTAAGTACCTCCAAATGGTTTTTCTTGTGGCCATAGCAACACCTTTGCATATTCAACACAGTGTTCTGGTAGTCTTGGAGTGTGAGCAATTGTACATAGGGGAAAATTTACCTGGCATTATATAATGATATAAAGTTATTTTAAAATAAACAAATGCTATGCTTATAGTGGAAAAGCACTTACAGTACTGTAGCTAGTGAACAAGCACTCCACTGTACTCACACACACACACACAGTACCACTACATTCTTAAATATTCTACACATACAACTCTCTAGTTAAAGGTAAAAGGTAAAGGTAAAGCAACCTTATTTAGTGTCAGTAAATCATAGCAGTCATAGTCAGACTGTTAAACTTGAGGCCGATGGTTGGCTCATTTTACTCCCCTCTTTCCATCAGTGCTCTGTTTTAAGGGTATTTAAAGCTACTTAAAGCTACACAGAAAGGAAAGAAGTCGAAACAAGGATGCAACTGGGTCAGGACTGGGGATCAAACTTGTGACCTCTTGTACCAAAGGCCTGCCATTCACTAACCGACTGTGCCATCCTTGTTCATTTTTGCTGTGGGAGGAAAACCCTCAACCAGAGAAAAACCCTTGAAGGAATTACAAGGAACTGACAAGTTTACCCAAGTCACAAAATAATGTAATTTCCTTGTCTAGGAATGATGAACCTGTGACCACAGAGGTGTCACTGACCAGTGCTCTGACCACATAGCTACCCATATTTCTCTATTTGCTTCCCTATTGTTAATATTTTATTACTAAAAAGTAATTAATGATGAAATGAAAAATGTATGCATGCCAAAATGCACAGCATCACTAAGTATCACTCTTGACCCTTTTCCATGACAGTAGAACTCACACTACAGTAGTCACTTGGGAATATTTTTGATTTTTTCACATTTTTTTCATTTTCACTGAACCAATCAGATACAAGATCACTTCAGGGGGTAGAGTTTAAACACCCTTCCCAGCTGAGACTCGGCCCTAAACTCCACCTCCTTTAATTATCTCATATCTAATTGGTTCAGTGAAAATGAAAAATGTCAAAATAATGTTAAAAATTCATCAAAAATGTTTCCAAGTGACTATGGTAGTGCACATCCCTCTGTAACAAGTGTAAACAAGAAAATGAATCCAATCATGAAGAGATTCACTAGCCCATGTAAAAATCTAAAATTTGTTTGCCAGGGTAAAAAACAATGAGAAAAGAAGAAAGGGCAGTTGAGGATGAAATGGGAGTGAGAGATGTAAGGAGACAGGGAGGAAGTGAAAGAAAAGCAAAGAGGGATAAATTGATGGATGGAAAGAGGGATGAAGGCATAGATGAATGGATGGATGAACGGATGGTGGGAGAAATACAGGACAGACTGAGTGTGTGTTTACACAAAAAAAGTCATGTAAAACAAACTCCAAACTCACCTGTGGTGGGTACAGATCAAGAGTACATTCTACACATGCTGTTATCCCTGGTAAGATCACTCTTGCATTCCCCTTAAAACCTACAAAATACAGTGTTATTCTTAAAATGTCTAAATTGGAAGATCAATATGAAATTAGTAAACAAATATCCAATGCCACAGTGGAAACTATACCTTCTGTGCCACCATCTACCATTGGTATAATTGTACTTTGATCTAAATTACCATCATCATCATATTCTAGTAGATCTATCTATTACAAATACATAAATATAATTTAAATTAATGACACTCCCACACCTTTTCGGTGACAATCACTCAACACTTGTTATCACTAGGGGCTCAAAACAGGAAAAATATACATGTACAACGAGAAATAGTCATTTCTTACCAACATTCCATTTATCCATCTTCTAGCAATTATTGAATCCAACCCACACACAATAATATGAAAAGCTGTAGAAGAAAATGTTACAGATAGATAACAGCTGCTCAAATGTAAAAGGAAACTTCACATGCATATATCTAATTGTGTAGTTCCAGATAATATCCATACCCCCACGATGGAGGATATTTTTTCCGATTTTGGCACATTTTATTATCCCTCCTTGGAATTGATGGATATTTAATGGAATGCCCACATTGCATATCAGAGATATAAGAAATGACTGTATCATTCACAAATATTAAAGACTTCTCATAAACTTACATCTATAAAAATCACTGTCATAGTCTTGAATTTTACAGTGATGACTGTTGTATTGGGTTAAAGGAAAAACAAACAGAACATATCATTGAAGTGAATTTGACCTATGTAGTATTTAAAACAATAATTTATATTTACTAGTTAATGACAGTGTTAATGAGCTAGGATACGGAGTACAACAACACCCAGCTATTCTTTGATTGACAAATTCTGCTGCTACATTTGCTTTTGGTTTTTCTAAATCTTTAGTCCTGAAAACAAAAAGTTGAAATGAATAATAATTGAGCAATATATAAAACGCGCGCATGTCTCTGTACTGTGATATAAACACGATGGAAGATGTAGAGCAAGAGAAAAGCAAGATTAGGAACACGAGGCG
The DNA here is from genome assembly GCA_029948255.1 of Telmatactis stephensoni. Lineage (NCBI taxonomy): Eukaryota > Metazoa > Cnidaria > Anthozoa > Actiniaria > Isophelliidae > Telmatactis > Telmatactis stephensoni. The sequence continues at coordinate 59,804 of JALIZF010001773.1, forward strand.
TAGCCGAGTGTTTCTCTTGCTTTTCGAGTGCTTTACATCTTCCAGTTATATCTCAAATATTTTATAATATTATATATAAATTAAATAACTCTGACTGAGATAAGCACACTCTGATTTGCCAAAGGACATGTGTAGAGCATTCTATATTCATGAGAGCATATACATGTACAGTGCATGCACTTTTTAGATCTTTTTGTAATTATAAGTTAAATATTAGAAAACTTGTCTTCTATTATAATGTATTTCATAATTTAAGAAAAAGTAAACTTGCTACAATACCAGACAAAAAGGTTCAGACAAAGCGAAAAAATTGTTGTTTTTTGAGTAAAACCCATCACTTTCATTACCCTTTCAATTGATTGTTCTCCCCTCTCACTCAATGTTGAGGTAGGTGCACAATGTCGTCCATAGAATGGGCTAATTCGTCTGGTACAACATTGACCCGGGGAGGAGGGGGATTCAATAAATAATTTGTAAGCAAGAGGCAACCTAACTAAGTTAAGCAGCTGAAATGTATGGATTTCATAACTGTCTCAAGGTATTTTGTCCGTGATTGTAGCTGTACATTGCTGATTTAGACTTTTTCTAAACACTTAATTCTCTTATATATGTTCTGATCAATTCCCACATGGATTGCTTTATATCTGCACAGTATCTTCTTTTCTGCTGTAACTCTCAAGATTGGTATTAGCTAGGTCACACAATCTAATTTATTTAGTATTCCCATGAACTCACCTAAATAAAAACTGTCTATTTAAGTTGGAAATGTCTATGGTGTCCATATCAATGACATCAATGTGTCTAAACCCTGAAAGAGCCTGAAATACAAAATAATATATTATTTTGTTGTTGCGTTTTCAGGGAGTTTTCATATATAGGGATAACCTCACAACTTCCTTTCTAGATCTATGCCTATTATTTATTTTGCTTTGTAACATACTCGCTTTAAGCTTTTATCATACATGTATCTGTGTCACCCAATTTTTAGTTGCATCTGGAATAAACCTTTATCATATTGTATTTTATTGTATACAAGTCATGTAAAACAAATGATACATTAATAATGTATGAGGGATAAACAAAAGTACATCATTGACAGTACATGCATTATTGGTATCACTAACATTGAACATACCAGGTCTTTAAGCAGTTCACAGCCAAGCCCACCAGCTCCTATCACTAAAACTTTGGCATTTTCTAAGATGAAATCTAGAACCTATAAATGTATTTAAAAGAATTGAAATGAATCAATGTCAAAAATTATGCACAGTTTTTCAGAAATACACTGTCTAGTAGTGGATGTTCCAGATCTGTTTCTGGAAGTTAAACTTTACTAAAGAATAATTTATTGAAATCAGAACTCTGAGTTTCTACTGAAATCAAAACTCTCCAACACGTCAGGTATCAGTTAACTCTGGTTCACGCTAGCAATATTTAACAAATAGAACAGCTTTTTCTGTGCTCTGTTCAAGTACTGTATTACAGCACACAGGAAGTGACGAAAGCTCGAAAGAAGTGTGTTCTCCACACTTCTTGAGTGCTGTCGGCACTTCCTAAGTGCTGTAACGGAGCACAGAAAATGATGTTCTATTTGTTTTATCATATATTTTAAAGTAAATATTCAAAGGAAAAAAGTTTGATTTTCTCAAGACAAAAATTCAAAAGGTGCGCGCGCAGTTGAGCTTGCGCTGCTGACATCAGAACTGTGCTCCGTTCTCTGATAAAGCATAGCTTTTGGCCAATCAGAGCATGTGTATCGACAAGGGTTAATATAATAAAAGAGAGTCAATCAAGTAAAAGAGAGAGCATTATTAACAACTCAGTATTGTTTTGAACAATGATTTTTAATGATTTGCCGAGCTTTCAGACTTAAAGCGTCAATCTTCAGGACAATAAAATGTGTACAAAATGTTTCAACTATAACATGTACAAACAAACATATAAGCTGCATGTGGGAAGAAACTGAAATCTCCTGCACTTGAGCAAGAATTAATTATAATTACATGTACAGCGAAAATCGTTGCATTGCAACCTCCAACATGGGTAAGATTTTGGTCTTTTCTGATCCGCCCATAATTCTTGGGGTTAGTTGAGCTTTCACGAACTTGTTCAGTGATTGGTTGATTTGAAAGAAGCTCTGCCCCCAAATTGATTGATGGCTCAGAAGTAACCAAAATCAAAACACAATTTGTAATTTGCAGGTCATGATACAACAATTTTGTAACTACATATTAAGTTAACTACATAATAGAGGACAATCATTGTCAGGCAAAATTCTGCCTTTGTCCCTGTATTGATTTAGATTACACACACTTAAGATAAATAACCTGTGGTCCTGGTTCAAAATCCAGATGAGCCAAGGGTCCACCACGTACTAGTAGCTTTTGCAAATGATTCCATCTTCCTGGCCAGTTATTGGAATCATCCCTAAACCAGTCACATATTTATGATTATACATCTAAATCAATTTTAAATGTCTTTAAAAACATTTGAATTTCCTGTGGTAACTAGAAGAGATTTCGTATGAGTGTGAAATGGACTGCGCCATGCAGTGACCTGATGTCAGTACCATGTTGTCTATAAAAATATTCAAAATTCCTGCCCTTACCATGCATGCTGTGACCATGCACTGTTTTCACAGTCATACAAAATCTACTCTCTGTCAAGCAGTGACCGTGCCATTTTCACAGTCATACGAAATCTGCTGATCTATGTATACTGCAGTAGTATGTACACAAGACAAGTTTATAAATAGTTAAAGATCTTTGCCAGAATCTAAGACACAAAAAATGTTTTAACGAAAAATTATGTATTTCCTCTCAATAATCTGGGATAATGGGATAATGATCGCGGTTGACAGAGTGATAAAGCTTATGAACTTTACATGAGCTGTTTTACTAGCATAGTCAGAATGTACATGTATGCATGTTTATGATATCATGCACAAATATAAAATTTTGACTCACTGGTCACAATACTAGCATACAAGGGGTGTAAAAAGAAACAAGAAGAAACCAGTTAGCTTATGCATAGAACAAAATAAGCTTAAGGTTAATGATTCCCACGTCTAGTTATGCATTGCTTATCCCGGCACTTTTGCCATTCCTCTTCGTTAATTATTACATCACCTGAAAATTGTTTTTACTGGGTTTCAAGATTGAATTACTTACGATGAACTCTCGTCAACTTCCATAACAAAGCAGAAAGTCAAAATCTCCTCAAATCTCAAACGTTTTACAAGAGAAAACAGTTACAACTTCTATTCAGCTTGGCAGAGCTTGGCAGCCATTCATTCAAATGACAGAAAACAGAAACGACGAACAGCTTCGACCAGCGACGAGAAATCCCGACGCTTGGCCGATTGCATATCGATTGTGATTTCCTTCGGAATTTTGCATGCACAGCAGTTTGTTTAGTTTGTTGTTGTTTATTATGTGAGTTGTTATAGAGATATATTTGCGAAGTAGGCATTTTTCTCCCACGAAAGATATTGAAAACCTTGATGGGCTCATGAGGTTGACTGACAGTTTGATGGGGATACTTCTGTGATATTTTGACAGGTCTGACAGGTCGACAATTTTGATTCTTCCTCGAATATTTTCGAAAGTACCAAGACGCACAACTAGTACGACAATCAAGATCTACTACTATGGATGGAGGACAATTAAAACCTGATTCTCAAAGAGCGAAAGAAGACGAATCTCAGATTACTGAAGATTTGTTGGCTGTGACAATCGACAAACACAATGATCTTAGCGAAAATATGGCTTCCATGATCGCACAGGGCCTGAAAGTGACAGATAAACCTTCAAAGTCTAAGCCAAAGCCAGCAAACGGTATGGCGAGCAAGGAATTATAGTGCGTTCTGTGTCGCTCTGAAGATTTAGCTTGTACCCAATGCAGTGGTTCATATTCCCCTGTAGTACCTAAAATGGAGAAAAGAAAAGGGAGCTGGGGGAACTGATTTTTATCTTGTAAATGAGACAATTTTATTGAGTGTAATGTCATTCAACCAATTATTCATCCATACATTCATTCATTCATTCGTTTGTTTGTTTGTTCATTCATTCATCCATCTCTCCATTCAACCTAACGCCCTTCTGTTTCACTTTGAATGTTCATTCACTCATGCATTCACTCATTCATTTGTTCATTCATTTGATCATTCATGTATTTATCCATTCACTCATTCTCATTCATTCATTCATTCTTTTACTCATTCACTCATTTATTCAAGCAGGGTTTTTTATGATTCTTTTCAGGTAAATCAAGAGCTCCAACAAAACCAGCACAATCCAGAAAACCACCTAGCCAACCGCCAAAACCAAAACGATCACCCAAACCAAGACCTTCCCCATGGCCAAATATTGAGAATGAAGGTGACAAAAAAGAATTCTTTGAGAGTGAGTCAGACCTGTCTAGTAAACTAGACACTCTTACTGAATGGATTAAGGAGAGCAAACACTGTATTGTATTTACTGGAGCTGGTATTAGTACAAGTACTGGGATTCCTGACTTCAGAAGTGGTATGAATACTGTCTTAAAAACTGGGCCAGGAAAGTGGGAGCTGCAAGCAAAGGGAGTAGCTGCATCCAAATCATCAACCAAGAAATCAGTTCTAAAGGCTATACCATCTGTAGCTCACATGTCTCTTGTCAAACTCCTTGATGAAGGACTGCTGAAGTTTGTTGTCAGCCAAAACACAGATGGTCTCCACCTGCGAAGTGGAATCAAACCAGAACAATTAGCAGAGCTTCATGGTAACACAAATCTTGAAACATGTTCCCAATGTGGTGCAAAGTACTTGAGGGATTTTAGAACAAGATCATCAAAAAGTGTCCATGACCATCAAACAGGCAGAAAATGTGATGACCCTAAATGTCGAGGAGCACTGTTTGATTCCATCATAAATTTTGGAGAAGATCTCCCTGAAGAAGATATAGAGAAGGGTTTTGAGGAGGCTGCCAAAAGTGATTTGTGCATAGTGCTTGGTTCTAGTCTTCGAGTTACTCCAGCTGCACTGATTCCTGAAAATGTCATGAAAAATGGTCAAAGATTAGTTATTTGTAACTTACAGAAAACCCCTCTGAATGGTGTCTGTGCTATGGCAATCCATACTCAAATTGATGATGTAATGGTTGGAGTGATGAAGAGGCTTGGACTTGGGATCCCAAAATTTGTTATCAAACGTCGACTTGCTGTTGATGTGACAGATAAAACAGTATCTATTCAAGGCCTTGATGTTACTAGGGACACACCCTATTCATTCTTGCGTCAGGCTGAAATCAAGATCATTCAGAGTAGCAACAGTAAAGTTATAAGTAAAGAGGTTTGTTCTAATGAACCCTTTACCCTAGCTCTACCACTGAAGGTCAAAAGGTCATCTATTAAGGTAGAGACTGTCTTAGGGTTTCAAGGTCACTATGGAGAACCTGATGCTACTTTGTGTGCACAAGTTAACAAACCTGGAAGAATTGTGTATATGTTGTCATATATTATCAGTGATAGGGTGTGGGACATTCAGGAACTAGATGGTCAAAATTGAAATAACAGTATGTCGATGGTTTATTTGCAATAATGCAAACAGTTGTAAATTAATGTACATGTAACTTTGCTGCATGATGCACTTATTATTTTTCTTCTTCTTTTAATACTTAATCTCGCCATTTAATACGTTCCAGGGGAGGATTTAGGGGTGGAGTTCAGGGAGTGTTCACCCCCTCCTAAAGGCCCGGTAATACGAGCAACAAAATCACTCAACTTGTCTCGCAACATTGCTGCGAAACGAGTTGAAGAGCGATGCTGCGCGTTTTTCCACCCGAAAGCAAACTTGTCTCGCAACAAAATAGTTTGCTGCAAGTTGAGTGAATCCTGACTTCTGATTGGATCAATCACGGACACGAAGGAAGCCATTTTGCAGTTTGTTGCGAGACAAGTTGACTTTGGGGTGGTAATACGCGCAACATCATGAAATTTTGTTGCAAAAAGTAGAGCGACTGTCTACTTGCTGCAACAAACTTTTTCAACCTGCAACAAATAATTTTGTTGCGAGACAAGTTTGTTCTCGGGTGGTAAAACGGGCAGCATCGCTCTTCAACTCGTTTCGCAGCAATGTTGCGAGACAAGTTGAGTGATTTTGTGGCTCGTATTACCGGGCCTTAAGACCACTTTGGGTCTTTATTCTTTTCCAAAATATCCTCTGGATCCTCTAGACAGAGATTCCAGTGTTTATGATATTGCATCCCCTCTTATACGTCTTGTACCCGACACTCACCGTACAGATTATCCAGACCAGCCTGCAACAAGACGTTATAATATCGTTCACTCGGGCTACTGGAGGAAACCCAAGTAACAAAGCTTGCCGTTGCACACTTGTTCGTTTGACGACCGCAACACAAATGATACGTCAAATACAAACAAACAAAAAGCACGTGCAATTAATTTTCCCGCCAAACATGAGCGCGGACGCACGCGCACGGCAAATCTAGATTCGGTCTATTAATGCAGGTAGCCAGAGTAAAAATAATCTGACGAACCAAGGAGGATTGGCAGATCTTCCCATAATGCTTTGCGCACAACTTATATCACTTTTTGCTGATCACGTGATCAGTCATTTGGCGATGGATTTCTTAGAGATAGGAGCTCGTAAGTCGAAAGCATTTATGGACAAAACCACAATAATTCTGCATTGCCTTGATTATGGACAGACGCAAAAGGTTGTTATCGAAAGTTGTCTATGTTTAGAGGTAAATACCGTCATTGGTCACAAGTTTTCCTGAGAAAACAGCCAAAACTGGAGGTTTTTTGTGTTCCTTTTACAGACCTTTACATCAAAACTAGTCAGCGAGAGTCATAGAAAACTATCTTCTATGGCTTTTATCAAGAACGATCAAATTGTGTTGTTTTTATGATCAAAACTAATAATATTCTCAAAACTTGGACAAAAGTGTTCGTACTTTTGACTAATCAGTGTGACTCGAGAAGCGGCGTTTTTGACAATAGTTTGACAACTTTCATCGAAGGAATCTGGCAGAAATTATGCTGAGCAAAGAGTTTTCTGTTTTTATAATGGAACTATGACTCGAAAAAAGACGAAACGGTAAAATATAAGACCATATAACTTACAGTTCTTCAAGATTTGCAAGTCTTTACGTGCTCTTCGATGAATCAGGCAGCGTTAAACATGGTGAATATAATTGAAAGCCGTGTTTTTGGCTGAAGCTGAAGTTTGAAAGAGGCTTACAGAATGAGGATTTTGCTGGTAAACGAGAAGCTGTCGATTTGAATTATCTATTGGCTGTTTACCAATAGCTTGTGTTAAAACATCTCTTCACTGGCGTAGTTGGATTTTTACGAATAATGTACAAGTTGTCTCGTGGCGACGGTCAAGTTTGGAAATCTTCTTCTGTACATTATGTCTTTGTACGTAAGTAAGAAAAAAAAAACTTTGTTTAATTTAACTGACTGGCGTCGTTTGAAAATTAATGCTCAACCAAGTCGCTTTCTTTGAATATTTACACTTTTTTGCTTGTGAAACTCAGTTTGTATTGTTTGTAAATTAAACTAAAATTGGAAAGATGGAAAGTCTTTTTCTTATATCTTTAAGTTTTGGTTTCCTTACTAAAGTAAAATTTGTAGCCACACAAACTCATTCGTCAGAAAACCATGTCTTTATCGGTGAAAGCCATTTAGTTATCAACTCCATAACTCGAAGATAGCTTTAATTCCTTAGCCGAGGTTTTGCCCTTCCCATCAACCACACGTCATATTGGTTTTCTTGTTCATAGTTCTTCAACCGTAAAAGGGCAATGTTCATGTCTTTTGTTCATCACAAAAACATGGAGCCCTTTGGAGCCCTTTCTAAAAATTAACATCCAAATTTCTTCTTCTATCAGTTAATAAGGGTATTTTTCCTATATGTTCAATTTTTCAAGCTGATTTTTACTTATTTTGTTGGGTTGTTTGTCACTGTCCCGCCATTTTCTACAAACGGTGAAAAAAACGATAATTCAAAGCGACGAAAAAAATCAACAAAAACAGATCACGATGTTTTAAAGTTTTCTGAAATGGAAAACACATGTTAGAGAAGGTTTTCTTGCATTTCTCTTGTCTATTTTTCGCCAAAAAACGATAAAAAAACAACTTCAAAAACCAAATCTCAACCACAGAATCAGCTTTTCCAATTTATTCACTTCCGGTCACTACGGTAATTTGTGCGCAAAGCTTCATGGGAAGCTCTGCCAATCCTCCTTGCTTGTTATATTCACTCTACAGCTGTACATACATGTTACGTCTCTGAATAAAAAAAAATTAACAAATTGAATATTTTAGTATATTTTATCTTTTTCAATTATATTTTAATTTTATATTTATATTGTTTACCTTATTTGTAATTTTTTTTTTGATGACCCAATGTAAGATTAGCTTTGCTAAATTGGTAATCGTAAAATAAAGATTATTATTATTATTATTATTATTATTATTATTATTATTATTATTATTATTATTATTATTATTATTAACACAAACCACTGCATGTAAACATAAATCAAAAATTCTACCTTGTAAGATTATCTGAAAAACAAATAATGAAGAAATGACAAAATCTTTGTTTTGCTGACTTGCACGTCAAATACAAACAAACAAAAAGCACGTGCAATTAATTTTCCCGCCAAACATGAGCGCGGACGCACGCGCGCGGCGGAATTACACGCTAGCGACGTTAGCAGTTTTCACGCCGACAGTTCAATTTTTCAGAAAAGGTAAGATGTGAATTCAGAGGATCCACAATAACAACGTTAAAAGCCTAAAAAGAAAATGTGAGGTGAGTCAAATAGAAAAATGGACTATCAAGGCGTGTTTTTCATTTAGTGCTTTTTGGATTCAGTACCTCCAGAATCCCGATGCCGCAACTTAATGCGTCTATCAGCGGCTTCCCCCTGGGGTCGACCCCCGGAGACCCACGGGGATTTGTCAAATGACTAAATCAAACCAAACCAAATCCCCCTGGGTGTAGGGCAAGTAGAAAATTACAAAATCCATCCCCACCCCAGGGGAGAGAAGGAAAAGTGAACAAAATGAAAACAAATAGATATTTAAACAAGCTTTAATCTAAACGTCTTTGCATAGAAAGCAAATAAATTCTTTCATTTTCTGTGCCCTTTTCTTTGTGATTTTAACGCATGGACCATGGTACCAGTCATTGCACTGCGGTCATGTTCTACAAGAACCTGCAATAGCACATTACTTGAATTAAAATATATAATGAAAACATGTGAAAATTTAATCTTGTACTATTAAAAATGGAAAATTTATTGCAACAGATAAAACATAACAAACAGATAATGACTAGGGTTAAGGCTAGCATGCTTGGCAGGGCTTAAAAACTGGCAGTATAAAAATAATTTCAATCCATTTTAATCTCCAAGATTTATTATCCATAAAGATATCTTGTTTTTAAAATCGTGTTTTTTCAATCTTAGACAATAAAATTACTAACTAGAATTAGTATTTTGAATATATATTGCCTATAAAATATTCTATTAACTTAAGCAATGAAGGAACTCTGTGTTGACTTCGTGTCAGGATGGCTTTCAAGAGTCAGAAGAACTTTGAAGCAAATAAATTTACTCATGCACAAACCCTTGAAATTTAAATTGAATTATTAATATACTCATCTTGTTTTGTTGAAAAACATCACTAAATAGGGATGAAAATATTATAAAATGTGTAAAATATTAACTCACCTTGCGGTCAGCCATCTTTGATAGTGAAGGAATTATTTAAGAGATACCGCTGACCACTCACAAATCCCCAGGGGTAGTCCCGTGGGTTCTTGGTGTCATAGATCTAGTACCCGCCCCCAGGGGGAATGATTCCCTTACAAATCGTGACAAATCCCCCTCACATCCCCCTGGGTCCCCGGGGGTCGACCCCAGGGGGAAGCCGCTGATACACGCATAATTCGTCCAGGATAGTCGATTTTGGACCGATTTTAGAGCCTTTTTGAAAGAATTCAGTATAGAATTTTACACTAGAATTTTATGACTTATATTGCAATAGCATTTTTGGGGAAACAAGCCTAAAATAACGATAAATTTTCTGAACTATTTTTGACACAACCGGGCACGGGCCAAGCCTCCAAATTTCAAAATTTTCCATTCAAAATGAGTGGCCCGCGAAATGCCTTTTCTCAATCATTTCATTTTTTTATTAGTTTCATTCTAATTGTTTGTCATCATATAAATGAAACCATAGATTCCTTTATATTTCGCTTATATTTAGTTGTTTGTTGTTTCAAATGGATCGATGGGTTGAGTGCCGACTGCATGCAAGTTGTCAAAAAATTCGTCCTGAAAATATGAAGGACTTCAGTTCCGGTTTACAGCTGTAATACTCGGTGGTCAACACTTTTATAGACTTCAGGTATTTTTTAACGCTAACAAACGGATAATTGTATGCATTTCATCACTGAGGTACATAGAATAAAGGATTTTTTGAATTGGCCTCGTAGTTAAGCATCAAAATCTATTTAATTTTCTATGAGGCTATGAGTCATCAACGAAATGGAAATTTCACTTCCGGTCAGTCAGGAAAAATCCCCGTGATGACATCAGAATAAATTAACGTGACTGTTTTGCTGACCAAAGAGGTTTGGAGCTGTGGGGTCAGTGATATAAAGCTTTAGCTCCAAAAGCGACAATAACTAGGGACTAATCTAACGATGAGTACTCCAGGCAATCTTCCCTCTTTTCTTCAACTTTCTGCTAGCAAGCAGAAACACACAATCCAGGATCGTGATGGCGAGAAATTCAAGCTAGAAGCTCCAGCACCAACAACACTGGTTTACGTGCAAGATTGTAAAAACTGCGAATGTGAGTTAGAAAGAAAAGCTATGAAAGTGATTGTGGAAGGTTGTAAAGACTGTGTCTTCAACATCAAGAACTCCTTGCTTTCTGGTATGATGGAGCTAGTAAAATGCGAAAACGTAGTTCTGAATTTCCAAGACGATGGAATGGTAAGTCATTCAGTTATTCGGTTGAATCTGTCATTATATGTTGCTGTTGCTTGGATGTAGGTTTTCTTTGAATTTTTATGGCTCTCATTTTAGTATTTTGATTTACCACATAACACTGAGTCTTCGTATTGCATTTTTATTTGGAACCAAAATATAATATTTTTAATTTCATTTACTGCATAAATTGTTTCGGTTTCGACAGCTCAAGTACTGTTAAGGGTTAATTAGAGATCAGATGGGGTGAGTTACTTCGTCATCGTCTTCTCAATTTGATGCAAATAGGAAAAATTGCTTTAAAACTTTAAGGTCAAAATAATATATAAGAAGAAAAAAGAATATATTGTTGGTAGATATAACTGGTAATTCTGTAAAACTGCTATGTAGGTTTATATGTGTATTAAATTATAATGTTGCTATAATCTTTCATTTGACAGATTTGGACTGTCACAATAGATGGCTCAAATAATGTTAAGGTGAATGCCGAGAAAGACAGTCAGTTTGAATCAATATACCTCCATCATTGTAATGAAGCCGAGGTGGTTGTAGGTTCAACATCTCTGGCTGTCAATGTAGAAGAAGACCCCGACAGGCAGTATGTTGTCCACTGGGAGAAAGATGCAGAGGGCAAAAAGCTGGTGTACGAGAAAGTTATCAGAGATGGGATTTACCCCACAACTGAAAAAGCATTGGCCGAAAAAATTGCACAAGAAAAGGAATTCAGTGAGAAGATGGCTGCCATGATAGCTGATAGTATTAAGATTACTAAGAAGCCACCAAAGTCAAAGGCAAGTGGTATGTGTGCAAGAATTTGATTTTGCCCAAAATCCCTCATAATTCAAATAGACCGACTGACTGACTGACTGAAAGGCTGATAGATAATAAAGGTTGACATTCAAATCTGGAGATACAATAATTAAACTGGCAACAGAAGCCACTATGAGAAGATGGTAGTCATTCGATTGATGGTAATTCATCCTATGTTGGGCTTCCCACACACTCAGTTGAGTGACCTACTAGTCCAAAAGAGGGTAAACTAAGACCAGGAGACCATAACCTGGAGAACTGAGATACACGTATCATGTGATGTGACCCACTACCCACATTTAGGCTATTTTTAGACCATAGTCCTCTTGTGCTCATTGAAAAATCTAGATATTTCCCATGCATAATTGCCACACCAGTGCATGCTGAATGTGAGTTCTTAAAATAGCCCAGATGTGGGCATTGCATGCTTTAATGTTTGAAACTACAGAACTAAGCATTTCTGAGAGCCACTTGCCCAATAATTATATTGTAATGTGTTATTGTTTCTATTTTTAGCAATGACAAATGTAATTATATCACTGCTATAAATAGCATTCACTGGGTTACTAAATTTTGTCCTTGGAAATGAAGAAGCTAAAAGTACAAAGAATGTCTCATAGTTTAAGCTTTGCATATATAATAGACATAATTTTGCATTAAAGTGCAAGACTTTTATATCCTTGGTCAGTCTGTACCTGCAAGATTAGTTCACTGATTCAAAATGCATTCAAGCATTTAATTCAGAAATCAGAGAATATTATATGATGAATAATTGATTCGTATTCAGCCAACTGAAAAATCAGTTTAGGTCAGCTTGAAAAAAAGTTTAGATATGCAGTTTTGAAAATGCATGATAATATCATTAAACGTGGCACTGGTGTATCATATTCAGTATCAGTCTTTCAGAGAATCCCATCGCTTTAAACAAAAAAATTGTTTTCAAAATTTCTACACATAATCATGTTTCGATTTTGGGGTAAATATATTGAAGCATTTATCATTTAAAAATTATCTGTAGATTATGTTATTTATATTCCCTGGTGAAAAACCTTGAAGGATCTGACCAAGATCCTTAAAGATCTTTACAGGATCTTGGCTTGATTCCTTGAAGGATCTTTACAAAGATCCTGTAGGATCCTGAAGGATCCTTAAGGATCCTGTGGGGATCCTGAAGGATCCTGCCTGATCCCCACAGGATCCTTCAGGATCCTGCCTGATCCTGCAGGATCCCCACAAGATCCTGTTACTGTGCAGGATCTTTGAAGGATTAACACCAAAGGAATGTCACCAGATCCTCAATTTTTAAGGATATACTTAAGATCCTGAAGGATCCTTTAATTTTTGAGGAGAAATTTACAGGATCTTGCTATGATCCTGCACAGCAACAGGATCTTTGAAGGATATTTTAAGGAACTTTACAAGATCTTGATTTCTGAAGGATCCTCTGAAAATCTTTTGATTCTTGAGAAGAAATTGACAGGATCTTGTTATGATCCTGTAAAGTCACAGGATCTGTGAAGAATTTTTAAAGGAACCTTACAAGATCCTAATTTCTGAAGGATCCTTCGAAAATCTTTTGATTCTTGAGAAGAAATTGACAGGATCTTGTTATGATCCTGTAAAGTCACAGGATCTGTGAAGAATTTTCAAAGGAACCTTACAAGATCCTAATTTCTGAAGGATCCTTTGAAAACCCTAATCCTAGTAAATAGTTTAGTCTGAAACGTTTCTGAAGGATAATATCAATAACAATTCAGACATAAACATTTTAGAGCAAAATGATATCTCCACAATAAAAATGCTGGAAAAAAACATAAGATCAAAATAATGATTTTAATTTATTTAATTTTAATGGCTGTTATTTTCACACTGTCATGTTTGTGTTACAATAAATTTATATTGATAAAAATTATTGTTCTTACCAATTAATGTCACTTTTTGATCAATATAAATAACTGGGACTGGACAAACATAAAATATGGTTCATTATTATATAACTATGACGTAATTTTACCATATAAGGATGAGAGAACTAAGCAAATATGAGGCCGTATTATATGCCGTATTACATAGTTGAAAGCTGGTTTGCCATATTTTGCATAAAACAATCGGAAAATAGGAAACTAAGACGCAGTTATATAATAAATCCTATATTAGATATTTTCTTGTGTATTACGGGCTGACATTTTACTCATCGCTCGTATTTATAATACATACGCGACTCGTAAAATATCAGCCCGTAATACATAAGAAAACATCTAATAAGTGGTATGTATTAGAATAACCTCAATAGAGTGATCACACTAATAACCCATGAAATTGAATTAACTAGCTAAATAATGCAAAGTAGCACTTTTAAACAATGGAAAAAAGGATTTGTTTACTATTTAGATGTTGTACTTTTTCACTTGTTATGTGTGATCAGTCTAGCATATAACTTTGTACATTTTGTCATTATTTGAATCACAATTATTGTTGTTGAAGTGTGACAAATGAACTTCCAAGGAAGTCTTGTTTCCTTGTTTTGAAACTTTCATTTAGATGGATTTCAATCAAATTTACCCAACCAATTTTACTGCTGTCTGAATGTTAGTCTGGAAATAGACTTGAATTATTTTGATAAGTTGCACTTCAATGAAAATTATTTTCATAAGTCACACTTCAATGAAAATGGTTGTTTGTGTTACAACAAAATAAATACAAAAAGCTATTTATTGCTAACTTCAAGTTAAAGAGGGCAATATAATCAATATATCAATCCTTTTATAGTTCTCAAATTCAGTTCTTGCACTGTAGTTGATATAAATCTAGGATAGTTGTTCATGGTTAGAGCTTAAGTAATGATCCTTGTAAGAAGTAGGCAAATTCACGCCCCCTAATGCATAAATGACTGTTATAGTCAATTTGCAATCCAATTAAAATACGGCTACCTCATTGGTCGGATTCAATTCAAGCGCGAAATTTGAATTTACAAATCAAATTTCTTGGGATCAAAGCTGGTTTTCAGAACATCTTAATTTAAAAATTGCATTATCAAACACCATAAAAACTTCGTATGAAATTTAACGAAAACTGGTCGTGGGGAACATAGCTAAAATAAGTCTTTTCTCTCACTCGCTAACACTGAAACGTAACACGATACGCTGAGCTGTCATTGCGTATTGTTTCCTGTACACAGAACAATGTAAAACTAGCTGGCCAAATAAACTACAATGACATAAATATGTTTCATAATTATATGCCTAACGATAAATACAAAACATTCAATATGCAATGCAGGCAATGAGTCATCTTCCAGGATCGTCAGCCGTAAATTGTAAAACCGAGTCCGCCGAAAATCATCACGTTATCCATTTCTCGACTAAACTCGCATTTAGATGTCCAAAGGATAAAATCCATCTTCTGTCTCAATTCTACATCCCCCTCTTCTAAGTCTGGAAAACGTCTTGTTCAAAAACAAAAGTTCCTTTATTTTCTTTGAGATGTGCAATATGAGCTCAAACACGCAAAACAGAGCTATTACAAAGTTATTTGGTATGGTGTGAAAGGTCAAGGTCTACAAGTTCTTCTAAAATACTCCTTTCGATTCCACTACAAAATTATGCCGTACATGAACATGTGTTTGGCATGTCCAAATATGTCAGCAATAAAGGCTTTCCCTCCTAGTCCTCAAACGTAAACTCTAAAAGAGAACGAAGTTACTAAACGTCCGGCAGCCGGACCTAGTGACGGTCTTAAAATAACAAATAACTAAACATCCGGCAGTCCGATATTTTTCAACATTTCTATTCGAAATCAAACAAAATATTTATTCGAAAGTGTTCTACCTTTATTTAGAATCCTCAAGCGCTTCCAGGCAGCCAAAAATCTCGAATTTGATGCGGTATTTCTCCAACCCTGTACACAGAGTGCGAAGACATCACAGCGCGTAACGCTTGGAGACAGTCCGATATTCTTCCATTTTTCGCCATGAAATCCACCAATCTTTCTTTAAAAATGGTCTATATTTAGTTAGAATCCTCGAGCGCTTCTAGACAATCAAAAAAATTCGAATGTTGTCGTTTCGCGGATGGTCAGGGTACATAAGCTTACGAATCGATCCGAGCGTGACACTTACAAAATTTTATCTGACACTGCCGGGCACTTGAGGAAGGTATCGTCCAAAACAACCAAACCAAAAACCTAACTCAATTTTAAAATGATTCCATAAAATGTGCAATATTGATCTAAAAAAGTTGAGATTTGCTTCGAAGTACGTCTGAATCCAAGATGGCTCCGACTTGTGAAACCACGCTGCTTGTCAAAGTACCAGTTCCCCACATCAAAAAGAGGCAATTTTTGGCAGAAACAATGAAAATAAGACTGGAACCGAATATATTCTAAAACATGGCGGGAAAAGCTAATTTTAGGTCTATTTTTAGGGTTTTTTTGGCCTCTGACCAATCAGAAACGAGGATTTTTATTTGCTTATCCAATTAGTATAATCGCGTGCTTTACATGCCATGCATTACTGGTGCCTACTTCTTACAAGGATCATTACTTAAGCTGACATGTCAGTTTCACTTATCTGCCACAAATACATTACTGGGTTTTATATTGCGAGCTGCAAAGTGTAGTCCTCCGGTGATACATCTTTGGTCCTTCAAAACAAAATTATTCATTTCATCAGATAAAATACTCAAACAGAAAACACCAATCCTGAAAGCAAACCTACGTAGAAAATTAATCTAAATTATCGTGCAAAATGAAGTATTCTAAGCAATCAACGAAACGTAGTCTGTACACTATCTCTTTTCTATCTCTTTTCTATCTCTTTTCGTCATTCATAAACGGAGTGTCTACACAAATAACTGGTTATTTAGCTTCTACAGTATTATTTCACTAGTAATGATTCTACTTACCAAACAATTTTACTTTAATAGCTTCAAAATCGTTTGTAAATCGGTAACCATTTGAGCTTTGATTCCAGTCAATATCAACGGCTATTTCACAGCTGAATTTGTGCTTTCTCCAACGAAATTTTCTTTCTTTAAGTTCCCGATCAAACTTAACAACAATGTAAAGATATTTTTGTGATATTTAAGCCACATTCATGGAGAAAAACCTCATTGATTCCACGAGCGTACCACAACCACAACGAACTTGTAAATATGGCCGCCAAGATTCAAACGTCACGTGATAAAATGGCGTGCTTTGATAGGTCAGTCCCGTGACTAGCCACCAGTTTTCCCTCGTCATAGTCACAGAAAACAAGACGGGAAAGATGCGATTTTCTAGTTTTACAACCAGTTTAGAGGATAAAAAGAGAAGGAATACTTCTACAACCGATGAAAAGTATTTCTGAGGTTCATTTCAATTCACTTATAATACTAAGTATCAAAATTATAATGACAGCTAATGCATTAAATGATTATTTTGTATCCTTTAGCACATTAAAGCTTAATTTTCTTCTATTTTATTTAAATATCTTCCTTTTCCATGAAACTTTTTCTTAGGTTTGAAATAGCAAAATTTCCATGTAGAAAACAGCAAATTGAAAGCATCTTTTGGCCATTGTTTTAAGCATCTATGATTGGACGAAATCCTTAAGAACCAGAAGGGATCCTATCAGGAACTTGGTAAAATCCTCAATGATATTTCAAGGAATCAAAATCAGGATCTTGTTAAGATCAGGCACAAATCCTACCAGGATCCTTTCAAGTTCATTCAAGATTTTTAAGGGATAAAAGCAAGGATCCTTTGAAGAATCAGAAGGGATCCTATCAGGAACCTGGGAAAATCCTCAAGGATATTTCAAGGAATCAAAAATCAGGATCTTGTTAAGATCAGGCACAAATCCTACCAGGATCCTTTCAAGTTCATTCAAGATTTTTAAGGGATAAAAGCAAGGATCCTTTGAAGAATCAGAAGGGATCCTATCAGGAACCTGGGAAAATCCTCAAGGATATTTCAAGGAATCAAAAATCAGGATCTTGTTAAGATCAGACACAAATCCTGCCAGGATCCTTTCAAGTTCATTCAGGATTTTTAAGGGATAAAAGCAAGGATCCTTTAAGGAACCAGAAGGGATCCTACGAGGAACCTGGGAAATCTTGAAGGATATTTCAAGGAATACAAAATTAGGATCTTCTTAGGATCAGACACAGATCCTGCCAGGATCCTTCAGGAACCTTGAAAGCTGTACAGGATTTTTCCCTTGATAAATCTTTAAGGATCCTTCTCAATTTCTTGGTAAATTCCTTAGAACTGGTCCAAGGATCCTGCAACTTTTTTTCCTTGCAAGATTTTGCCAGGATCTTACTCATATCCTACAAGGATCCTTTTCCTTGTAAGATCCTACAGGATCTTTAAGGATCCTCAAGGATCCTCTAAGGTTTTTCACCAGGGTTATTTTGAATTTTTAAAAAACGCCGGCCATAAAATAATGCAAATTTTGATCGTATTTTAGGTAGGTTTTGATGGAAGTGTTCAGTGACTAAAAGTAATTTTGTATTTTCACCACAGTGACGCAGCCAACTCAGCCAAAGCCTAAACCAGTGCCACGACCAGCACCTAATATTGAAGAAGAAGACGAAAAGAAAGAATTTTTTGAGAGTGAATCAGAGCTATCTAATAAATTAGACATCCTTGCCCAGTGGATCAAGGAGAGCAAACACTGTATTGTGTTCACTGGAGCTGGTATCAGTACAAGTACTGGGATTCCTGACTTCAGAAGTGGTATGAATACTGTCTTAAAAACTGGGCCAGGAGTATGGGAGCTGCAAGCCAAGGGAACCTCTAGAGCTGAATCAGCTAGTGTGACCCCTGTTCTGAAAGCCGTACCATCAGTTGCTCACATGGCCATTGTAAGACTTCACGAAGAAGGACTAATCAAGTTTACCGTTAGCCAAAATGTGGATGGGTTGCATCTCCGAAGTGGCATCGCAGCTGATCAACTTGCTGAGCTCCATGGTAACACCAATCTTGAGAAGTGTACAAAATGTGGAGCGAAATACCTGAGAGACTTCAGAACGAGAACAGCTTATGCAGTTCATGATCACCGCACGAGTCGCCAGTGTGACGATCCCAAGTGTCGTGGACAGCTAATCGACTCCATTATCAACTTTGGAGAAAACCTTCCAGAGGAGGACCTGAGGCGCTCCTTCGAAGAAGCGCGCAAAAGTGACCTCTGTATAGTGCTCGGCTCGAGTCTTCGTGTGACACCAGCAGCGGATGTCCCTGCAAATGTAATCCGCAATGGTCAAAAAGTAGTGATTTGTAACCTACAGAAAACACCTTTAAATCCACACTGTGCGATGGAAATCCACGCCCAACTTGATGACGTAATGGTGGAAGTAATGAAGAGGCTCGGACTTGAAATTCCAAAGTTTTCAATCAAGCGGCGTCTTGCTGTTGAAGTCACTGAGAAGAGGATAACCTTCCAAGGACTTGATGTGGCCAGGGACACGCCCTACTCATTTCTGCGCCAAATTAAAGTTAAAGTCACCCAAAGTAGCAATGGCAAAGACGAAGTCATCTGTAAAGGGGTGCTTACAACTGAGCCATACGCTGTGTCCCTCCCAAATGTCAAGTATTCAGAGCATAAGCCTTTGATAGTGGACATTATTCTCGAGTTTCATGGTCATTATGGTGAGCCGGGTATCGCATTGAAAGAAGAATTTACTCAAACAGGAACGACTGTCTACCTCCTGTGTTACAATCCCTGGTCCAATGGCGGTTGGAAGGTCACAAGAGGCTGAAATGTTAGAACTTACAGCTTATCATCTACAGAGAGGCTGAACTTGATTTAGAGATTGATGCTTATTTAGAGGAAAGCTGGTGCAAATGTGGGGAGGGAGGGAAGGGAGGGGAGGGGAGGGAGGGAGGAGCAAGGGGTGGTATTCATTTTGATGGAGGAGAAAGGGGGAGAGGCAAACAAAACGAAATAAGGAATTATGTATATTGGGGGGAAATAACTAAGCAGAATTGGTCAATGTGGATTTTTTTGTGAAACTCTCCTCCCTCCCCTCTACAATAATTAAGATTTATATCGGTCGTATTGGTGGAGAAAGTTGAATATTATATTCTTTGTGCGCCATTACAGTTGTAAAATAGTGCGCCATAGAGTACGTTCGTTGGAAATATCGCTTAAGCATGCCGTATGAATATGTATTTAATAGTGCCAAATTATTGACGGCAAAATAGAAAAGAGAGCGCAAAATAATTGCTATTTGAAAGGGTTGTAAATGTTGCTATATCTCGCAATGTCATAAAATAATTGCATAACGAAAAAGTTAAGAAAGCGTTGCACGGGGATTTAGCACGTTATTGCGTAATTTGCTCAAATTTTTGCAAAACAAATGAAAAGTTACGTACGAGACAAAAACCAAAATTGCTAAAGAAATACGTACGTAAAGATACGTACGTGCGTACAATAGGTACACGTAATGTAGATGTTCAAAACTTAGGGCGTGGGGTTGCATGCATTTGGCGCATGCTTCGTTTTGCATGGAAGTTTATGTGTGTGTCGAAATGTAGGTTATAAGTCTTTGTAATAGGTGCAATTTTACTCATCAATTCATTTTATTAACACACACACTTCGAGTGCGTTCGCACTAGTATGTATTTGCTCCCGTCCACACAGGATTTTACATATATTGTTAACTTATCGAAATATTACTGTTCACACAGAACAGTTCATTTTAGCGGCGTGCACGCACATAAGTTTATGTTTGTATATTGTTCTGCGTTTAGAACCGTGTACACGTACATTTGTAAACGCTTAAACTCGTAAGCGCTTTATTGAGTCAAGCAATGACTGATGTTGTGACGTCGCGTTTTCGAAATTATGCGCATACGAGTGCCCACAAAAAAATAAGCGTTTTCGAAAAAAATGCGCTTTGGGCGGCGTTTTCGAAAATATGCGTTTACGTTGAGCCTTTAAGGCGTTGTCGTGTGGACGGAACTCCGAAACGCATAAAATTATATACGTTCACAAACGTAAACTTATACGTGTGGACGCGGTCTAACACTGTTTTGCATGGAACTAAAAGCAATAAGCTCAAAGACTGACAAGATTATACATTATATGTGTAACTATTTAAATACAGCCTTAGATACTAATCCTCGGACACTGTAAAGCGCCCCCTCACCCCCATGCAATGTTGGTCAACAAACTGCAGCGCTGCCGTCTTTTGCAACCTACCAAACATTGAAAATTGGGAGGCCAGAGGAAGTCCTGTCTAAGGCTGTTGCTCACAGGCAAAGTATTTCTCATTTTGTAAAGAAAAAATGCTTCAAATAAAAATTCTTTCTTTTTGTCCTAGGCCTAAAAACGAACGCTTTATCAATAACTTTGAGGACTGAAGGGCTAATACTTGTCCTACATGTATGAAAAAAATTAATATTTCAAGGGTTGGGATTAAGTATGTTTTCGACGTCCAACATCTTGCAACTTCGACCTCGACTACTTTACTTTTGTACATACTCGATTCCTTTTGTTGCGATTTAGGGAAGAAGCAAAAACATTGGTCCAGAGTATAGGTACCCAAGTTTTTTAGATTTGGCAGTAGGTACCGGGACATACAATCTTTTTACATGTGGTAAAAACTTCAGCATAAATTTTCCATTATTGTAAAGTACAGGACCGGAGTGTGTGCCCCAGGACTCGGCATGCACATCGGTTTGAATGTGATGGATAAACCAATCCTTTGTTCTTAAATTTCAAAAGTTCTCGTGTTTTCCCTATTTTGTTTTATAGATTTGTGAAAACTCGATCCATCCAAAATACTTTGTCAAGATTTTACTGTTCGTTTCTATTTAGTTTTCACTTTCTTATTCTTTTTTAGCAGACACTGTAATGGCCATTGTTCTTCTTTACACATCTCTGCCAAGATGCAAGATTTTATTCCGTCCTTATTCCTTTTCCTTTTTCTTCTATAAATAAAGGACACTGCATGCAGTGGCCAGTGGAGCAAAGTCTCAGTAAGAAAGTAGGAGCAGAACTCTGTTTAATTTCCTATTCTTAACACATCTCTCAAAAACATTTTAATTTAAAATAATAAGAGTTATCTCCTGCAGTTTATTTGTGCGGCATAAAGCAGACCGCATTTTTTTTGATGATTATTTGCCGGTCTTACTACTGATATTGTATTTAAATAATAAAGTTTTAGGCGTTTTAGTGCAAGTTTCTGATATAATTAGTAGCAGATAATCAGCGAGTTCGCGTTATATTTTGAGTATTTCATAATGTAGAATTACTTGTATGTCGATATATTTCACGTGGTTGCACCTCCTGATCCAAGATTATTTTGTTTACCAACCAAACGGTACGGCGTAATTAACGTTCGCGACGTAATGCTGAACTGGGCGTTTACCGTAAATTTTTAAGTTTTGACCGCGCGAAGGAGTTCTGAGCTATATGCAAAAAGTTTCTTAAAGAGTTTATCAGTTACTAGATCCTTCTTTATTAAGGTTCCTAACAAGGGAAATCAAACAGTAATTGTTCAAGTTCTGTGTCAGGCTGAGTAGTTATTTATTAGCAAATATTATTTTCGTTTAGTTTATCGCAAAAGAAGACAATTAAGCGGTGTATCGGCATTTTTTGTCATGTATTTCTCAGTGCATGTAATTTGGACAAATGTCAACTTTTTATCATCATGTTCCTTTTAACTTTTAATATCTTTTTCATTACACTTTTTTTTCTTTCTTTCTTTCTTTCTTTCAGTTCTTTCTTTCTTTCTTCTGGCTTTCCTTCATTCCTTCTTTCCTATCCTTTCCTTATCGGTTTTAGTCAAGGTTGTACCTTAATGAGTCGGCCTCTAAACTACAAGCAAAAAGTAGTTAATAATGATATCTTTGCAAGGGGCGGTTTCTGAAATACGCTGAACTTTATTAAAAAGTATTTCAAACTTTGAAAAAAATGACTTTTTACCAAACATATTTACGAAATAGCGGCGTTGTGGCGACCAACCACAGTGAATTATCATCAATAATAAATACTCTAATATAGAGCGCCCTTCCGAGTAGACTTGCATTTTGGCCTAAAATGAACTTGCTTTGATACAATAATATAAATTCAAACAAGACGAAAATTAGTCGAGCGAGATGAACTCTCCTAATAATTATCGTCTATCAAAACTCATACAGTTCATTCACCCATCTTGGGAAGAAAGCAAATCGCTGCACATGAGCTCTTAGTTGCGCTCGCTTTATGGTCTTCAAACAGCGGGCCATTACCACCCCAAGATTAAGCAAGATTTTCTTTCTTTCATTGTAAAACTGCTAGCGATTTTAAATAAAGTGTTCTGTCCACTACGTACTCCCGCCCTTTACACATTTGAAACAGTTAACTTCATCGAGTGAGTTTTTCGACCACGGCTGAATAAAATAAAATCCAATTCGTTGATTCCAGTTTAGATATGAAAATCGAAGGAAAACCTTCAACGCCATGTTTTAAATATTAAGTCAACAGGGGTCTTGTTAATTAAAAACTAAGCCTGCGGCGTCAACAAATAAATTAAAATTGACATGAATCCTGGCGGCAACTTTCACATTTTCAAGGGGTCTTGTTAGAATGTTCACACAAAAATTGAAAACACTCTTCGATTCCGGACGATTCCTCAGTAATTCTTCTTGTAATGAAAATCTGCAACTGAAACTGTTATTTTGATTTCTTTTTTTTGAGTTACTTATACAAAACAATAGAAAGAATATACAAAGGTTACTACGCTCGTTTAGAAGATATTTGGATTGGCTTACTTGTTGATATGCTCGATGATGACATTTTCTGGTAAGTTAGATACAAATGTTTTTGTAAACTGCTATCTTAACCGGGGGGGGTACTTGACCAGTATTTGGGTGGGGGTGTTCCGCTGGGATCCTAAAACGGTTACCCTGTTTATGACAGAAAAACTCAAAATACCATACCCTGTTTATGACAAAGTATAATAATTGCAGAATGTAATGTACCTATTTGTTTGTAATGTAGATGAGTTTCATATCGAGTTTGTCGTGTTCGTGATCGAACAACGATAAATAAGGCTTCTAGACTGATCGTTACCGTTGTGGCTAGCTGAATTAAACGACTAAGGTTGATGAGAAAGTTGCTACCCTGAAAATGACAAGAAGCTCAAAAAATTGCAAAAAGGATACCCTGTTCATGACAAAAAACTCGAAAACCATACCCTGTTCAGTGGATCATCGACCGTATAGTCCATATGCCCCTACCCGGGCATCTTAATAATCGGGATGAAAACGAAACTTTTCCAAGAGCACACTGGAGCGCGACTTTTATAACAATGTTTCGAATTGAGTTCAAGTAGCGTTTTTACACGTATTTTGAATGAAATTGAAAAGGTTCACAAAGTCTTAACTTTATACGTTTTGAATCATACCCTAAAAACCCATGCCCACCTTTAACTATGTGACGTTTTTAGACGTCTCCATGGATACCAAGAACTCCTCGTGAAGGAGTGATATCTACGGTCTCATTGATGTGTTATTTAGGGTGTTTAACAATATGGCGCTTTAATCAGGCAACGGAATGGAAATTCTTCTACTTGCATTTGCCGTAAGTATCACTTCATTCGTGAGAATTTAGAAAATAGGTAAAACGTTTTGTATCAAATGTACTTGAATTGGCCGATAACAGAGCGCGCTAAAAGTTAGCAATTAACGCCTTATAGTTTCTGTAGAAGTAATAGGAAAGGCGTACAAATTTCAGTTTTGCCTGTTTTTGTTTGTTTGTTGTTGTTTTTTTTTTTCAAGCAAGCAATAGTAGGTTAAATTTACATGACTCCGTGCAATTTTCCCAGTTAAAAGTTAACAAAGATAAATTGACTGTGTCCTTAATTCACTGGCGTTTTGAATACTAGCAGATTTCTAGCAATTTTCTTACAAATTTCTGTACATGTCAAAAATTTCCAGTGTTCACAAACCAGTAGAAAATAGAATCAAGTACATTATCTGATATTTCTATTTTCCGTTTTTCCAAATTTGCACAAAAAACGAGATTTTTATTGAAAGGTTGGCGAAATTTTTAGCCCATATAGTTGCCGAGGTCTAGGTCTGTAGATACTCTTTTTTCGATTTGGATAGTTTATATTCAAGTTTCCGGAGCCTGCCGTGCAACTTAGTGATGGCTGATGGAATCCCATCGTCTGTATTCTATCGCCTTCCCTAATAAACTGACGAGAATTCTTTGAACGTGCTCGAATTTGTAATTGTTCTTAAATCAGTCGCCCAACTTCGCAAGTTGTTTTTCTTGCTGGTTGATTGGTTGGTTGTTTTTGCTGTTGTTTGTTGTTTGGTTTGTTGTTTGTTGGTTTATTTCTTTGCTTGTTTGAGCTCGTGTTTGCTTACATGGCTACGGACTTCTACGTCGACTTGCAGACAGACGTTGTCATTTGATCGATTTACATAGTTCCCTTATTTAAAAAAATCTACTAATTTGGTAAGTTTTTCTCTTCTTATTACATACTTCTTTATCCCGTTCTAAATCCAGAAGAAGATGTCAAGGTTTTAATTCTTTTTCGAGGAAAAGGATAGGACGTTTTTGAAAGAAAGAAGAATAGAATTTTAAAACGAGAAGAAGGTACAAAAAGTGATGAAGTGAATATATATATTTTCAATTACTTTTTATGATCTCAATTTTTATGGTCTACTAATATAACTGAGTTGTCAGAGTTTTGAATAATAAGCTATTAAATACCGTTTCAAATCATAAATATCTAATGTGAGTTTGGACTCCGTAGAGCAATTTGAAACAGTAGAACAAAAACCAAGTATACCTTGCATGGAATCAATATATACAAAGTAATCATAAACAACTATCCTTTAGAAGACACAAAAATTGTACAAAAAATTGATTGTATATTTACCTCTACCTAGACCTGGTGATTTCGATTTCTTTTCTTTTCTTCTTTCTTTTTTTTTCTTTCTTTTTTCTTTCTTTCTTTTTTTTAATGCATACTAAAAAGGTGATGATACACTAGGTTATAAATTGTGCGTTAAAAGTTGGTGTAGTGTCAAGGCCAATTTACATTGATACAGTTTTTTCTTACAACTTGTCGCATGCAACAACCCTACAACTTGTTTACAACTGTTGCGTGCGACAAGAACAAAAGATTGTAGGATTTTAAAACGTATTTTAAACCCCTACAACAGTTGTAAGCAAGTTGTAGTGTTGTTGTATGTGACAAGTTGTGAGCAAAAATTGTATCGTGTAAATTGGCCTTAACATGGCGAACGGCAACGATTTTTAATTAGCGCAACATAAATACGTCTTAATTTCATAATGACTATGCTAATTGGTATAAATGCTGAAAAATGAATATTTCTGGAGCTGTAACTCTTTGATTTACATGTGTGTGTTTCTAAAAAAGTAATAAATCCTTGGCAAGATAAGAAGATTTAATAAAATCCAGTGTAATATCAAGCTTAAGACTTGGTTGTTTAAAGAATTTTTGAATTGAGAACTTGACTTAATCTAGTTAATTAATCTCCAGTCATTTAGGGCCGCGAGGTTCCTAATTATAGTTAAATATTTTATTACTTTTAGGGCCGCGAGGTTCCTAATTTCATTGAATTTTTTATTAACATATATCATTATTCATTATTTATTACTTAATCCAAGCTGTAAAGCGCCTTTGGACTTATGGAAAAGGCGCTATATAAATTATATTATTATATTATATTATTATTATATCATCTTAAGAGGAGATTTTTTTCAATGACGAGCAATAATGGCGAAAAGCGCCAAAAACTAGACCTTCGTGCGAATTTTAATCCAAATTTTCGTTCTGGATTAACACTCAAATCCTTTTTCTAGCGGTTAAAAACTGATGTACGAAGATAAAATACTTGTTTACAATAGATTTTTGAATTGTACAAGACTTTTTCTTGAAGTTGTGTTGGGAGTAAGCTTTTTCAAGCTGAATGTAAAGAAAACATACAGCAAATCAGCAAATGACGGCCTAAACCTCATTTTCGATCCAAATTTTCGTTTTGGATTAACACTTTGATTCAACTTTCATCGGCCAAAACTACTTACAAACAACTTAAACTTTCTAACAGAAATGATTTTAGCTTTGTACAACAGCTATTCTTCAACTCAGGAGTTTTTGTCGTTCACTGCTCGAACTTGAAAAAAATCCCCTCTTAAGTTGAAAAAGTCGTTTCACAATTCAGTGAATAGATAGAATTTGGAATTTTTTACAACATTCATCGAGATTTTCTTTCAAAGTGGAATCTGTGTATACTGACGCCAGAGAACACGATTTGATTATTTTTAACGTAGTCATTTGGAATGCTTTTCAAAGTTAGATTTTGTTTTATCTTACCCCACCATGGCCAAGAGAAGAAAAAACAAGAGTTACCTCGGGCACTAGGCCCGTCGCCAGCACATTGATAGGGCAAGTTCGATTTCCACCATATCCGGCTGGGGTAAGACGAAAATTAAACTGCATCCGGCCGGTTATTAAAAATAGCCAAACCGAAGTTTTCCTCTCTTATTTATTTATACGTAAAAACGTCATAAAGTAGTTATAAAAACGATGTCATCAAGACTTCATTTTTTTTTTTCAATTTTTCTTGTGTTTTATTCACTTCGGAAGGAGAGTTATGATATCCTCGTCATCATCATGCTCGCCAACTGTAAAAATAATTGCGCGTATTTTCTCACTAATTTCAGATTATTATCTCTCAACCGTTCGCTTATGGCTGGGCACCGGATAAAGTTGTAGTGAGACGGAAATTCTTGACCAAACCTCCATTTTATCAAGGGTACGTAAGTAAACTAGTGATAGTATTTCTATTAGCCTGCCTACAGACTCTCCAGGGGAGGGAAGGGGAAAGGGGAAGGGGACTCTCCTTTTCCCCAGTCCCCCTCCCGTTTCCCCGTCCTCCTCTCCTTCCCCCTCTCCTGGAGTGCCTGTAGGCTGGCTATATTTCTATATACACTAACAGCTACAGCTAAAGCTTCCAAACTCTTTCTCCAGCAGAGAAAAACCGATAATGCTTTGGGGAGGGGTGGGAGGCGGCTGTAGCCGTCTTGGACAATGATTTCCGGTCCTTAGTACATAGTGACGTTATTTATGAAGGGTCCCATCTTAAACACCACAAACATAAGAGTTATAGCCGTCTAAAGGATTCAGTTTTTTCTTCTTTTTTTTTTGCGATTTGACCAACTAGCTTTCATTCTAATTTTGTGTCACTAAAATATTCTAAATGTTCTTAGAATGACGGTGTTAGGATTTCAAGCAGTGGCTAGAGTGAAAAGCAGGTCATCAAAGGTAGCAGACAACGTGCAGATAAAATGGGATCTTCCCTCGTTTATTCACTACAAAACCCATACAGTACAAAGTGACTCCAAGACTCCTACCCAAGTCACAACAACTGGCAATCAACTCATTCTCAAGGTATAGATCCGCTACACGGTATAGAGTAAAAAAAAGTGAATCCAGCAAGGGAGTGGAGGGGGGGGGGAGGGGGTAGCATGTGTAACAGAGACGTACCCTTGTATAAAAGTATGAAACTTCCAGATATCATGGGCGTGGCTTACACGTGTTTCACCTCCCCCACCCCCCGAAAAAAACTTTAATATTTAAATGCACATAGTTTCGATTACGTCCTGACAGGAGTTTCACCATGACCACCATGATATTTCACGCGAGATTTCTTCACCACGGAGCGATTTCATTCCTGTTTCCAGAACAAGTGCGTCATTTTCTTTTCTGACCCTATGAAATTTCATAAAAATGTCTATAACCAGATCTCTACCTAGGCTAGCCATTTAAGGTTATTGTAGATAGCTGGCACCTTTATACAAGTTTCAATTTCTCAACTGTAACTCTAAAAAAGTCATTCAGGTGCCTAATAAAATCAATGTCTATGTCTATTTCTCGCGGACGAAAGACACACTGGATATCAAAGACCATGCAGTATCGTGTTACATTTCCTTTGGTAGGTTTAGCAAACGCATCGTGAAAGGCGACTCCGCGCGCACGCTGACGAATTACGCTCAAAATGACCGTTCACGTCAGCAAAATCAGGAAGACAACGCGAAATTAAAACAAGTGAAATGACGTCCTGAGGTCGATTGTTTGAAGGTGACTTTGAAGGTTGGTTAGCGTTAATCCTGGCATGGATAAAATCATTCATTTTCTTTAGATATTACCCTGGGCTAGCGCTAATCGTTGTGACAGTATTGTCTTTTTGTTTACTTTTGTACACTGTTTTCTTTTGCATTCACACAAATAGTTTATCTATATTTTTAGTGACTTAGTAATTAAATGTTGTTTATACCACTCAAGCACGTGTAAATGTTTGTAACTTTGATTTAAATACGCCATGAATGCCCTGACGAGGGGACCGAACTCCATAACGTCAACTCTGGAGGATTAAAAGAAAAGTTCTAAGAGCGAAAACCTCTAGTTGGAGAATCATCTAGCAAGCTGTGGCTTGTATCAGTAAAGAACTCCTCTTCGAAAGGCTCTTTACAGGACACAGCGAAAGGCTCTTTAGAGAACATAGCGAACGGCTTCTTACAGGACACAGCGAAATGCTCTTGAGAGAACACAGCGAAAGACTCTTCAGTGAGAGAAGACAGAGAACACAGTGAAAGGCTTCTTACAGGACACAGCGAAATGCTCTTGAGAGAACACAGCGAAAGACTCTTCAGTGAGAGAAGACAGAGAACACAGTGAAAGGCTTCTTACAGGACACAGCGAAAGGCTTCTTACAGGACACAGCGAAAGGCTTCTTACAGGACACAGCGAAAGGCTTCTTACAGGACACAGCGAAAGGCTCTTGAGGGAACACAGCGAAAAGTCACTTAAAGAACACAGTAAAGAACACAAGTCTGAGAACTCTGTGAAAAGTCTGTGAACATGAATTACCACAAATCAACGCATGACTGTGGTGCGACGCCAGAAAGTCAGAAACGCAAGTCTTCCTGATTGCATGAAGTGCCTAAATAAGATCCCAGGGCAACTACAAGTAAAGTAAGAAAGAAAGAAAAACATTGTAAGAAAAAAATCTCTTGAACTTAGATCCATATTAGATCAATATTAGATCCATATCCACGTCAATTTATCTTAATAAGTTATTTAATTAGCATTGGATTTAAGTTATTTAATTAGCATTAATTAGAACGAATAAGAATTTATCTCTTCATTATATTTTCTACACAGAAGTTAGTGCGAAAAAATGTCAAACCAAAAAGGAAGATTGAGGAGACTTGTTGTTGTTGAGAATAACAGCAAGTGATAACATGACGAGTATGCGCGAGCCGCTGGACGGAAGTGGCCTCAATTACGGTTTTAACCTGGCTTAGGGCTACCTCTATCATAAAGAGAGTCGTATATAGTCTCACCAAAGTTTTTCGGAGCATTACATTCGAGTGCAGAAGTATGAACATCTAGAAATTATCCTTTCAAAATTATCCATTTGTCCAAGACAATAGAAGTTGGAGACATGCGCAGATGTTATCACTTGCTGCTGTTGGGAATTGAACACCCACGTGTGGATCGGTCACGATCGTTTTCCGACCAACTTGGCCTGAACGTGACTTTGCGACGTGTCTCGGTTGTCACCCAATTAATGAACGAGATAATTTCTCATTTCACGTCCTGTTCTCGCGTCGTGTCGCATTTGCTAAATCTGCCTGTTCGCGAAATGAAAGGCGGGACAAATCTCTTGTATCCAGAATAAATTTAAGAAATATAGGTGAGTGTACGTGTCAGTCCGTGCTTAGTCATAATGTAAATAGGATGGAATATTTCTTAGACAAGGCGCAAAACTGGAGAAGTCGATCGCAAAAAGTGCAGAAGGCATTTTGGGGTAGAGGCTGGTAACATAACTATTCTAAACTAATTTTTCATGCTGAATGCGAATATGACTGTTACCAAGACGTATTCTGCAATCTTATAGTGTAAATGACGTATTTTGTGAATTGCTACAGTCATTTCTTACTAACGGCTTTTTCATGTAATTCCAAAAGTTCCCAAACTTAAAAACAATTACCATAGCTGGAAAGAGCATATCAAAATCAGTAAAACTGTGAAGTTTGAAGGATATCAGTTGAAAAGTCAAGGTGATACGAATTTTCAAAAAACGAAATTTTGTATGAAAACACTTACAGTTATGCAAGAGATACAAACAAATTTCGAATTTGAAAATTCGTATCTCCTTGACTTTTCAACTGATATCCTTCAAACTTCACAGTTTTACTGATTTTGATATGTTCTTTCCAGCCATGGTAATTGTTTTTAAGTTTGGGAACTTTTGGAATTACATGAAAAAGCCGTTAGTATGAAATGACTGTAGCAATTCACAAAATACGTCATTTACACTATAAGATTGCAGAATACGTCTTGGTAACAGTCATATTCGCATTCAGCATGAAAAATTAGTTTAGAATAGTTATGTTACCAGCCTCTACCCCAGAATGCCTTCAGGTATCTGATTTTTCGAAAATGCGCCTTGTCTATCTCTCTCAACAATTTCATTTTGGTAGGCGTAGCCTTAGATATGTTTTCATTTCAAGTTAAATTGAGTGGTTGTGATTGTAGCTTTATGAACTTTGCTTTATTTCGTTCTACTAGTTTTCAAACCTGACGATTTCTGAGAAGATGCACATCCACATCAACATCACTATAGACCCAACAGGAATGACCCGAGACAACCGTTTTCGTTACGCTTGGATTGGAGAAACTTTGACGCATGGCTGGGTAGGCATATGTGGATCTGAAGAAACATTTGTGGCAAACTTGAATGTCCCTGTCTTTTGTCCAGGTACTTTGAATAAGATAGTGTTGAAATAACTTGCGATTATTCTTCCATCCATCCAGCCATGTGTTCTTATATCCATTCATTCTATCACATTTGTTCGTCTTTCCTTCATTGTAAGGGAACCGATAGTTTTGACGGAATCACTAATATATAAGTAGCAATCTTACCAATAATCTTGTTTAGCTCCAATAACTGACTGTAAGCAATCGGTGAGACGTATTAACGGACTATAGCTCAAAGTCTCTATCTGACTGCCTCTATACTCTGTACTATAATAGATGCACAGATGACGTCAACATGTGGTGGGAACAAAAACGTACGTCACGAGACGAAGCTATTCGTACTGCCATATTTGGACATTTTCAGTGCATCCTATTAAGACGCGGCACAAGGTGCAACGTTTCCCGAAACATTTGCTGGAACACCGCGCGCAACATGGTTGCACCGTGTGTCCACCACTGAAACATCTCGTGCAATGTTGCGCGCAACAGTTCTGGACTCGATCCTACTTCTGCGGCTGTTGCGCGCAACGTCAGTTCGCGAAACTGATTGGAATGGGTAGACACACGCTGCATCATTGTGTTGCGCGCGATGTTTCAGCAAATGTTTAATTCAAGAAATGTTGCACCGTGTGTCCACACCTTTAGAGTACAAACGCACAGAAAAATGGAATATACATGTTTGATAATATCTATCAAAACATTTCAACCAATTAGAGTGCACGTAAGATTCTGTGACGTCATCCGTCGTGACCAATCAGAGCGCGCGTGCAATTTACCATTTTTAACTAATTTTCTTGGTTATCAGTGTGTAGTAGTTTTGGACCAGTTGTTGGTATTAAAGATAGTCATATCAAGGCATCTACTGTTAAAACCTACCAATCAGAAAACAAGACCTGGGCACCTTTGACATCATTCAAACTTCTCAACAAAAACAGACTAATGAAGCTGAACTTTTTACAAGTAGACCTGGCGTCTCCCAAGGAGATTAATATGGTAGGTACAACACACCAAATTTATTTTAAAATACCTTATTACCTTTTCCAAGCAACTGTTTAGGAAAGAAAGAAAGCACGAATTGTTCCCTAGTAAAAAATATCGAATAATTATTTTACCTTTTTAGAAGTCATATATATTGCCGTACACGATTACGGAAATTATGGCCTGTTTCCCGTATCACAGAAAAATCTCGATCATCCCCCAAATGAAAAGCACTGTTCCAGTCATTTCTGTGAAACCAGTTTCAATTAGTTTGACTTGATTGGTTTAAGAAATGATATGAAAAGCCAGAAAAAAATTAAAACATCTCAGAATCAGACAGGACCAACCACTCAGCTGTTGCTCTGTCTAGAGGTGGATCAACGACGGTGGGGGACGTTTGACTGCACGCCCTCCTGAACTCCCTCAGTTTCTTAATGAATAAGTTTTAAACCTACCAGCTCATTTGATAGGCTTTGATTAAGGGACTTCCTGAACATGAGCCAATACCAAAGAACATCATTAGATTGTCATTCAGTGAGAACAATTGGAAATGGAAGATGAGACGTCGTATTCAAAAGGCAGAGGTATGTATTTATATAATTATGTAGTATTTAATTAAATTGTCTTCAGTAATAGTCTCGTAGTTCCTAGCAGGAAAGCAAGAGCGGTGAGAGCGCCCGTCTGTCACCTCTGTGGTTCGTTGTCTGGATGGGGCATCACGTGACTTATAAATTAGTTTTCTCCCTTTCGACTCCCTTACAATGGAGGGTTTCCAGGTCTTCCGGTTTTACTCCCTTCATCAAAAACCATGACCATGCAACTGTAAGCTAAATTGTATTTTCATATCATCAAACGTAGATGTATACGTAAATCTGATTACTGGCTAGGGAGATCATATTGGGCAACGTTCCCGTATCACAACATAAAATAACATTTTCAAATGTAAATTTTTGATGTAAACGTAATTTAAAACAGTTTCCGATGCTCTCTCGTGGAGCACATAACATCCTACTTTTACCCATAGCTACGCAGATTACAGAGAAATCAAAACAAGAGGACGACGTCTTTCTCCTTTTGCTCACGGCCCTCTAATTTGATGTACTTTCTAATAGTCATTGGACGGAGCACTTGCATGTGGAGGGAGGGAGTAGAGGGTGCGCTGTCTAGCCCCAAGAAAATCACTTGTGGATGAACGGGCATGGACGTTAAATATCAGCGTTTACATTTTTACTGATCAGCTCGTGTGATTTTAATTTAATTGTCATATGTGAATTTGGTTTTCTTTGATATGTTGTCCTCTCCTTTTGTACGAGCTAGGGATTTTCGCTGGGTAGTTTTGACCAAAGACCATAAAATCATTTTTTTACCATTTTATTGAAGATTATCAAAGGAGACAACGATGATTCCATGGTTTTCGTGACATTGAGCAAACCAATCAAAACACGTTATTTGAGGATCAATATCCCACCTTATGGAATTGCAGCTGAAAGTCCATTGTTATTTGGAGTAGAACTATTTGCTTGCAATCCTAACAGTACTGAAATGAATGAAGGTAATAAACATGATCTGTAAGGGCCAGCTCACACTAGCGCGCGCGACATTTAACAAATTGAAGATGGTTTTGAGCTGTCTGTCCTCTTGTGTCATAGAATGTTCAAAACTCAAGTGGAATCACGAGCGCAGCGAGTGGTTTCACTGCAAAGTTTTGAACATTTTATGGCGTCAAGAGTGTGTCAATAAGAGGACAGACAACTCAAAACCATCTTCAATTCGTTTTTTACAACAATAATTTGAAATAAAAGTTAAAAAATCCTTTTCAAACGGGACAACAGAACGAGCGCGCGCGCTGAAACGCGTCAGCAGTGTGTCTGTCCTCTTATTGACACACTCTAATCAACCAATCAGATCGCGAGATTAGTGTCAAGTGTTGTAAAAAAGGCGCTGTTACACTGTGCAATTTTCTCAGCAACTTGTTTCGCAACGGCGTTGCGAAACAAGTTGCAGAGAAAATTTATGGCGCTGTTACACTGTGCAATTTCCCCCAGCAATTTGCAATATTTTTGGGCGAGGCAAGCTGGGAGCGAGATTCAAGGTGGAGCTCCTCAGAGCGAAATGAGAAATTGCGCATGCGCTCGTAGAAAACGTGCCTCAAAAATTGCGAGGAAAGTTACTGGAGGGGTGATACACTGTGCAATGGCATTGCAAGTTGCTGCAATGCGTTGCGAAAAGTAGACCTGAGTTCTACTTCATGCAACGCTACGCGCAACAAAAAAAATTGCGAGACAACCCCTGTTACTCTTTGCAATCCTTTAGCAACTTGTTTCACAACGCCATTGCGAGACCAGTTACGTTGCTGAGAAAATTGAACAGTGTATCAGCGCCTATAAGCATAAGCGCAAGCAGAATACGCAGTAGACTCAGTAGCGCATTTATCCGTCGGGTGTGAGAAAAAAACAAAAACTTATAATGAGCTTATGCTTATGTGGTGTGAGAACGACCCTAATACATTAGAAAAGCGTTATCACGAACTCTCAAGGGATACAAAAATAAATAACCGGTCAATAGCCGACACTACCCTCTGTGATAAGCGACACTACTTCTGTTAGTCCAGGAAAATGGTGCAGAATTGTTAAAATTTGTGTAACAAGCATGACATTTGGCACACCGATAGAGATTAATGACCTGAGTAATTCTATAGCTATGGAATATATCATTAAAAATTCGAGCAAAATAAACCTTTAATTTTAATATATAAGCGAGGAAATATCATTCAAAATGTAATAGGCATAAAGCCACGCCCTAACAGAGTACTTATAGAATTTTAGTTATGGTATAATGTATATCAATGTGTATAAAAATTTCGATTACTTAAACGAAAAGTGGCGGCAGAAAGAGACTGCAACTGTTAATCTGTAAGTACTTTTATAGGGCGGTATTGCGGGATTTTCTAGAACCCTATTTTGGGCTTCTGTGATCAGCAATCACTATAGTATTTTGATAACCACCCTCTGTTATAAGCGATCACTACTTTTTTGTGAGAACCACTTTCACTTCCACTGTTGTGATCTATGCTAATCAAGTCTATTAAATTTATATTTTTAATTCTATTATTTCCAAGGATCAGTTGTACCTGTCGGTATTGAATCGCCTAGTCTTGTGCCTGACTCCTACTTCAGTGCTGTTTCATCTCTGAGCCCTCAACATGGACCTACCTTGGGACGACTAAACACAAAGACCAGTAGTGGAGCATGGTGCGCTGCAGCGTGTGACCCGCTGAAGTATCTTCAGATAAACTTGGGAGCTTTGTGGAAAATTGTTGAGGTAACAATAACTTCTCAATCAAATATATTAATGAATAAAGCTTGATTTTTATATATCGCAGACAAAGGAGTTCAGCGATCGTGGTCACGTGGAAACCACACGCAATCGCAGCTATCTCGATCGCGGAGATAGATTTTGTTATACACCTATTTCAAAAAATGTTGTGGGGCGAGAGGCTTCAAGCCTACGCGTCTAGACTGCAAAGGAGTATAGGTAGTTGAAAATATTTACTCTATTTGGCTTATGTCTTCATTTTAAGCATCAGTTAATAAAGGAATTTGTTGTATAAGCTCAACACTAGCTGGTTGAGTATTGTCGTGCCGATATTTGGTTGTGGTTCCTACCTATACTCCATTTCGGGTGAGTCGCGTAAACTTGAGTCTATTTGCCGACAACGTTAATTGAAACAGGTACATCTTAGCGATTGCAGCAATTGCAGCAATTATATGGAAACCAAGTTTAAAAATGAATATGACACTTGCAGAAATTTTTCAGTATAAGGCGGTTTTACTTGTTTTTGTCAACTTCCATACGAGTTACAAGGATCGCGCAAATTGCAAAAACATTTACATTGATTACCTGATCCTTGTAAGCTTTACAATGATCGTTTTCACGCAGGCGATTTGTGCGTCTTAGGTCGCGCGTCTTAGCCGGTAGTGTAAAACTTAAGTCGGGTTTTAACGGTTTGTTCATCCAGACAAAAACTACGACAAATAAAAATCGTCTGAACAGATGCTAAAATTGATTGTCAAAATCTGACGATTTTTTCGTCTCAAAGTGCGTCCGTCACCTTTTATCCGTCTTCTAGTATAAAAACGGCCAGTGACAAAAGTAAAATGATATTAAAATAAAATAAACATATAAATCCATTATTAATACAGGTTGAGACTCAAAGTCAGCACTCGTTTAGTGGTGAGGTAAACGCCGTGAAGACGTACTCTCTTTCTTACAGTCAGGATGCTTCACTATGGATACCTTACCAAGTTAATGGCGGTACCAAGGTATTTGATACATTTTACTTTAAAGAAACTAAAAGCACTGCTATACAAGGCAATTTTTCTTACGCAGTTGCACAGCAAGTTGCAGAAGAGATTGCGCGTGTAACACTCCTTTCTGGAACTTGCAATGGAACGAAAAATTACATTGCAAGTTTCAGAATTAGTTGAACAAGGTGCTACTTTTCCCAACGTACGTTGCGTAGCACATAGCACGTTATTGCGTAGCTAGCACGTTACCGCGTGTAACATCTATCCCTCGACCTACAATGCAATCACTGTCGCAAAAAGCCAATCACAGCGCAGTTCCTCCACATCCCCGACAATCAAAGCGGACATACCTGGTTTTATCGCAGACGAAGAAAATATTGCGTTGAGAGTTGCGAAAAGAGTTACGCTAGTCTGGCCCCTCACCAGTAACTCGGAATACCCTGCTTTCGTCAGCATTGCATTGTAAGGAGTAAGAGAATTGCATCG
Organism: Telmatactis stephensoni; assembly: GCA_029948255.1. Taxonomy (NCBI): domain Eukaryota; kingdom Metazoa; phylum Cnidaria; class Anthozoa; order Actiniaria; family Isophelliidae; genus Telmatactis; species Telmatactis stephensoni. Next base: position 97,168 of record JALIZF010001773.1, read on the forward strand.
TGTAATAGGGCCTTAAGGGGAGCAATCGTAATTAGTAGTATACTAATGAGCCGATCTACACATGGTGATAATGCTTATAAAAACTGAATCGCTCGGAGATTTTTTTACCTTAATATCATTAAGAATGCTGATGACATTAATGTTATTATAGATGTTCTGGGGAAATGACGTGGCGAATATCGCAACCAAACACAAACTCATAATCCCCATCACTGCCATGTTTGTTCGATTTGAACCCAGAATATGTATTGGGAATCCTTGTATGCGAGTTGAACTACACGGGACAAAAGTTAACGATCTTGGCAAGAAAGGTATAAGCATGGCCACTTAGAAATGAATGAATGAATGAATGAGCGAACAAACGAATGGATGGATGAATGAATGAACGAATGAATGGATTGTAAAAAATGAATTGACTGATGAATGAATGAATAAATAAATTAATGGATGAATGAATGGATGGATAGATAGATGAATGAATAAATATATGAATGAATAAACGAACGAATGAACAAATGGATGAATGAACGAATAAATTGATGAAAAGAATGAATAGGTGAGTGGATGGATGGATGGATGGATGGAAGAATGAATTAACTGGTGAAAGGAGGTTTAGAAGATATATGGTTATATTGTTAAGTGAAGTGGAAGGATAAGAAAGGAAGGATAAGAAAGGTAGAAGTAGTGATACTGAGATGAATGTAGATGTAGGTGGATATTGACTGATAAAGTTATTACATATAATGTCCGTGTATCGGTCAATACACTTTCAGAAGTTCCTTTGGTACTTGATCGATCACTGCTAGTAAAAAACGACAAAGCTTATGTATGTACTACTGAAGTCAAAAAGTAAGTAGTCATAAAATTGTAACATTTGTTTTTAGTAACATTAGTAGTCAATTGATTGCAATGTGTTGGCGATGTCAATATGCTGAGAGAAATGCTATCACTCTAAAACCACCACCGAACCTACAAAGCTTTCTTCCTACTACATACATTATATTGTCTATAAAAGCGTTCTGTCAATTCACGCGCCTCTCTGCAACATTATCAATGCAAGGTAGCAGCCACCTCTCGACAACTGACAAGTCGATCTCTTACTTCTTGAGAACATGCAGTCATTAGTTCTCTGTCAATGTAACAGTTACCTCTCAAAATGGAGGTGAGATTGGCGATGTGACTGGACAAATTAAATATTAATTTTGTCGACATCCACTCTACTGTCGATTATGGCAACAAAATGCCATGTTTGGTAATTGATTTTGTCTGTCTTCCTTTTTTTTTTTTTTGTAAATTTAGAGGCAATCCAAACTGCTACTATAGTGATGACAAGGGCGCAACATGGAAAGGTATTTCTTGCTGGGCTGCTATACTGTACTTTACGAAGTTATAGTTTAACAAATGCAAAGGACTTAATGCTTATTAATGCACGAAGAAGATGATCTGGCTCCCTAGTTTTGTCCTTGCTGTGCCATAGCATGACTGTGAGATGCCTTAAGGCCACACATGCACAGTGCCAAATTTTCTGCAATAGTTTCTGCAATACCGTGCGCAAAGCAATGTTGCATTTTGTGTCCACCTCTGCAATGTTGCGCGCAACAGTTGCAGGTTTAGGGCCGATTTCTTCTTCTCCAACAATGCGCGCATCATTGCAGGGATGGACACACGGTGTAACTGTGTTGCACGCATCATTGCAGGGGTGGACACACGGTGCAATTGGTTGGCGTGCAATGTTACAGGGAATGTTGCATCATGTGTCCGAGAGATTTAGCAAACATGACGCGACGTTAAAGAGGACGCCGCGCGCGCTGACCAATTTTGTTGGAAATAACAGTTGACGTCGCCGACGTCAAGAAGAGCACGTGAAAACAACCGAAATGGCCTCCTGAAAATGGTGTCGCGACGTTGTCACGGTAGTCACGCAACGAACGAATGTGATAAATTCGTCATCTAACGTCCTGTTTTCGCGTCGCGTCGCGTTTGCTAAGTCACTCTAATAGATTTCGCATGACTGACACTCGTACGGTCACGGTACGGCGCTAGCTGTCACACTCCCACCTCACACTCAATTCTGTTCTTGAGTAGATTTCGTATGACTGTGAAAACGGCACCACATGGTCACGGCACGGTTACGGCAGCAATTTCGAATGTTTTTATAAACACGGCACGGCGCGGTCCGTTTCACACTTATACGAAATCTGTTCTATCTTGGCGTGACGTGACGCGATGTCTCCATGCCATGCTTTACCTTTGTGTTACGTCTGGCTTGCTGTGGGGTGAGGTGACCGTGCCATGCTTTGTCGACCTTAATGTGGCATGACCGTACCATGTTGTGGTGTGACGTTGTAGCGTGACCATACCATGCCATCGCGTGACATACATGACCGTACCTAACCTTCGTGTGCCGTGATCAAGCGTGTTTTGCAGATGCGTAACGTACCGCGCCGCATCATTCATCCTATATAATCTTTCGCAGCCATATACGTAACATGCTCTATAATTTTCTCTTTTTCAGAACTTCCACCGAAGATACTGAACGTAATAGCTTTCGACCCAGAGAAACAAGAAATGTTCGGTTTATCTAAAAGTGGTAAGAACTACATGAAGAGTATGGATCCTAAAAATGAGAAATGGCGTGGAGTACCAGAGAGGGAATGGACTAACGTACAGTACAGTCCTACACTTATTACAGCTGTACACGTCCCTTTTGTACCTATAAGCCGTAATGAAACTAACGCAATTGATCCAATTGTACAAGTAAATGGATTGAATGGAGATCAGTGGTTAGGTAAAGTACACTTTTTACTTTCGCTTGTAACTGCACAAAGGCGTGACCCAGATAGGCGTACTCGGGCATAAAGGCCGGCACACACTAGGCGTCAGGTCGCTGCGACACAACGCGGCAACACGTCGCTTCGTGTGCACTGAGCTGCGACGAAGCTACTTTCACTCATTTTGTCGCTGCGATCGTACGCACGAATTCAAACTGGGTTGAATTCGTGCGACGTGTTGCAGCGCAAAAAGTTCTGTCGCGGCGACAAGATTTTTCACAGAAATTCCACAGTACACACGAGGGGAATTGTCGCCGCGATGTGTCCCCGCGTCGTGTCGCAGTGACTTCACGCCTATTGTGTGCCGGCCTTAAAGGTGCGAAACATTTTTGGAGTTTGAATTTTTCGAAATTTGACTTTTCGTGAGGTGTGAATTTTGGATGGACGCTCAGTTGGATGGCAACTTTGACCACGGCCTTCTGTTCTGGAGTATCAGACCTCCTAACATGAGTCTTTTGGGGGAATATTATGTGGGAAGCTGGGTTTTTTTTCTGGGCTGTTCTTGGCCAGATAACTCTGACTTGGAACCTTTGTACAGAGGCATTGGCGTCGGGTGTATCAGCGATATCAAATATGTTCTTTTTCATGAAATACCTGCACTTATATTTTTGTACATTTCTCTACAGTTGATCAAGTTGCAGTGTACTTCAAGCCCAGTGCTAGTTCACCTACAATGTCTCTGTCATTCCTACCGTTCCCTACTGGTAAGTTACGATATCAACTACGGATCTTTAGCAATCGGGGGAATTCAGTACTTCAGTACTCTGAAAATCTAAGAAATCGGTAAAGGTTTTGATGCCAAAAGATGCGAACTAAATACAGGTCTGTCAACCATCTAAAGCGGGCCATATATATAGTAACGCGGCTATATAAATATTACTACTATATGCACATGTATTAATACCAGTGAGCAATACCCTTGCTCACTGACGCATTTTTGCAGTTTAAATAAAGGTATTATTATTATATGTAACGCGGTTAGGTAAATGTTACGACTATATATGATCCAGACTGTTTGTATTGCAGATCTTTCCTCCAATCCATGTCATAACGGTGTTTGTGTGTATGGCAGTTGCGAGCAGATTGGTATCCATGACTTCAAATGTGATTGTATGACTGGCTATACAGGACAATCTTGTGATACAGGTAATGAATGTTACATCTAAGAATATTGAGCGACCAGACCGACTGATAACACAGACTGACTGACTGACTGACTGACTGACTGACTGACTGACTGACGGACGGACGGACGGACGGACGGACGGACGGACGGACGGACGGACGGACGGACGGACGGACGGACGGACGGACGGACGGACGGACGGACGGACGGACGGACGGACGGACGGACTTACTGGCTGACCTTCATCATAGACTGATAGACTGATAGACTGACTGATAGACTGACTGACTGACTGACTGACTGACTGACTGACTGACTGACTGACTGACTGACTGACTGACTGACTGACTGACTGACTGACTGACTGACTGATGAACTGACTGACTGACGGATAGACTTACGGATAGACTACCTGCCTGCCTGCCTGCCTGACCAACCGACCGACCGACAGACTCCACAATGACTGACTGACTGACTGACTGACTGACTGACTGACTGACTGACTGACTGATAGACTAACTGACTGTCTTAAAGAATAAATACATAAATGAATAAGTAGCTGACTGAGGTTCAGACATGCACTAAATATTGTTTGAATAAATGTAATATTTTTTTCAAAAGCTCAAGACCTGTGTTCGCTCAACCCATGTTTACACGGCAGTACATGCACTTCTTTACCAAGGTCCTTTCGTTGTACATGCGCTCCAGGTTTCTACGGTGGACAATGTCAAGGTACAAGAAATGCAAAAAAGATGATATTATTTTCTTTTATTTACAGTGGTTCTCGTATGAGTGTGAAACGCACGGCGCTGTCCGTGTCAGTGCCGCGTTATTTCTTAAAACATTCGAAATTCCTGTCGTAATCTTGCCGTGATTTGACCGTGCCGTGTGGTAACCGTGACGTGACCGGTCCGCGCATTGTAGTAACCGTGCTATGATGTGACCGTGTCGTGCCGTAACCGTGCCGCGCCGTGTCCGTGTCGTAAACGTGCCGTGAGATGACCGTGCCGTGCCGTTACCGTGCCGTGCCGTTACCGTGCCGTAACCGTGCCGTGTTGTGACAGTGCTGTTTTCCCAATTGTACGAAAACTGATTCGATCTGTATTCCGTCCGGTAATCATGAATTGTAAACGCCTTTCTCGCCTGGCTATTTAGCATTTGCCTCGACAACATTTTTGAAAAATCGAATGTCCTTGATTTTTTTCATGTCCTTTTTCCTCCCCAGAGATTGACGAATGTCACAGTAATCCATGTTTGAATGGAGGAAATTGTACTGATGGTAAAAATATATTTACGTGCAAGTGTCCACCAACTCATTTAGGAGTTAGATGTCACTGTAAGTAATAAATCATTTGGATTCAATCAAATGTTTTCGTTTGTTCGTTTGTTTGGTTTAAATTGGTTCGTCTTAAATAAATCACTCAACCGATTCCTTTTTCCATTTATTGATCCATCCATCCATCCATTCTTTTATCCATCCATTCATTCATTCATTGTTTTAGAATGTTGCTTATTATGGTTTTAGTGATCAACTACTGCAATGGTGGTCCGTGTAAAAATGGCGGTACATGTACCAGTGGTGCTTCTTCATTTACATGTAGCTGTGTAAGTGGATTTAAAGGGTTGAGCTGTGAAGGTAAAAGATCTCTTACTTGTTTAAGGAGGCTAGTCTATTTTTAGAAACAATTCGGTTTGAACCTGTTGTCCCTCATACAACTACCATTACACTCTAAAGACCTAGAAAAGGCCTTGCAACTTTTTTTTTTTGCGACATTGCGCGTAACACAGTACATTTCAATAGCTTAGCAAGGATTTTTTCGAAGGTACGCAGTGGAAAAGCATTTCGACCAAGAGAAAATGATCTCGATTTTGCCAATTAAGGAAAAGGATAAGGTTCGAGTTCTTCTTCACAACGTTGCACGCAAAATTACGGAGGCGAACACATGGTGCACCATTGCGTAAAGCACGCGTGCGGTGCGATCGTTCCGTTTCGTTCCGTGTATATACGTGGGGGAGTTTACGTAAAACCACCCGTGCACTAATACAAAACTCACCGACTAAAAAAGGTGCGCGCTTTTAGAAAGACCCAAAAATGAATTGCTGGCGTACGTAATAATTTATCGGGTCTTTTAGAAAAGTGAGCCTCAGATTTTTGTGTTTGAATCTTTTTTTCATTGAAAAATCCCTTGCAGACACCGATGAATGTGCGAGCAATCCATGTCTTAATGGAGGCACGTGTGTAGATGGTGTTAAAAGTTATACATGTACGTGCCCAGTAACTCATAAAGGATTACGATGTGAAGGTATGTTTTTTTATACATTATTGTAAAAGGTATTTTAGGCCTACTCCGGACCCTAAAATCGCCTAATATTGCCTAATATCGCCTAATATCGCCTAATATTGCCTAAGATAGGCCTACTCCGGTCCCTAAAATTGCCTAATATCGCTTAATATCGCCCAAGAGCGCCGAAGAGCGCCAACTCGGAATGGCTAAAATTTCCCAATATCGCCTAAGATCCCCTAAAATCGCATAAGATCGCCCAAAATAACGGCGATTTTGGGGCCCGGGGTAGGCCTTATTTTTGGGGCCCGGGGTAGGCCCGGGGTAGGGCAGGAGTTTTGGGGCATCTGAATCTGAAGGAGCTTATTTTTTTTCTTGTTTGGTATTTATCATGCAGCAATCAACGAATGTTCCAGCAATCCCTGTCAAAACGGAGGAACATGCAATGATGGTCATCTAAGTTACTCATGTACTTGTCCAGCAGCTTACAGTGGTGTCAACTGTCAAGGTGAAAACTGAATTATTAGAAAAAAATCATATCATTTTGTGGATGATTTATGTTGTTTTCCTAGGTTTCATTACCGCATTGCTTATTGAACGTTGTATAAGAGGGCATGAGGAAATTTTAGAAATTTTAGAAATATTTTTTTGCCATGTGTAGACTTCGACACATGTTCAAGTAATCCATGCCAAAATGGAGGAACGTGTATCACTGGTGTTAACAGCTACACCTGTAACTGTACATCTAACTATAAAGGACTCCATTGTGAAGGTGCGTATTCAGTGATAGTTACCGTGGAAAGATCTTAGGTGCCCTTTGCACAATACATACTTTTAAAAAACATCAATATTTTCCATTTATAAAATATCGCGCCCGATTCAGGATGACATGCATGTTTATTTTAGAGAACAGAGACAGGCTGGCACAAAACTGTTGAAAGATATATATTTCATGATCATAAAGCAACAAAAAACTTAACAATATAACTTAACAATATAAACACTTTAGGAGAGCACTATAGCTAGAAAAGTAAAGGCTGGTTCACACTAGCGTCGGAATCAGAATCGGAATCGTAAGAAAACAACAAAGAATTTAGGGATTAGAATACGTCAAAAGAAAGGTGTTTTTCTTTGTTCCTTCCTTTGTCTTTGATTATGCTTATGCTTGGTCTTATGCTTCTTGCGATGCTTATGTCGATGTCTTATGTCATACGCTTGACTTAACTCTTTTGTCTTTTCCTTTGTTTTCTGCTTCCGATTTCGAATCCGACGCTAATGTGAACCAGCCTTAAGAGACGCCCTAGTCAAGACTTCGTCTCGTGGCGTATCGTTTCGTTTTCACCACATTTTGACGTCATCTGTGCATCTATTAGAAATTAAAACGTGATAAAGCGCGCGCTCTGATTGGCTAATTTACAGTGAAGCATTTCACAATGGACGCACGCTAAGTGTGAACCATTTCTTTAGTATAATACGAACAGAAAATGAAATATACTCGTTAACAATTCCACATAATAATTTACTGATCAATGTTATGATTTTTTTTTCCAGATTTTGATGCCTGTTCCAGTTCTCCCTGCCTGAACCAAGGCACGTGTACAGACACGACTTCTTCTTACACTTGCGCATGCACTGCCGGCTATTCGGGTACTCGATGTGAAGGTATCGACATTTTGTTTAAATATCCATTTCAGACAACAAATGTGATTTTCTTTCAAAACTGTATACTCCTCCCCTTTTTTCCCTCACCTTCCCCCTTCCCCCTTCCCATTTTCCCCTCCTCTTCTCCTCCCCCTCCCCTTCCCCCTGCCCCCTTTGAGATCGCCTGTAGGTGTCTGCGCATGGTCGTAGTCACGTCTTCATGCTTTTGTAAACTTATGCAAAATTTCACTTTTACGCATGCCTTCAACAATGGTTCTCACAAAATGTCAAATTAATAAAACTTGTGAACAATTCTTGAAACTTAAGGCCAGTATTCACATTATGTCTTCCATTTATACAATATCTTTGTCTCACAACAGTATACAAGAGAAATTTTATGTATACACTGAGAACAACAAGCATTTCATTTCAAGCTAAAAGCTAGCTAAATTTCTTAAGAAAACATTGTAATATGCACGCATGCGCAAACATTTTACACTAGTGTTTGCTCAACCAAATTTTAATTCTCAACCAACCGTACTCGATGTTTGCTTGATGCATGATCACAATGCATTTGGGCCTTAAAATAACTTGGGCCCGGCCGGAGTTCGATTTAAGTGCGACTAAAGATAATCATGGGTTCAAGTAAATAGTTTTCTATAGAATCTAATCCTGGCTTAACCCTAGTTGCCTTTCGAACAACCGGAGCTGTCTCTGATCTCTTATCAGTTTCTCCATGAGAGCTTTCATTTAAATAGCTTTATAAACATTTGTTTAATTAAAATAACAACAATTGTTTTAATTTATTTAAGTGAATCCATGCTCATCCAGCCCTTGTAAAAATGGTGGTACATGCCATTTGGCGCCGGGTACAAGTACGGGATATAATTGCACTTGCCTTATTGAGTTCGATGGATCACATTGTGAGTTCGGTAGGTATACATTTCAGTTAGGATTCTAATATTATTTTTCAAATGCCAAATCAAACTGGGAACTGAGCAGTCATATTATGTCTTGCTGTACCTGAAGCAGTATTCGTATGACGGTGAAAAGTGCAAGTCTATAGCACAGTACAGTTACAGCAGCACAACACGGCGCGTTTAATTTCACACTCATCACACAAACCCTACAAAGTCTATCGTCAAACTTCATTTTAAATTCTATATCTATGCTGTCGTGTTGGTTTAATTTTTATCAATCTGATTATTGATTCTTTATATGGTATAACTCCACCATTACATCAATAGTCTATTCTTGGTGGGCGCGTGACGTCATCGTTGACCAAAAACATTCAAAAAAACATCCAGAAAAGTCAAAAAGTCCATTATCCTACTAAGGAACTTCAAAGAAGTCTCTCATAAAAATTTTGGATGCCTCTGTGTTTTTTACGTCGAGTTATTGTCGGTTATTCGTAATCAAAAATGTGTCACGCAGCATCAGTCACGGCCTTTCAAATAGCTTAAAACTAATCAAACCCCCTAAGAATCGAAATATTGTGTGGGTCTTATTATTCTTAGTAAGATTTGCAAAAGATCTGGCTTAAAATCAGAAAATTAAATGTAGTTTTTACTGATTTTGACATTCGATCATGATCATTTGATAACTGTCCGCCATGCTGGTGTACAACTTCTGTGCACAAGCATGGCGGCTCCATACATTCTTACTAAAATATTGGCATATTCAATCGCTCATATCATTTTAACGAAAACCCATATTAGCTTGAACCTTTGCAGTTCTACAGAGTTTTAGGTGCTCTATTCAATACTAGAATTCAAATTATATTTTGAGCTCTAGAAAAGGACCAGAAATTTTCGATTACGTGAGCGCCCACCAAGAATAGTGTATGGAAAGCTCGGATAAGGTAGTGCGGCGAGCTTGAAGAAATCCCTACCCTACATCGGGCTAGAAAGTGTTGTTTTTTAACTATTTTATTTCCGACAAGGTTACAAAAAAAGGTTACAAAAGCTTCTCTTACGATTCCAATACGACTCATGTGTGAACCAGGCTTACTGCTGTTTAACCGCAAATTGGTGTTTTTGCTTCTGTCAATCAAAACTCCGAACAAGCCGAAAAGTTTCCGCCGAGACTCCGCCCATATACTTTCAATTAAAAAAAATTTTTGAATTAAAATTTGGTGTGCGGAGTCTTGGAAACTATATTCAGAAGAATAACGCTAATTGGCGGTTAGTGTTGAGTGTCAGAGTTTGCAGAATATCCAAAATCGCAGTTACTAGGTTGTACTACACTCGAAAGGGTCTCGAAACTAGAACGACATAATTTGTCTTGACAGGTACTTTTGTTTTGTCGAGAGGAGCGTGGCATAAAACTGAAAAATGGAGCTACAATGGGAAGTACGACAAAATCGTCTTTCACTCCAACGCCAATCTAACGTTCTTTGCTATCTGTACATCTGATTCATTCACTGAAACTAAAGATGCCGTTTGTAGTTATACTACTAGAGCACGTAAAGAAGGTACAACCAACTATTTAGTCACCCTAAGTCGGACAAATAGGATTTGTGAAAAGCGCCCCGAAGGCTATTTGATCTGTCCTCGTTTTGCTACCCCCATACGCTTGCTCGCCAACACAAGGTATATCATGGAAGTAACAATGACCTGTACTACAAATGATTTACGAAAAGTAGTCAATGCAAGCCCAAACCGTTTTGCTCTAACTACCTCAAAACAAGTCATCTTTGCATTCGAGTCAGTCTCTGCGGCCGAATTAGCGGGTTCCACTGGTACCACAGATAGCTATGGAGGAATCCCAGGTATTGTTGCTCAATTTGTTCATGATTACTAGAGCTTGTGCTATCCATATAAACGGAAAAGAAAGAGAGAAATTCTGAAGCTTTTATCTTGAACATCGAAACTAATCTGCAAGGGAAGGGCGGGAAACTGATACAAGAACCTAGTGCATGCTTAGGTGGGGATAGGGAATAACGTGTTGCATGTTTTGGGGCTCTTTTACATTGGCATGGTCGACGGTCGTTCTTCAAGTAAATCGACATAGAGAGAGCACACCGAGGTTCTTTGAATTGACCGGCAGCCGTCAAATAGTCCTGACCAATATATTCATTGTCAAATTAGGTAATAGTGCACTTAGAATTACTTAATTCCTTCATGAAAGTGAAGAGAGAAACTATTTCACACCCGATACGCCTCCTGTCACGTGCCTTGTAAATGTCACACACTCTGCGTCAGAGAAGTGGTTCGACATTCTTGCGTGACTACCGTAACGGGACGGGACGGGACGCCACGTTTAGGGCGCCCAATGGTCATTTCATTTTAGTTTCAACCACATTTGATTATATACATATAAATCTTAAAATTTATTTATTTATTTATTTTGAACACAATTCGTCAACGCGCGGTACGTCCTCTTTCACGACGTCGCGTCACTAAATCTATCTACGTTTGTAACACAAATACACAGCTAGTCTACAAGTTCTAAAAAATGTTGCTATACACTCCAAATGATAGTTACCTACATGTAAGGGTTGTTAAAAATGTTTCAAATATCCTTATCATTCTATAAACTGTTAACCCAAGCCTGAATTGCATGTAAGAATATCTCAAATAAATTTTGCTGATATGCATGAAGCACCTTGTATAAAATGTTAAATTGTCATTATCTTGTGTCTTTCATAGCCTGGCAAGTAGCTGGGCTGGTAGCTGGACCAGTAGCCAGACCAGTAGCTGGACCAGTAGTCAGACCAGTAGCTGGACCAGTAGTCAGACCAGTAGCTGGACCAGTAGTCAGTCCAGTAGCTGGACCAGTAGTCAGACCAGTAGTTAGACCAGTAGTCGGACCAGTAGCTGGACCAGTAGTCAAACCAGTAGCTGGACCAGTAGCCAGACCAGTAGCTGGACCAGTAGTCAGACCAGTAGCTGGACCAGTAGCCAGACCAGTAGCTGGATCAGTAGTCAGACCAGTAGCTGGACCAGTAGTCAGACCAGTAGTTAGACCAGTAGTCGGACCAGTAGCTGGACCAGTAGTCAGACCAGTAGCTGGACCAGTACTTGGACATAGCCAGACCAGTAGCTTGACCAGTAGATGGTCAAAATGGCTTTTTGTCTCATTTGATCATCCAGCTACTATTTCTCTTTAATTAATCTTCTACTTGACTAAATGACCACCTTACTTTCTATTGTTATAATAGCATCATTTGCTAGAGCTAAAGAGTGCACCTGAACTCAGACAACAAAATAAAATAAAAGGTCATTTTCAACTATTTTCTACTCTCGTTATGTAGGCATCAGGGTAATGTGTGCTATCTCTGGTGAAGACATTATTCTCATAGGTATTCCCCAGTATAGAGCACCTGAGTTAACATACACATAGGACCCTCGCTCGTGTTTATACAACCCACTAAAGTAGGGCTGAAGTATCAAGTGATATAAATGTAAAGGAATCATTTGTCCACCATGCGTATGACCACAGAGGACCAGTCCAATGTTGGGGTTGCTTTTCAGGGCAATTGCAGCTGATTTTGGTTGATGTGCTAGGAGAATGGTTGCAGTATGCGGTTTTAGTCCTGTGAGCGCTTTCTCAAGTTTCATGCCATGTTCCCCATATCTGAAATATAATAAAACGTGAAGAATAATCATCTTTCTCTTTCTTTTCTTCAAATAGAATGATTATTATAATTATTACCACCACTGACACTGCTATCATTAACAAACTCGATCATCACCATGGGTGGTTCAAAGTCCCCATCCTTTTTTTGTGGTGGGGTTATTATATGTGGTGTTACAGCAGCTATCTTGGATGAACTTCAACAAAAGATATATCCAGGGGTGGATTTAGGGTGTACACCCCCTCCTGAGATGACTTTGAGTCCTATTCTCTATATGTTTCCAAAAATCTTCTCAGCAGTATACAATTGCACCCCCCTCCTCCTGAAGACGGTGCACCCCTCCTGAAGATAATCCTGGATCCGCCCCTGATATCCCTCATTAGCTTATATTGGTTGTTCATCCAACATGGCTTAGCTGCTTCACTGTCTTCTGATTCCCAAAGGAATAGATGAAACCCTAAGTTATATTTTAATTTTTTCATTGTAGTAGGCAAGACTGCCAATAAGCACCTACTGGACAAAATATGTCTGATTAACATGATGATTTGAACAGCAAAATATTTGCCTGGTCAGACATTTCAATGAACACATTTTGCCACATCACAAGATATATCAACATTTTTTTTATTTCAATTGTCACATTCTTTTATTGGTCTGGTCAGACTTGGATTTTGAGGAAAATAATAACCTTTGAGTCACTTCAGTACACCTACCTGAATATTCCACCTTCTACATCATCAACTCCAGCAATAGCCAACATGGAGCTAGGCTTGCTTGGGTGCTGTATGGTGATATGTGAATTGTGCAAAACAGTAATACCCAGGAGGCTTAATTCTGTTAACCAGGCATCCACATCACCTGTATAGTACTCATGATTACCTAAATAAAATAAAATAAAATAAAATAAAATAAAATAAAATAAAATAAAATAAAATAAAACAAAACAAAACAAAACAAAACAAAACAAAATAAAACAAAACAAAACAAAACAAAACAAAACAAAACAAAACAAAAAACAAAACAAAACAAAACAAAATAAAATAAAATAAAAGGAAATAAAATAAAAGGAAATAAAATAAAAGGAAATAAAATAAAAGGAAATAAAATAAAAGGAAATAAAATAAAAGGAAATAAAATAAAAGGAAATAAAATAAAAGGAAATAAAATAAAAGGAAATAAAATAAAAGGAAAGGAAATAAAAGGAAAGGAAATAAAAGGAAAGGAAATAAAAGGAAAGGAAATAAAAGGAAACAAAATAAAAGGAAACAAAATATAAGGAAACAAAATATAAGGAAACAAAATAAAAGGAAACAAAATAAAAGGAAATAAAATAAAAGGAAATAAAATAAAATAGAAGGAAACAAAATAGAAGGAAATAAAATAGGAAATAAAATAGAAGGAAATAAAATAAACGGAAATAGAATAGAAGGAAATAAAATAGAAGGAAATAAAATAGAAGGAAATAGAAGGAAAGAAGGAAGGAATGTTTTTAAAATAATTAAAGAGGCTTGAAGAGACTTTTCAGTGACAATCACTCCACACTCACTACCACTACATTAATTTTGTTTTACTCTACATACATCACTCAACTCACATGTTGATTTTTGCCGAGGGAGGAAAAACCAGAGAAATCAGAGAAAAAAACCTTGTGACGAAGGATGTGAGGACTGGGACTCAAATTTTGGGGATAGCAAAGCAAGATGCATGTAGTCAGATAAAGCACATCAAGCTATACAAAATTCTGAATTCTTGTGTTAATTGGATCAACACTGAGTGAATAATAGCCGTTCAAAAATGCTAGAATTTACAAAGAAATGTATGGTTGCCAGACAAAACAACCATATGATAATACAATAAGCATATAAATTTCTTTGTTTTGTTGAATGGCTGTAAGTCGTTCAATCTTGACCCAATTAACACCAAACCTCAGGATTTTGCATAGTTCAATGTGCTCTATCTGACTATATGAGTCTTGTTTTGCCATCCTCAAGATCTGAGGGACTCATACCCAGTCCTCACGGCTTGAAATCCAGCTATTATCAAGTAAGGCTCTGGTCAAACAAAATGTCTTTTGGGGCATGTCCATTCTGTTTTCTATACCCTGTCAACTTACCAGTCACAAAGTATATCCCATTTTTGGTCTTTAACTTCAGTAATGGTTTCACAGCTTGTCTAATTTGATACACTGTTGAATCTACTAAATCTCCTGTTATTACTAATACATCTGGTTCAAGCTTGTTGCACATTTTAACCAGCTCTTCCAGTCTTGTCTTCCCTACAGTACTTCCAATATGAATATCTGATAACTGAACAATTGTAAATCCTTGGAATTCTTTGGGTAGATTTTTTATTGGAATAGTAAGTTGGTTTATACTTGGGGGTCTTGAGGCTTTTTCAATGCCATAAATTGTCAGTAAAGTAGAAATTATAATGATTAGAATAATTTTAGATCGTGTTCCAGATGTTCGATTCACATCACTGACGAGAGGAGATTTCAAGCATGTCAAAACACTCAACACAAAATCGACCAAAAACGTAATCGTAGCAATAAGAAGAGTAATTCCCAAGCAAATATACGATACAATTGTTAAAAATGATGGCTCTTCTCCAGCCAATATTATTCCAGTAAATAAGCAACACTGAGTTAATAACAAGATGACCGCAACAATATACATTAATCCCCTTTCCAAAATTGATGGTGATCTAAATAATGGTGGACAGATCTGAACCCACACGTATCGAGCTACGAAAAACAGTAACGACTGGAACAGCAGAAGCCATTGAACCACTAGCAGTTTGTACTTGAGTTTGTCATTGATAGAAGTGAGGTAGGTTCCAATAGCAATGATGATGTTCAATCCAATCACAGCAGCAACCACACACAACGTCTTATCCAAAGACTTCGCCATGTCCAGGTTTTCATGTTTTGACAGGTAACAGCACAGGAAGCCCAAATCAGATATTGTCGTCCTTGGGCCCAGGCCCGCTTATCCGGGCCAGCCCGGTTCATATAATCAGGTCCTTAGTCGGTATAAAATATAGCAATGAGGACAATGCGACTCTTGGCCATGGGGAGGTGGCTCCACTATGAAGTCTCTTGTTGTCCCTTGTTCGCAGTAGGTAATGAATGATATAAAACTTAGTCTGACAACCTTTCTCATGAACGCAGAACGTTATATATGTATACCATTTAAAAAAATACCTCTTCTATTTACCTTTACAAATAAAATGGTACCCATATACACTCAGTCCCATACTCAATTTTGACAAACTAGTGAAATCTCAACCCTCCATGTCTCCAGCGAAAAAAGGCACGTAAACACGAAAGAAAAGACTGTTTACAGACTTATGTTTGGTACCTGAAACGTGTCAAGTCTTCAGAACGTCTAGCCTATTAACAGAGTTTCTTAATAAGATAAGAAAAATAGTTTCCATCCAATAAACACTCTTCGATGCATTTTTTGGAATTATAGAATCGGAGCGGCATTTTTATCTCAGTCGTAACGGTACCATGTTCGTACGACCATTTGTTACTTTTGAGGCGAGCTAAAAGTTAATTTTTCAAGTCATCGCCATTTCGTTCTTACCAACAAGTTTAGCATGTTTAAAGGTGGTTTAAGGTGCCTGGAAACAGTTTTTTTTTTTTTTTTGTCCACAAACCAATAACAACGTAACGGCATTAAAACTAATCCTTTGGCCGGATCGTAAAGATATTACAAGATATAGTTGCTGAATTAAGGATTGAAGTTTGAGTGTTGGGTTTGGCATGGCAATCAGCGCTAATTTATGCATGTTATGGGGAAATCCCGTAAAACAGACTTTTTGTTCTTTCTTCAAAACTTTACTATAGTATCAAGAGACCATAATACTAAGAGAGCGAAACTCAGTATTGATGTCTGTGCGATGTTCGTGGCGGCTAAGGCTATTTTTAGTAACTTCGCCATCGCGCACGCAAGACTTTGATTTTTGACGTGCGCGCGGACGGGACCAATTGCTTTCGGCTTTTGAATTCTATTGTTTGAGAGCATTGCGCGCGCGATGGCGAAGTTACTAAAAATAGCCTTAGTCGCCACGAACATCGCACAGACATCAATACTGAGTTTCGCTCTCTTAGTATTATGGTCTCTTTATAGTATTCATTAGTATTCCAATCTTGCGGCCTTCGTTGCAAGAGGTTCGAGTTCGATTCCCAGTGACTTCGCATCCTTGTTCTTCTCTCCTTTCCGTGTAGCTCTATTTAGCTTTAAATACGCGTAAATGTTTTACAATTATTTTATTTTATTATTTTATTTACAATTTAAAAATTGTTAATATATCGTAACTCACATAATTTTATGTGCCAAGATATATTCAAATAAACATTATTAGTATTACTATAGTGCAGTTTATTAAACATCTGAATGCATGCATGAAGCCCTCATAGGGCGCTAGGCGTAACCTATGGTACTATAGACTCTTAACAAATCTATAAACTTGTTTTAACTATAAAACTTCTAAAATCTTAAATTTCTAAAATTCCAATAATACGGCGTCACCTGTGGGACTATAAACTTTTAACAAATACCAGTCTAAATTTAAATCAAGTATAACTTAATGTTAACTATAAAACTTCTAAAATCTTAAATTCCTAAAATGCGATAAAACCATGTTATAATCTTATAGGTCTTAAGCACTTAACTGATAATGCTCATGTAATGAATTTAACATAAACGCTATAACAGAACTTTTATCATATTCTTAACCTTATTAAACACTCTAGCAGTGTTTGCCCTAACCTAACACAAAGATTGGGCGCCCAGAAGCGTGACCAATCGCTGTTAATCCCTAAAAATTAGATAAGAAATTTTGAATTCTAAACTATCAATATGTATACCTAATATCTAAATAGACCAGTAGTCAGACCATTAGCCAGACCAGTAGCTCAGTGGACAAGTAGTCAGACTAGTAGCTGGACCAGTAGTCAGACCAGTAGTTGGACCAGTACTCAGACCAGTAGCTGGACCAGTAGTCAGACCAGTAGCTGGACCAGTAGTCAGACCAGTATAAATAAATCTTTATTTATCTATACTGGTCTGACTACTGGTCCAGCTACTGGTCTGGCTACTGGTCCAGCTACTGGTCTGACTACTGGTCCAACTACTATTTATTTATTATTGATCATCCAGCTACTATTTCTCTTTTTGAAATTAATCTTCTACTTGACTAAATGACCACCTTACCTTCTATTGTTATAATAGCATTATTTGCTAGAGCTAAAGAGTGCACCTGAACTCAGACAACAAAATAAAATGGTCATAACAAAATAAAAGGTCATTTTCAACTATTTTCTGCTCTTGTTATGTAGGCATCAGGGTAATGTGTGCTATCTCTGGTGAAGACATTATTCTCATAGGTATTCCCCAGTATAGAGCACCTGAGTTAACATACACATAGGACCCTCGCTCATGTTTATACAACCCACTAAAGTAGGGCTCAATTATCAAGTGATATAAATGTAAAGGAATCGTTTGTCCACTATGTGTATGACCACAGAGGACCAGTCCAATGTTGGGGTTACTTTTCAGGGCAATTGCGGCTGATTTTGGTTGATGTGCTAGGAGAATAGTTGCAGTATGTGGTTTGAGTCCTGTGAGCGCTTTCTCAAGTTTCATGCCATGTTCTCCATATCTGAAATACAATAAAACGTGAAAAATAATCATCTTTCTCCTTTTCTTCAAAAAGAATGATTAATTATAATATTACCATAATATTATTCATCTAACATGGCTTAGCTGCTTCAATGCCTTCTGATTCCCAGAGGAATAGATGAAACCCTGAATTATATTTCAAAGTATACTAAATGTATCAAAAATTACCAATTTTGTAAGTGGCAAGGGACTGTACAAATTCGCTTATTATACAATGAATATGTTACATAGTCAATTGAAGAAACGTTGTCGGGTGGAAAAGCATAGAAGCTGAGACCGAAATGGTGCATGGGATGTCAATAATTATATTCTGATTTCAGTATTCATTTAAGCTGTAACCGATAAAAAATCGAAGCCAAACGGCCCGCCAACCCAGGTCCTGAACACGCTTTTAGTATTTTGCATCGAAGGCAAAGCGTAAATGAATAAATCAGAATATTATTATTGACATCCCAAGCACCATTTCGGTTTCAGCTTCTATGTTCTATGTTTTTAGACCCGACAACGTTTCTTCAATTGACTATATCAAGGTCATTGTCTGGGAAGGTTTCTTGCACTAATGCTTTTGGCCACTGTCCTCTAGGGATGTTCTTATTTGCCATGAGTACGTGCATCCATTTCTGTCTTTCTTGTAAGGTAGGTATACACTCCTTCGTCCATCTATTCCAGAATTCATTTCGTCTGCTTACAAAATAAAACTGCGTTGATAAAGCTGTCTGTAGATGAATCTTGAGCAACTTCGATGTGCACTGCGTGGTATCTCAAACACGTAAATATGCAACCGTAGCGTTTGTTCAGTGATGCAGGGGTCTTTCTTGGAAGATCTTGTCTCGCGTCCCATCTTCACGTATAGTGTTCCAAAGTAGTCAAGTTCTACCGCTGCAAATGGGTAGATAAGACGATGACTGTCAGAAGATACTCTGATGGCTGATAATGGGGCAGTGATTTGTTCTCCAAGCTTAGCGTTTTGACGTTTACACACGTGACATCTGATTAGAACTCTTCTAACTGATGTTAATCCATTCACTATCCAATAATGTTGACGAATCTCTGCGAGAACTTGGTTGCTTCCGACATGTCCGTTCTGCTGGTGATAATGTCGTATTATCATTTCCGTTACTGGGTGCTTTCCTGGTAAAATTATGGGATGCTTCACATCGTGGGCTAACTGCGATTCATCCAAACGTCCTCCAACACCAATGACAGAGTCCCTCTTCTGTGAAAGGCTTCAATTTGATGAGTTTTTCTTTGCTCTCTGCATCTGGTTGTACATCGTCTGCTTGGTTCTGTGATGGCCTTGAAAATCACTGAATCTGTACGAACTTGATGATTCTTTTTCTGCTTCTTGGACTCCTGAAACTGACAGGGTTTCAGCTGAGCTGTGCTCTAAACCTTTGTACCAATTGCAATCCGACTTGAGACGCGGCCAGACGCGCGTCAGCTTGCGCACGCTTCTGATAAGCCAAGCTACAACTCTCCTTAGTCTTTCCCTTGTAGAGTATCTCTGAATCAGAATGTTCCAGAAGTCTTGCTTTACAACGGCTGTTCCTACTGTAGCAGTGTCTTACATTCTCATCTTCTTCGTCATCTAGTTCTGGTGGCTGTGGAGGCCATTCTTCTTTATCTTTCCACAGAAATTCAGGACCTCTTTTTCCATCACTCCAGCTTCAGTTGTCTGTTTCTGAGGCCTTGGTCCCTCGTGAGGCATAATCTGCTGGGTTATTTTCTGATCTCACGTGCTGCCACTGGTTGGGATTTGATGCTTGTCCCGGGGGGGGGGGGGGGGGGTACTCCCCTGTATTCGCTACACGAGTACGTGCCGCCAAACAGGGTAGGGTTTTCAGCGATTTTACTCTGGAACAGGGTATATAAAAATCGTAATTACTCTCTGGAACAGGGTATCTATTTAACAAAGTTCGTCTAAAAGGCCGGGCTGAAAGGGATTAACGACACGTCAACTTCGCCGGAAGCAATGAAATTAGGCAGGCATTTACTCTGGAACAGGGTATCAATGTTGGAAATTTTGCTCTAGAACAGGGTGAGGGTTCGAGGGGCTTAGCGGCACGCCCCTACCCAAAAGGTCTTACGCGGGACTTCCCCATGATCTGAATGCACAATGGATGAGCCGTAGGTATGAGGCTGTTCCATAACCATGCTCTTGCGAAGCATCGGAAAAGTGATGTACTTCTGCTCTCTTCACTGTGCCAAAATCCTTAGGCTTATAACAACGTGGAATTCTAAATTCTTTCAAATTGACAAGTCCTTCTTTCCATTATTTCCAACGTACGAGTAAATCTTTTGGAAGTTCATCGTTCCAATCATATTTCATTCTGCATAATTCTTGGTTGATCTCTCGACCAGTTATAGTGGGCTAGCAAATCCTAGCGGATCGTAAACTGTTGCAATCGACGACAAGACACCTCTACAATTTTCCGGATGGTCTTTCTTACGGTAACACGTCTTTCTCGACATCCCAATGTATCCTAAAGCTCTGTCTATTGGTAAACTTTCAGATTTAAGGTCTGAGTTCTTTATCGCTAGTGCACGTTCTTCCGCTGGGAATGCTTCTTATACGTCGCGCGCGATGGTTCGACATCCACTTTGTCAAATGGAATCCTCCTCTCGCCAGTAATCTTTGTAACTGCTTAGTTACATCTATATGGCTCGATTAGCGTCTGCAAATGACTTCAACAGATCATCGACGTAGAAGTCTCTCAACGCTGCACCAGTAACCTCTGGTGAAAAGTCGTGTTCATTGTCTGTTGCTGTCTTTCTTAGCGCGTCTAGCAATACTTGGGGATGACGTCGCTCCAAATATGTGTACGAGCATCTGATGCGTCTTTGGATCTTTTGTTGTATCTCCTCCAGGCCATCACAGATAGCATAAGGCTCCTCGATCTTCTGGGGCTACGTAGACCTGATGAAACATTCTCTTTACGTCTGCTGCTGAACTGGTCCCGCTTTACAGAAAGTAATGGGGCTTGCCCTAGCATTACTTCTTCTAAGGATGCTTTCTCGCTTGTCCCTGTGCTAAGTAGTGGGGATTCTGTTTGGCTGTCTTCTATCATCAGATCAATTACTGCTCGTTTCAATTTTGTTTCTGCATCCAATAGTTCGATTGTTCTGCTAAGCTCTGCTTTTCCTTTCTCAATCTCTTCCATCTGACAGTCTATCTCCTCTCTCTCACGCTACTTCTACTAGAAGTGTGGCTCACTTCTGACAGTGCTCTCTCTGATATATCCTGTGTATTCTGTTTACGCATGTACTCGTTTAACATTATCTCCAATTGAAATTCCATGTCCTTTTGATTATTGTTACTGTCTATCATCAATTCCTTATTTTCTTCATCAACTTCTAACTGCATACATATATACCTTGTTGGTCTCGACAAATTTTCTAAATGACTCGTTGTACCTTATGATGCAGTTTGCCAGCTCTTCTATTTTAATGGTTCCACAGTTAAACAGTTTTTGCAGTTGTTTCGATAGTTTTCTAACGCTACCAAGGTGCGCTTACCTCTTGCGTCTCATTTCGAGGGCTTTTTCTGCTTTTACCTCTTCTCCACGTAATCTCTTATTAAATTCTTACTTCTTGATTCTTCACTTCAATATTTTCATCCATTCGCGGTAATGATGGCCATTATCTGTCTCCACCATTCTGTTCACTTCTAGAAAACATTGTCGTTGGGTTTCCTGGTTGGGTTCCTGTGGGTTTCCTGGTTGCATGTGCAAATAAACACGTTTCGCTTGATCGCTTCCAAATACTCTCAATAAATCGACGAAAATTCCACTTTAAACTCGTTTTCTTCGATCTTGAAGTCCAAGATCTACTACTTGAACCATGACTTCGAATGTAGGAGACAAGGAGTTCTTTGGTCACTTCGAGATGCGTCCGCGTTTAATTAACTACTGACTTCTGGACGGTTCGCTCGATACTTGACAATCTTATTAAACTCAATGAATATTACAAAGACGACCATAACGAACCACGATTACAATGACGACGATTCGCTGAAATTACTAGAGAACTGAACACAAATGGAATGAAAACTTGCAAGTCATGTTGCCACTCCTAACTAAACTCCTACCCTGAAACGTAATACAAGCGTTGTCCGCGCCTGCATAGAAATGTAACAGCGGTCTCTACAATATCAACATTTTTTTTTCTTTTTAATTAGTCTGGTCAGACTTGGGTTTTGAGGAAAATAATAACCTATGAGTCATTTCAGTATGTACGCGCTACCTGAATATTCCACCTTCTAAATCGTCAACTCCAACTATAGCCAACACTGAGCTAGGCTTGCTTGGGTGCGGTATGGTGATATGTGAATTGTGCAAAACAGTAATACCCAGGAGGCTTAATTCTGTCAACCAGGCATCCACATCACCCGTATAGTACTCATGATTACCTAAATAAAGAAATAAAACAAAGAAATACATAAATAAATAGAATGAAATATTGAATGAAATATAATATATAAAAAAATGAATGGATGAATGAATAAATGGAACCTGGACCACATCAGTGAAAACCAAGGAGTGAACCACTACGCTACCCTTGATAGACATTATCAAACTAAGGCTTTGGTCAAACAGCATGTTTTATGGGTCAAGGGATGAAAGTTGTTTGTTATTGTTTATATTTTCATTAGCTGTGTTTTCATCGTTTCACACAGCCAAATAGAAACACAGCTATCCCAAACAAAGTAAAGCAACAACTTTTGCACCTTTCCCAAAAAGAAACACAGTCTTACTATGCAGGCTACTTTGATGGGCTGGGAAGTTACAAATCAGCCAATTGATGAAATATGAGGCACAACACAAGGATTAAAGCAGCATTTTGAGTGACAAACTGGCCCAGTGGACAGGGCGGAAAAACGTTTAATAGCCTCTCGTTATACAGGACACCATAGTGTTTTTAAGCTCAATATTTTGCATACAAGCCATCTTAGACACAAAGAACAAAATATCAAATAATATCCAAATTTGGTACATGCCTCTCTGAGATATAATATGCCCTGTATTTTGGGAAAGGTGACATTTGATCAGGGAGAAAATCATTTGTTTTAATAAACATCTCCGTGAAGATTTACTGTAACGTCACAAGGTTTTTTTAAAGGTTTTACAGCTTCATTTATCAGTTTATTTATGAAAAAAACAAACAATGAAAACAATTGCTTAGCTAAGAATGCCATTGTACGTGGGGTTGTCCATATTGATGAATAAATGCTCCAACTACCACGTAGAATTAAAACAATTCTAATGAGCCAAGCTTTCGGACTTTCACTTCGTCCGAGCATTTATTCATCAATTGCTTAGCTGTTTTTCCACTGTCAACCCAGTGGCTCCATCGTACACCATGTGTACATGTGCACCTTGAAATGCTGGGAAAATACCAGCAATAATATTAATTGACTTGAGAATAGACCCACATATGCACTAACAGGTCAAGTGACCCTATCTCCCCTAAATCAAGCAGCACCATCAAAATGAACTCTAAAAAATGAAAGAGCTCTCGCCAACCAACGCGTTTTTCCAAACGAATCTTAAGAAAATATTCAATCTTAAATTTGCTGTCATTTTTCCTGTATTGCATCTTATGAGTTGAAACTTTGTACTTTTATTAATATCGAGGTGCTCTTTCTATTTCTGGCTTTCATTTTGACGGCGCTACTTGATTTAGGGGAGATAGGCCCGGTCCAGACGGCGTATTTCTCATGTACTTAATTGCTGCCGTAAATAATTCAGAATTAAGTACGGCAGAAATACGACAGGGCCTGTCGTGTTACACGGCAAAGGAACGGCAACTGATTCATACGGTGTACTTTTGTAGTGCCGAATCAAATAGATATTCCCGTAATCCAGCTTTACATTATGTACGGCAGTAAATATTAAGTACATGAAAAATACGCCGTCTGGACCGGGCCATAGGGTCACGTAACCTGTTAGTGCATCAGTTATGGCCTAATAAGATCATTTTTTCTTGATTCAGATGACTTTTCAGTGGCAGTGTAATAGACATCAATACTCTATAGCTGTGGAGGACTAGTAGACACAGTCAGTTTTGGGTCGATATTCTGTCTTTATTGTTGGTAGAGCACTTGGACTGTTAGACTTACAGAACCAGTAGAACTAGAATAAATTTTCCCTGAGACAGCACGGCTTTTAGTAGGCGTTCCTAACTCGGCTCGTTATCTGTACTCGAGGTCCACCCAATCTAGTTCACTGTGTTACTGTAGTCTTGATCTACTGCGTGTGTGTTTTTACAAAGGTAATTATATTTATACTGCTTAGTAAACATGTTGTTACACGTCATAATTCAAGGTTACTTAAGGTCATTCACTATACGTAATACATCATGCGAGTAACTCATGACGAAATATGTTAAGACCTATTGAAAATCAATTGCTGATTAATAAAATAGGTGTTTTCAAAGACTGATCAAAATATCACTGATGAAATTGTTAAAATGTGCTCGGTAACAGCAGCAGTGCATATCTCCAAAAAATTGCTGGCTACACCGAGAAATAAAACAAAACAAAACAAAAACAAACAAAACCATGTCAGTAATGTGTGATGTATGAAACATTCGAAATTCCTAACGTAAATGTCATGCCCATTCTGTTTTCTATACCCTGTCAACTTACCAGTCACAAAGTATATCCCATTTTTGGTCTTCAACTTCAGTAATGGTTTCACAGCTTGTCTAATTTGATACACTGTTGAATCTACTAAATCTCCTGTTATTACTAATACATCTGGTTCAAGCTTGTTGCACATTTTAACCAGCTCTTCAAATCTTGTCTTCCCTACAGTACCTCCAATATGAATATCTGATAACTGAGTAATTGTAAATCCTTGGAATTCTTTGGGTAGATTTTTTATTGGAATAGTAAGTTGGTTTATACTTGGGGGTCTTGAGGCTTTTTCAATTCCATGAATTGTCAGTAAAGTAGAAATTATAATGATTAGAATAATTTTAGATCGTGTTCCACGTGTTCCATTCACATCACTGACGAGAGGAGATTTCAAGCATGTCAAAACACTCAACACAAAATCGACCAAAAACGTAATCGTAGCAATAAGAAGAGTAATTCCAAAGCAAATATACGATACAATTGTTAAAAATGATGGCTCTTCTCCAGCCAATATTATTCCAGTAAATAAGCAACACTGAGTTAATAACAAGATGACCGCAACAACAAACCCTAATCCCCTTTCCAAAATTGATTGTGATCTAAACAATGGTAGACAGATCTGAACCCACACGTATCGAGCTACGAAAAACAACGACGACTGGAACAGCAGAAGCCATTGAACCACTAGCAGTTTGTACTTGAGTATGTCATTGATAGAAGTGAGGTAGGTTCCAATAGCAATGATGATGTTCAATGCAATCACAGCAGCAACCACACACAACGTCTTATCCAAAGACTTCGCCATGTTGGACACGTAACCTGACTCGTCCCCAGTCGTCTCCTAATACTCAAAAGCCCAAGTCAGATGTTGTCGTCCTTGGGCCCAGGCTCTGCAGTCATGAATGGAACGCTAAACTGGCTGTTATAAGATGAAAAGAGAGACGATCTCGTGAACTCAACTCAACTTTACTCAACGTTCTGGTCTCCTACATCACGTGATCCTCTACACAGGAACTCCATTCAACACCTTTCCACCAGTAAAATTTACATAATTTTAGGTTCAGCTTGTGTATCTTTGAGGTGTTTTTACTAAACGTCCAGATCTAGTTCTTTTAAAAGTGGTCACTTCCATCTTCTTGGTGTTGTTCTTCTAGGCTTTGATGTTTGCAGTAATGGCTTGTCTTTAGTCTTCCTTTCAACAGAAGTTACAGCTGTAGTTTCCGTTTGGACTTGTCCTCATTTGCATGTTCTGGTTTTGAGGTTTGCTTGTCTTCTTTCAAGTGTACACGGTTTCTTTTTAGAAGTTTACCATCTACCTTGACTTCATATGAACGATAGCCATTATTCTTTTGGACTAGTCCTTTCTTCCACTCTTGTCCTTTTACTAAACCTTCGAGCTTGACTATAATAATATCACCAGGTTTTAGTTCTTTCAGGTCTTTAGCTGTCCTATCAGAATATTCTTTAGATTTCTTGTTAATTGTCTCTTCCAAAACTTTTTCTGCGATTTCTGGTTTCAACAATGTTCCTTTCACAGGTCATATTGTAGTTTTGGTTCGTCGATTGAAGAATCTTTGTGCAGGGGCTGTAGTCATTCCACTGGTATATGTATTGTGTTGGTCTAATATGGGTTTAGACCAGTCTTATCTGACTTTTTCATCAATGTTTTAATATGATCTTGACAGCTGATTCAGCCTTTCCGTTACTCTGATGATGGTGAGGTGAAGATTTTGTATGTTTGATCTTCCTTTGTTGACAGAACTGTGAGAATTCGGCTGAATCATAATTTTTTCCAGAGTCTGTTACAATCTCGTCGGGAATTCCCCTTCTTGCGAACTGTTTTCGCATCAGATCAATAGTTTCAGCTGCAGTTTTTTTTATCTTGTCAAATTCAATCCAATCACTATAGTAGTCAACTAGATAAGATAGTGTACTTTGTTCCACTCAAAAATGTCCGATCCGATTTTTGACCAGGGTCTATCTGGAATTTCATGGTTTATCAAAGTTTCTTTTTGGTTTCTTGTCTTGAAAGAGTTGCAAATTTCACAACTAGCAATAAACTGTGTTCATGCATGCCAGGCCACCATAATAGTGTTCTGGCACGTCTAAGTGTTGATTCAGTACCTAACTGGGCTTGGTGTAGTTTTACAGTCAGTGTCTTTCTCAGTTCTTTTGGGACTATGATGCGATCACCTCTGTAGACAATGCCATCACTACGGACAGTTCATCTTTGATGTTCTACAATGGTAAAAGTTCAACAAGAATGTGTCTTTTGCTGGATCTCCAGCCTTCAGTTACGTGGTGAATTACTGATTGCAATACTTTGTCTTTCGCTGTTTCTAGTGTTGCGATTTCAGTAAGATGGCTTGTTAAACTTTGGTCTTCATTCACAAGTCTAGTGGTTTCGATCTCTTGCTCAATCTTGCTCTTTTTTTGGTTCGTGGTTAGAGATCTGCTAAGTGCATCAATAAAGAGATCTTTGCCTTTGACATACTGGAATTCAATATCATATCCCATGATTCTGCAGAGCACTCTCTGGAGTCTGATAGAGTTGTCTTCTATAGGTTTCCTCAGTATGCCAGCAAGTGCATGGATTTATGGTCATTGAAGATAATTACTTTTCTACATAGGCATAGGTATGGAATCTAGCGGTCCATAGACAATGCTAAGCATCTCTTTTTCATTTTGACTATACCTTTTTCAGTGTCTGTTAGTGCTCTAGATGCAGTTTGCATAAGGCAGGCTCCTAATCCACTTGAGGATGCATCGACTTGTACTTCTACCATCTCAGCTGGATAGAAGTATTTCATGAGTAATGGTGCATTGGATCGGAGATGGGAGTTTTTATTTCATCAAATGCTTTTTGTTCCACATTCTCTTCCCAGATGAACACAGTGTTCCTTTTCAGCAGGGCTCTTAGTGATTCCGATTTTGTAGACAAATCTTCCGAAAATCTTGAAAGGTAGGTTACAACACTAAGTAATCTTCTGACTTCATCTTTGTTGGTTGGTATGGGCATAGACTGGACGCAGTCTTGTTTCTTTGAGTCAGGTTTGACTCTTTGTCTGTTAGTACTACGCCTATGTAGGACAGATAAGTTTTTCTCAACTGGAGCTTCTCTTTGTTCAATTTAATGTTTTTTGTTGACATCTTTGCAAGAGTGATAGTAGCCATTGATAATGGTTGGCTGTTGCCTCTTCAGTACTGTGGCCTTCACTCCAGATGAAGATGTCGTCTGCTATTGCTTTTACACCTTGGAGTCCCTCCAGATTCTCATTGATTCTTCTTTGAAACTCTTCCAGTGCAACACTAATGCCGAAGGGCATTCTGTTCCATTTCAGTCAATTATTCCTAGAGGGGTATTGAAAGTTGAACTTTCTTTGTCTAATGGTACATCATTACGTATTTCAGTTAACAGTTGATCAACAGTAGGAATTGGATACTCAGAACGCTTGAGCACTGTGTTCAGTGGTCTGCTGTCTACGAAGAGTCTTATTCCATTCTTAGCAGAGGGTTTGTTCACAATTGTGGGAGCACTTACCCAGTGGTAGGCTCAGTCACTTTTTCTATTATACCTTGTTCTTGGAGATCTTTAACTTCAGCAATAAAGTTATTCTTGACAGAGAGAGGGATCTCTCTAGGGGCTGCTTCATGTGGTGTCACATCTTCTTTTATATTATAGAGCGAGGTGCAGTTCTCCTTCAAACTTTCCAGCCACATCAAATATATCCGAGTAGTCAGTCAAAATAGTTTCCATTGTGAGTGGTGTTGAGACTTGCTTAGCTGTTGATGGGACACATGGCTTGGCTGGTTCTACTACAGCAATATTTTCGCTTAAGAGCTCAACGAGTTTGAGTGTTTCAGAGTCAGTTAAACCAAGCAGAGGTGTCAAGTCTTTGCAACAATTCTAAACTGGATGATTACTTCTTCCTCTGTTGCTGGGTTGAACACAAACATTTTCCTGGTTCCCAGAGTCTGTATTTTAGTTTTCTCATCGTACAGCGAAAGAAGTTGTCTTTATATTGTAGTGTTCAAGTCCTTTAAATCACACTTATTTCTATATACAAGGTAACTGGCAGGATACAACATGAAGAACCAGAATCTATCTGAAAATTCACTCTAATCCTCGATTTTTGACACAAGAAGATTTGCAAAAGCTTTGTTTTTACAATCTTGACTTACTACACATATTTTGTCTAGAACTTCATAGTAGTGTTCCTTATCCATCTTCTTCGACTTTCAGCACAAAAGGTTTTCTTCGATGAGCTTTTTTGGGATTGATTAGGTGATTTACTATTTCTTTTTTGTAATCTTTTACATTCCTTGGAATACTGGAAATGATTTTTCAGCTTGCATTTTCTACAGACTGAACCTCAAGCAGGGCAGAGTTTCTCATTTATCAGAGAAACTGTGGCTTCCTTTCTTGTTTGAACAGTAGTTACACAGTAGAACTTTCTTAGGTTTATCTTTAGAATGGGAAACAGCTTTTATACTCTCTTTTGGTTGTTTTGGAGCACATTCTAAGACTTCATGTTTGGTGTTCTCCAGTAGGCCTTGCCTATGGATGTTGCTTCAATTCTTTTCAAAGTATTTCCTTTTTCTAAGAGTCATCAGATCAGTAATAAAAGCAGTGATTGTCTTTCCAGGTTTTTGCACTTTCTTTGAATTTTTTAGCAGCAGCAATCTCATTGCATTCAGGACTTACCATTCGTTTCGAGTTCAGTTGTTCACATCAGTTCATAATCATTTACATCTTAACCTTCTTCCCAGTCTAAACTGTCATAATCGTCTGGCCTTCAGGTCCGAGAGCCAGTCTTGGACCAAAACACACTTTCTTTCGTTTGGTATGTTCACAAGGCTCCCTTTCAGTTGAAGACATAACTACACTTTTTCTTGAAAGATTTCAGTGCTTTGAGACGATTTTCTTGTGCAGTGTTGAATTTTGGTCTTTCAAAATTCCGACTCACTGGCTCAGATATTTCCCATGAAATATCCAGATGGATTAACTTCGAGTCGACACTTCGTCACTTTCCTTATCAGACATGTTTCAGCACAGCAGCAGTCGATAAATACAGAATTTATCAGATTTTCCAGCAGGGTTTTTCAGACTGAATTATCAGTTTTATTATCAGCAGTTTGGCCGTTTTACAGTTTTGGCGCCAAACTGTGTCAGATCGTTGTTTACGTCGAAACTTCCTCGTTTTCAGCTTTTGAACTCCTTTGTCGTTCACAAACAGTTTACCAGTCGATTATCAGCAATTTGTGTAGTTCATTCCACTCCTGATACCATGTTATAAGATAAAAAGACAGACGATCTCGTGAACTCAACACTCAAATTTATACTCGTACTCATGTACTCGACGTCACGGTCTCCTACATCACGTGATCCTCTACTCAGGAATCCTATTAAACAACGGCCTAAATAATGCCGTCCTGGCTGAGATATTCAGAGATATTTTCCTGATTGCTGAAAGTCGTGGCTTTGGGAACGGCACATGAAGTACAGAAATGGATAGTTCTAGTGTCCTACTGAACGGTGAGGCAATGATAATTTTACTTCCGTTATCGTTGAAGTGCGACCCGTGAAGTTCAAAGTCTAGTCTGGAAACTAGACCAGTTCTCATGGACGTCAATCAAATCATTCAACCAAAACAAACAGCGATTTTGACACTGAAACCAAGAAAATATCTTGTACTTACGAAGGAAAATACAAAATTTAACCTTTCCAAATGAAAGTAAAGCTTTTTCAATAAATACGAGTCAGTTTTTTTCTTATTTGAGAGTAAGATTGTCCATTGTCTCATGCTTGTTTTCATTCGAGTCTTTGAACTTTGCAAGTCGCACTTCAACAATAGTAAATGATAATCAACTAACTTTTTTAAGCTAAGAGTTGGCATTTACTCGGTGTAACACGTAACAACGAAGAAAAGGATTCAGCGTACATGAACACAGTCTTAATAAAATTGATCGGCAAGGCAAATCCGCATGAAAGACTCCATGCCATGAAACGTTTTGGTTGAAATGGGATTGCAGCATATTTTATATCTCCTAGACTAAATGCGTTTTCTAGTTAAAGGAGAAATAATTACACAGGGGTAAAAACTTTAATAAAACACCCTCCTAGTTCTAAGACTTCTAAAGTACACAAGCCAAGTATGACAGCGTTGTAATCTGATTTCTCCGAAAGGAAACGCATTTTTTACAACACTTGATACTAATCTCGCGATCTGATTGGTTGATTAGCTAAGTGTGTCAATAAGAGGACAGACAACTCAAAACCATCTTCAATTTGTTAAATATATGCATGGGAGAAATGGGATCCTTCTGGATACAAGCGCTTTATTCTTTTTCAAAACCCAGAACCTTTTAATATGCAATTTCTTCTTATTTTGTCGAGTTTATTTGTAGAAATTGCTTTAATTTACAATAATTATATTTAATTTGTTACCTACGATTTTACGAGTACTCGTCAGTACATACGCACGCTTATACTGAGTCACTTAGTTACAAGATTATGAATTCAAATAATTCTATTCTACTGGTGTACATTCCTCTTTCAAATACTTATGTTGATTAGTGTTACTTTAACATAAACTGTGCCATTGGCAAGATATTTAAAACTGTTTCAGTAAAAAAAGTTAATGTTTCTTAATAAATCTAGCTTGTAAAAGTCCATTTTCGTTAAAAAAGATATGTTATTATCATCCCAACATAAAATGCTACAAGCTGTCTACATATACTACATATATACCTATTTCAAAAAAACGTTGTCCACAGTACGTGTACACTCCAAGACTGCAAAGGATTTTGGTAGCTTTCAAATGTTTTCTGACCCTTTCTACATGAACGAAAACACTGATAGGTTGGTTGTAGCTCACCATATCCTTCCCTTAAGGAGGGCCGCCATGTAGAACAGCGTCAGAGAATCTTCAGGCTCTTTCCAGTATTCGTGATTCATTCGCAAATCACGTTGCCATTAGTGGAGCTATGAAGACCCAACATTTCCGTCAAATCGCTCAGGTCACTGCTGAACGCTTTAGATTCTGAAATAGCAAAAGGATCAAACATTAAACCTTTGTCATGTATCCATCAGCATGGCTTTATCATTGCAGTTTAATATCCTTTAGAGATATCCCGACATACGTGCGGGGTACGTGTATTACAGGGGCGGATCCAGGGGGGTGTCCATAGGTGCACGGGACACCCCCTAGTACCGTACGGGATGACGTCATCAGATTCCATTGTTAGGAGGCCGCCTTCTTGAATGTGACGTCATATCTCAAGAGGCCTATTTGGGACAACCTCTTTGCAAAATCCTGGATCCGCCACTGTATTAAGAAAATAAAATAGAATACCGTTATCCCTGCAATGCAGGTCCTGCAATCATCATGCCCAGCCATGTCACGTCACTAGAAGTTTGCAAATTTTGAGACGAATCTGTAAAGGGCTGGCACGCGATGCAACTTATCCTGCACTCTTGCGTGCAACAGCATTTGCGTCACGTGTATTATATGGAAATTAAGTAAAAGGAGGCCCAAAACTCATTTTCCAAAACAAATCTCAAAGATCCAAGCATCTCCCAATTTAAGAAGCAACTAATTGATTTATACATGGAAAAAATTCCCAGTTATAAGCCGCCATAATAATATTGTAATAATGATAGTCAATTTCCTATACGTCTATACGTTATATTTGTAATTTTTTATCTTTTAAGGGTATTGTAAAGCAATTGGGGCTGCTGCCCTGTAAGCAATATCCCGCTTACCTTTGTGGCAAAACAATCAAATAATTTTTCACTTTGGATTAACACTTTTAATTATCCAATCTTTAAAAAAAACACTTACAAACAATCTAAACTTTCTGAAAGTGATAACTTTAGCTTTGTACAACAGTAGTTCTTCAGCCAAATAGTTTTTGTTGCTCAATGCTTGAACGTGAAAAAATCTCATCTTAATAAAGAATCTCAAAGTACATGGGTGGGGCTCATATTTTCATCCCTAAGACACATGCAAGCAAGATCACAGACTCCGTAATCTACATTCCTTTTACGGACCACTTTTGCTAAGGATAAATTAAATTTTTACCTTGGTAGTCATCGCCTCGTCCAAGCTTGACTAAACCATTTGAGACGTTGTTTCCGGTGTCCTCGCCAATATAGCGTATTCCGTTTACTTGTGTATGCGTAAAGACTCCTCTTTCTCCAACGTAGGCTGAGTTTAGATGTTGCGCGTCTTGTGAAAAGTTCTGTGGATCACTGCAAGATTGTAGTACATTGTCCACTTCCTGGGCGGAGATCATTGGGAGATATGACTGCTCACTTCCTCCTCTTATCATGTCACAGTTAACCAACCAATTTGGTAAGTCATCGTTGTCATAGCGATAGAAACCGTTAGGGTACCCAAACTGAGAGTCCATGGTCATGCAATCTTGGGTGTTGTTTGTTGACGATGGTATGAAGCCAATGATGTGCTGCGGCTGCGGCTGCTGATCGGAGAATATTATCTTACAGGAGCTGGAGTGGGATATACTTGCACCATTTATGATTGGCCAATTCATTTCATTTGCTGTCACGCAACGTTGAACTCCGTCATGTGCAACGTCACTTGTCACGTTACCTGGCAACATTTGCGTCATTTGTGTCACGCCACGAGTCACCCAGCTCTGTGTCACGCTTTTCGTCCTTCCACAAGTCATGTCACGAACCATGCCTTGTCCCGTCGCACGTGGCATTCTGTTGCGATACTCTTTGTTACATCTTTTTTGTTTCTTTGCGTTTTTGCGCTTTGATAAATTTTGAACTGTCAACAAATAGGATAAATAGTTATTCTAACTTCATAAATGCCCGGATACAAGCTTTTCTTGCGAGCAACACAGAGTTGCGCCGTGTGTAGTGATCGTTACGCGCAATAGTTGTAGGCAAGTTTAATTAAGGTCCACCTTTGTAACATGTTTTCAGCGATGGGCGCAAATGTTGCACGGTGGACACGCCTTGTACCCCGGATAAGCAAATATGAAATAAAAGTAAAATGAGTGGGCTAGCTCATCAAATTGTCTTCTCGCGCAACAAGGTGGGCCAGCTCCCATGACTAATCTTAGAATCATATTTGAAAGCGAAAACATGCTTTGACCACTGTACGCGTGATCAATAGTAATCACCGGTTTTATAGTGTTAACATTTGCATAACAATACATCTTTGAATAGTGGCTGAATGCGCATGCGCAAAGGAAGTACGCATAATAAGGGCATAATGTGGAGTGTGGTGAAAGAGAATCATATTTGAAAGCGAAAACATGCTTTGACCACACGCATGCATGGTCAATATCAATGACGCCTTATATTTGACAATAATCAAGTGTTAAGGGCCGCTCATATGAATAACCAAATTTACGAAAGTTTTACATGTAATTGTATTTCACAATTTGAATCAAAAGCGCACTTTTGGTATTAATTATAAATAACGAAAGTAGCAGGTTTTTACTTATAGACTAAACGAATAGTAAGAAAATAGACAAAACCAAGTGTGACATTTTTGCTGTGTTGCGCGATATAGCGCTTTTCAATTTTTTAATTGGAATTTAAGATACGGCGCTTATTCAGGAGCGGCGTTAATTTGAGGGCGTTTAATAAAAAATCATAATTCTTATAAAGGATATTATTTGTTAAGCAAATGTCAACAAAGTATAGGCATGTTTCAAATGTTCGAACCTCGTCAAACATCAGTATTCCAATCCATTGGTTAGTGCGCGGCTTTCGGTGCAAGAGGTCCGAGTTCGATTCCAGTGACCTCGCATCCTTGTTTCGACTTCTTTCCATTCCTGTGTAGCTTTAATTACTTTAAATACCCGTAAAACTAGAGCACTGATGGAGAGAAGGGAGTAAAGGGCGCACCTTCGAACAGCTTTATACATGAGCCCTTCATTTATTTGAAGAAGAAATCAGGTAGTTCTTTGATGATAACCGTCACGAAATTAGAATGTGTTACGCGTGCGTGTTGTTGCTTTCATTACGCTGTCTGCACAAACTTTTGGCATGTTTTCAGTCCAAACAATTCACACTTCCCTTGTATAAAATGCTTTTCAGGGACCTCACTCACTCCTCCTCCCATACAGTGGTGGTCAGTCGTTGAGCCCTGCAGATACGATTCATTACCGAATAACACTGAATAGGGGAAAGGGGAAAAGTTATCAGAAATGTCATTACGCTCCGTTTTGTGCGCTCAAGTATTATATTTTAGTAACTGATAAACTTGTGGTAGACAATACGCTCTTTTTACTCCCCTTTCTCTATCAGTGCTCCGTTTTAAGGGTATTTAAAACTACTTAAAGCTACACAGAAAGGAAGAAGTTGAAATAAGAATGTGAGATCCGGGTATCGAACTCTGGACCTCTTGCACCCGAGGCCGCCCAGCACTAACCAACTTTGCCATCCTTGGTCCATATGTATTTCATTGTAGCGAATTTATTTCAAATATGGTCGTTTGGCCGGCCGGGATCTGAAATCTGAAATCTAGACAGGAAAAAGTTGATCTACCGATGTACAGCCGAACAACATAGTTTGTTGTAATATCAGTGGAGTGCAAGGCATGACTTTTGAGTTAGAATTGTTTTTCTCCTCGTATTTTTAGACATGAAAGTTTCTTTTCATTTCAGTTGCATGAGGTATATAACAAAATTTGTCATCATAAACACAAATTTTGTTTAAATTTCATTTCTTTGATCATCAAATAAACTGGATCTAGCTCTTTTCGACGCACACAAAGCAGAAAATAGCCCGACACCTTGTACTTAGGTAGACCGCGCGTCTAATATCTTTCGCTTTCTATACTGATGAGCCTTTGAAATGAAAATGGAGCAAACAAACCGATTCGAGTGAATTCTTCTATATTGTATGCATTTTAAAATTGCCAGATCAAGAATTGAGTTGTTCACCATTATGAACAATAAGGATCGAACCTAATATCGCCCCGCGGAACCCCGCAGTTATATAGTGTATACAATGGTTTCGTTCAATCGTGATTTTTTAAGGCCGATGTACACGATACGATACAATTTTTGCTTACAACTTGTCGCATGCAACAACCCTATAACTTGCTAACAACTGTTGCGTGCGACAAGAACAAAAGGTTGTAAGTTACAATAGTTGTTAGCAAGTTGTAGGGTTGTTGCATGCGACAAGTTGTAAGCAGAAATTGTATCCTGTAAATTAGCCTTTATAGACAATCAATATCGCTCATGTCACGTTCCAATAAGTAGGTTTCGAAAATTGCCTTTCAAAACTTCGAGAGTTTTTATACAAATTGTTTGTTTTAATTGTTTGCTTGGCGGCTATCAAGGATGTATTTGTCTGTTGTAATAATTGATTATAAGACACAAGGCTAAAAAGGCTCGAAACTGACTTTAGGTTTCGTATGTGTTAAATTTTGATCTCGGTATCTCAGTAACGTGAGTTATGTCTTCGTAAAATTAAACGAATGCGTTTTATAGAAGGTTTTCTCGGTTCGATTGAGGCCTAAAACTACTGTTTTACCTTTGGTAGATCCATGCATTTTGCCACGGCATCATCAGTGTTTCCCGCACACTTACGACGTGGAGTTTATCATCAATCTTGGATTATTTTGCTTTGCGGTTTTTGAAAATTTTTACTCGATATAATAAACTAATGTAATAGTGGAGGAATTATCGATATAAATGCTCTTCGACTATTTTCGACTAGAGACCTCTTTAATATTTGAGATCGATATCCTTAAGTTCTTTATAAAACAAGAAATAAACAACAATGATAAATAATGACATTTCATATAAGGGACGTCAATAAGTAAAAATAGGCAAAGTCAAGAGAAAATAGAAATCCGTATATCAGACAATAGACCTCAATCAATGCAAGGCTTAATTCTCGTTTAAATAATCGACATCCTAAAAGTGAAAACAAGACGCGAAAAAATACCTGAACGATTTTTTTGTTCCTTTTTCTTTTCTTTCTTATTCTCTTCTTTTTCGCAACAAGGAACGAATCAAAGGGAAAAGAAAGGGAAACGAGGTAATGAGGAAGTAAGATCGAAAGTATAATAAAAGTATAAAATATGATGAAAAAAGAAAACTGCATAACAGAGAAGTACAATCTTAAAACCTCTATAAACTAGAAGTTAAAGGATTTTTTTCTTTTTCTTTTCCCTCCCCCCCCAAAAAAAACGAGTCAAATTAAGGGATCAAGGAAACGAGGAAGTAAGATAGTATAAAAGTATGATTAAATATGATGAAAAAAGGAAATTGCAGCAAAAAAGGACAGTCTAATGGCCACTATAAACTAAGTTAAAGCTTCTTTTTATTATTTAAACTCCAAGAAAAATAAACTGAGTAACATAAATATTTATGTAAAACAGATTTCAATTTGAAAACGTGGATTTCATTTTCTCTTCGGGTTTTGTTTTGATTTTCCAGTACAAACATGTTTTTAAATCTTATTGTTCGCCGCATGTTGTGAAGTAGTTCACTTACTTTCCTGAAAGAAACCGAAAACCGAGTTCATTTGAAATACGCATGCCATGTATGATGCTCCATTGAATTAGCTAACAATGTTAGAAAAATAGCTCTTACTGATCGTTATCATGAAAGATACGCTTTGCTTTATGGCAATGAATCTTTTCCTTATTGTTAAAGATCACGGTATTTTTCATAAATTGAAGTTTTCAAAAGTGATTGCAGCTTAATTGGCCTTTTCGAGAATTCGTCGGCTTCATCCATTTTTGCTTGAAAATCGGTAGAAAAATGAGGTACTAACTTTCAATTATAAGTTGTAAACCTTGGGATTCAAGTAACCTATACTAGATAATGCTCCACTGAAAAATTTTTTTAGAAGTGATTGCAGCTCAGCTTTTTGTAGGATTCGTCGGCTTGGTCAGCGTTGAAAAGTCTGTCAAAAACGAACCACTACCTTTTAATTTATAATTTGTAAACCTTGGGAATCAAGTTACCTATCGGCTAAAAGCATATTACTCCAGATAGTGTTCCAAAAACTTTTTCATCAACATAATTATATATATCAAATCCCTACGTACAGACGAACTGAAGTTATTCTTGTCATGCAGTTTTTTCCTTGAAGAATATAAAGATTGAACCGATTCTTCATATGTTTTGGTATTTGTAATTTATATACAGTTTACATATATTTGAATTGTGATCAAAGAAAACCATGTCGAAGCACTTCAGGCCACTAGGGAATGTTGACCTTTCTTTGAAAAGAAGCTTCGTTAGTTTTATTTTGTGGATAAGGGCGTATAATTCCTCAGAGCGAGGAGCCGAAACTTTTCAAAGAATTTGTAACTTCTTGGTATTTACAGAAAACGAACACGATCTTTATTTAGAAATAAAGTAACTGGGCCAGGCAAAATGGGAAAAATATATTTAACTGCACTTTTTAGATTAAAATGGGAAGTGCAATATTTGTGAAATTGGGAGTTATTATAAAATGCTTCTTTACTTTACGTTAATCAAGTGCTTTGAGTAAAATGGTTTTTTTTTAACAAACATTCCTTCTTTACCTTCTTTGGTAAATCTAAACACTCTAAAAGGCTGACTTCCATCTTTGTCTTCCAAGTTAGTAGCTACCGTCAATTCTTCAATTTCACTCATCTTCCTTATAGCGCATCTAAAACGTGTCTTCCACACGGAGGGGTCGGTACGCTCACCGGCACGATATCTTCCAGTGAATTCAGCCCATAGTTGGAACAACTTAGCATCTTTGTTCAAGTCAAAGTCTGGACTATCAACACGTGTCCATGGAACTCTGAAGATCGTTTTGGCCTCGTTCAGCCAGTAGACTCCGCTCACCTCACCCTTGTCCACAAGCTCTCGAAGCCAATTGGGGAAACGTTTGCGACCAGGTTTACGCGTTGTTGTCATAGCTCACAAAGTTTCCGAGGGAAAGGTTCGGACTTGTTGATAAACAATGAGTTCGATGCACTTTTGAAAGTTTACGTTTTGAGTTCGTTTTCGAGCGATCTGTCTTGTGATATGTAGACTGACTTTCGTGTTTACTGTTATACTAAGTGCAGAAACCAACTATTACATAATTAATTAACCCTCTTTTGATTGGAGCAGAACAGTAATGACATCATTTGCTAAAATAAGCACATGCAAACACTTCATGACAATTAAATCAATCAATCAATCAATAAATCAAGGATCGGTTGCTTAGTAATTCCACAACGTTAAATGCTCGATAGCCTGATGATCAATGTCATTTTTTCTTGACTGGCCAAAGTCGAGAACTATCAGTTACTTGTTTAGAAACGTCCTGCGACACCCCACCCTAAATCAAGTATAGGTAGTAATACAGCTTTACAAAATCATCAGTGCGAACTTAGCTAGACATCCAAACAGTCTGCAGGATTTGGCGCAGCTTATCCACTAACAGGTCACGTGACCCTATCTCCCTTAAATCAAGCGGTACCGTCAAAATGAATACCAGAAATAGAAAGAGCACCTCGATGTTAGTAAACTAGAGTTCAAATCATAAGATTCAGCTCATAAGATGTAACAGTACAGGAGAAATGACAGTAAATTTAAGATTGGATATTTTCTTAACGCGTTGGATGGCAAGCTCTTGCCATCCAACGCGCTTTTCCGAACAAATCTTAAGAAAATATCTAATCTTAAATTTACTGTCATTTTTTCTCTTATTCATCTTATAAACTGAAACTTTGCACTTTTACTAATATCGAGGTGCTCTTTCATTGTTTGGAGTTCATTTTGATGGTGCTGCTTGATTTAGGGGAGATAGTGACCTGTTAGTGCATATGGCCTATTATGATCAAAATGACAACCATTGATCTCAAAGCACTCTAAAAACCTACCAAATGATCCAGTGTGCTCTTTGGATACCTTAAACAATAATTATCTTCTGTATTTCTGTATTTCATTATTTTCGCTTTTAATCAGTTTAATTGATTGACGGAACTGTGAAATCAACAATCTGCAGCAGACTGTTTGGCTGTCCGAGTTCGCATGATCATGAAAATTCCGTTAGATGAATATGTTAAACATGACAAATTTACATCTAACTCACCACTCCCCTTTACAACAAAGAAACTTCATTCGGCGGTGTTAAAAATTTAAAGTGCATCTACCCCGCCATACCGCTACACCTACTACAGGTACTACACCTGCCACAGGTACTACACATACTGCAGATACTATAACTCAGTATAGCACACTTACTTCAGGTACTACAGCTACTACAGCTACTACTGTCACAACAGATACTGTACCTGCTATAGGTACTACACTTACTATAGCTACTACACCAACTACAGCTACTACACCTACGAGAGGTACTACACCTACTATAGCCACTACAGCTACTACAGGTACCACAGGTACTATAACCACTACAAGTACTATACCTACTACAGCCACTACAGCTACTGCACGTAATAAACGTCCTACAGCTACTACAACCACTACAGATACTATACCGACTACAGGTACTACAATCACTATAGATTGTAGAGGTACTACACTTACTACAGGTACTAGAGGAAATACACATACCACGGATACTATAGGTAATACACTCGTTGCAGCTACTACAGCTACTACAGATACTACAACTACTATAGATATTACACTTGTTACAGGTACTATACCTGCTACAGGTACCAGAGGTACTACAACTACTATAGACAACTACTACACCTACTACAGCTACTACAGCTACTATAGATATCTTGCTTGCTTATATATATATCTTGCTTCTTAACGAGAGAGCCTGGTACCGAATAAGCTTTCAGGCCTTGTGCGCATGCTCAAATTCTTATGCTTATGTCGTTTCCGTCCTTACTCGGCTTATGCTTGTGCTTATGTCGCTAGTGAAAACCACGCTTAATTAAGTAAAAGTTGGTTTCTGCACTTATAGTATAGCAGTAAACCCGAAAGTGTCTATATATCATAAGACAGATCACTCAAAACAAAACCTTTCAAAAGTCCGAACCTTCCCCTCAGAAACTTTGTGAGCTATGACAACAACGCGTGAGCCTCGTCGCAAACGTTTCCCTAATTGGCTTCGAGAGCTCGTGGACAAGGGTGAAGTGAGTGGAGTCTACTGGCTGAACGAGGCCAAAACGACCTTTAGAGTTCCATGGACACGTGTTGATAGTCCAGACTTTGACTTGAACAAAGATGCTAAGTTGTTCCAACTATGGGCTGAATTTACTGGAAGATATCGTGCTGGTGAGCGTACCGACCCTGCGTGTGGAAGACACGTTTTAGATGCGTTATAAGGAAGATGAGAGAAATTGAAGAATTGACGGTAGCTACTAACTTGGAAGACAAAGATGGAAGTCAGCCTTTCAGAGTTTTTAGATTTATCTACAAAGGTAACGTTTGGTAAGATGCATTAAAGACTTTTACGAAATGCGTCAAACTCAAACCACTTGATTAAAGTAAAGTAAAGAAGCTGAAAGTAGGTCAAATATACCTTTTTGTTGTTGCTTTATTTCTAAGTAAAGATCGTGTTACCTTTCGATTTCGTTGTCTATAAATATACCAAGAAGTTACAAATTCCTTGAACTATTTCGGCCCCTCGCTCGGAAGACTTCCGTAAAAAAGAAATTTATTTTCAAAGAAAGGTTCAACTCATAGAAGCTTGAATTTTTTGTTGGCTTATATAAAGTGTTTCGACATGTTTTTCTTTGATCGCAATTCAAAAATATATAAAAACTGTACTGATATGAATTAGAAATATCAATACATCTGTCGAAGAATCCGCGGTTTATGCAGTCTTTATATTCTTCGAGAAAACAACAACAACAACAACAGAAACAGCAACAATAACAACAGTATGTGAAGGCTCTGGAGTAACTTAAGTTTATCAGTTGATACGTAAGGATTTGGTATAATATAAGTATATGTTAATCAAAATATTTTTGGAGCATTATCTAGTATAGGCCGTTACTTGAGTCCCAAGGTTTAATGGCCTTTTGGCAGGTCTTGCGTGACATTTTAGATTTTAATCCAACAAAAACAAAAAGTTGAGAGTTTGAAGTAGTTTCGATGAATAGCGCCAAAGTTATGGGCGGCCGAAGTTTGCAAGCTGTTGCCCACCACCGAACGTTTCTATAGAAAAAGAATTAACCAACTTCGGCCACCGATAACTTTGGCGCCATTTATCGAAACTGCTTCAAAATCTCAACTTTTACTAATTTTGGTGTGTTCTTTTCAAATATTATATTTTTGTTTTTGTTGGATTAAAATTTAAAATGTTTCGCAAGACCTGCCAAAAGGCCATTGCAACTTATAATCAAAGTTAGTGGCTTATTTCTACGCGATGTTCAACAATGACGACTCCGACGAATTCTCGAAAAGGCCAAGGTGCAATCACTTCTGAAAACTACACTTTATTAAAAATACTGTGATCTTTCTTGCAAGAAGGAAAAAGATTTGCCGTAAATTACATGTAAAGCAAACTCGTATATTTCTTGATAGCGATCCGATATATAAGTGCTATATTTCCAATATTGTTAGCAGAATTATGAGCTAGCTACAGCTAGTCCAGGTTAGTCGAAAAGAAACAAAACCGTA
Source organism: Telmatactis stephensoni (assembly GCA_029948255.1). Lineage (NCBI taxonomy): Eukaryota > Metazoa > Cnidaria > Anthozoa > Actiniaria > Isophelliidae > Telmatactis > Telmatactis stephensoni. The sequence continues at coordinate 139,528 of JALIZF010001773.1, forward strand.
GTAAGTAAGTGAGTTTCCACAACATGCGGTGAACAATAAGATTTAAAAACATTTTCTGGAAAGAAACAAAACAAAACCCAAAGAGAAAGTGAAATCCACGTTTTTAAATTGAAATCTGTTTCTACATGTTACTTTTATTTTGCTTGAAGTTTGCTTAATAAAAATGAGCTTTAACTTAGTTTTTACATTAGAGGCTATTAGACTGTACTTTTTTGTTCTGCAATTTTCTTTTTCATCATATTTTATATTTTTATACTTTACTACTTATAAAATGTTTCCCTTTCTCTTCCCTTTGATTCGTTCCTTGATGCGAAAAATGAAAAGAAAAAGAAAAATCCTTGAACATAGTTGAGAGAGGCTTTTAGACTATACATAAACATAGAGATGTGCTTCATTTAGCACCGTAGATTACATTATATTACATTCAATATGTAGATTTTAATCTATATATTGAATAAATGTATTAAGGTGCACTCTATCTAGATACTAAAATAGTTATTATAATTTCATGAAAGCCATAGATATAAATAGAAATAAGCGAGAATTATGAATAATTTTCTTTAATCATCATATTTTATACTTTTATTATACATTCGATCTTACTTCCTCGTTACCAGGATTCCGCTTTTCATGTTTTCGTTTTAATGGAGAAAAAAACAAAAAACAGTACAAAAGAAAAAGAAAAGAAATTACCACGTGTCTCTTAAATGCGTCTACCCAAGTGTCGTAGTCTTTTTTCCCTTGTTTTGTAATGTAAAAAGCTTCTTGAAATAATTTTCATTCTTTAACTTTAATTCGATCGTTTAAAAACTGAATGCGGGCAGCATTTTTCCAATGTCAAAAACAAGGAAAAAACAAATGGCACTTGGGTACACGCTTTCTCTTAGCTTTGCTTTCTTTTTTCTAGTCATTTTTAGAGAAAACATGCAACCTCTGTGGTCTGATTGTCTGAGCACTGTTTAATTTATATAACTTGACTAGTACGTCCTACGGTACGCGATTTAGAGCACAGACGTCCTTAATTAAAGGATGTTTTTCTGTAAAAAAGTGAAAAAAGAAAAACAAAGAGACACGTAGTATTTTCTCATTTTTTAGCCGGTTTCTCCGTTAAAACGAAGACATGAATGGCGGAATCATATGCGGATCTTTGTACTGTCTTACCGCCTTCGATTCGTTCCTTGTTGCGATAAAAAAGAAAAGAAAAAAAGAAACTAGAAAGAAAGAAAGGACAAGAAAAGAGAAGAGAAGAGAAGAGAAGAGAAGAGAAGAGAAGAGAAGAGAAGAGAAGAGAAGAGAAGAGAAGAGAAGAGAAGAGAAGAGAAGAGAAGAGAAGAGAAGAGAAGAGAAGAGAAGAGAAGAGAAGAGAAGAGAAGAGAAGAGAAGAGAAGAGAAGAGAAGAGAAGAGAAGAGAAGAGAAGAGAAGAGAAGAGAAGAGAAGAGAAGAGAAGAGAAGAGAAGAGAAGAGAAGAGAAGAGAAGAGAAGAGAAGAGAAGAGAAGAGAAGAGAACATGGTCGATCAAGTATTTTGCCAATAGAGATAACTGATTGTTATAGATAACAAGGGTTTTTTTGTTTTCTCGTTTTCTGTTTTCCTTTTTGAGTTTTCATATTTAATGACTGACCTCAGTATCTCAAAGAAATGTTGAGTCGTACTCTTATATTTAAGCGAAAAGTTTTGTTCGTTTTTCGTTTCCCTTCCTCTGCTTGATTTATTCATTTTTATGTTTACCATTCCCGCCAAATAAAAAGGAAAATATCATATCCTTAAAACGCTGACTTCACAGCAGTCATTGCTTGTTTCATATATATGCATGTGAGAGCGTTTTGGTGTGAACGCCGGGCTAAACAGATAAAAACATAGCGCCAATGGCCCAGGTAACTCGTGAATTGTCATTATTATATATACTGCATAATACTTGGAAAAACTCTATCCTAGTTCATGTTAGCGGCATGAGCATAAGGGAAAGGAATGCAGAGTCAGTAGTGTATTGCTCACTGGTAGCTGTCATTTGTCTTACCAACAAGTGGAAGAATGGTTCTAAATATTGCTTGTGCTAGCTTAGCGGCGGGGATAGAAAAATGTATGAGGGAATATGCCCAACAGGTTTTGAGCTCTATAAAAGGGAGTGGTCATAAAACAGGCAGTAAACAAGTGATATCTGGGGGGGAGGGGGGGGGGCAAAATCAGTGTGAGTCTCCTCCATTGTGATATCAATACAGGGCAATGTCAGAAATGGGCTCCTGGCAATGCATAATATTTTCCTTTTGACGGGAATGGTAAGTGTAAAAACAGTTAAAACAGAGGAAAGAAAACGAAAAACGAAAAAAACTTTTAATTTGATAAGGGTACGACTCAATATTTCTTTCAGATTACTGAGGTCGTTATACGGCGAAAACCTCAAAATAATCCAAGGTCGATGATAAATTAAACTCCGCGTCGTAAGTGAGAGAAACTACCCGCAAACTAAAACCCAGTCGTTTTTCAAAGACATAACTCACGTTAATCGCGAGAAACGATCGGATAAAAATAAACATACGAAACCTGTTTCACGTTAGTTTCGAGCCTTTTTAGCCTTGTGTCTTATATTCAATTATATAAAAGCAATGACAAAAACATCCTTGATAGCTTGCAAGCAAACAAACAAACAATTTGTATAAAAACTCTCGAAGCTTTGAAAGACAATTTTCGAAACCTATATATTGGCACGTGATATGCCCATGGGCAATATTGTCTAAAAAATCAAATCACTTTTGAATAAAACCTTTCAACCGCGATATTAGGTTCGATCCTTTTTGTTGTCAATGGTATACAACTCTATTTTGATGTGGTGATACATGCCATATAAGAATTCGATCGAATTAATTTGTTTGCTTGATTTTAATTTCAAAGGCTAGTATTAAAAGAGAACGACAAAAACGCGTCTTCCTGACTACAACGTGTTGAGTTATTATATACTAATCGACTTTTTAAGCTCACAAAACGGTAGATAATGACGTCTTTCCCCTTCCCTTTACATCAAGACATTTGAATGATGGTGGCATTGGCCTACAACTACCAGACTTTTGCTTAACAAATCGTTTCATATTTATAATTATATTTTTCATTGCGAAAGTTGAGGCATTCTAAATAGATGCCTACGCCCCCAACTTTGCTGGGGGTATAGCAAAGAATAACAAGTGACATAATTAATTCACAAAAATATACCGATATGCGTCACACAAAAATGCCCGTTTTATAAGTCCTTTACCTGCTTTATATATAACATTCGAGTTTTATTTTTCAGTGCCTGACAGCCTTGAAAAGTCCTGCAAAGATGCCATTAAAAAGACTTGTTATCAAAGAAAATGTCAAACATCTTCCGCTTCCCGGCATTAAGATCAAAGACTTACTGGAGGAATATTAAGAAGAGGAAAGTAAAATGTTGGAGGGAGGGAAGAAAAAAGAACGGAGAAATTAACATTGATACGATTAGAGCGATAACACTAAAACCGTGAAACAAGTACTAACTAACAAGTACAAATAGTACTAATGAAAGAATAGAAAACAAAGGGTTTTGCTACTATTTGTCTCTATTTTGTTTTTGACATTTGACATTTTTTATTCAGAAATTAAATATTATTGAGATAATTACACATTTACCTGCTAATAGCATAGCGCTAATCGAGGCAGGTTGAGAATGTAAGATAGTTCATTAAAATTTCATACACTAGTATTAAATGGATATTAAATAGATGGCAAGAATCAGGTTCATCAGATTATCGAGGTATGTAATTTTATAAACTAGAATTAGGTTCACGCCAAAAGAATACACTAATTTGTTGCTAAGTTATTTCACGGTTTTAGTGTTATCAGGCTCTAGCATGTAAAAGTATTTTGACTGAATCATAATGTGTCAAATGTGATCTAAAATAAAAAAAAACTCTGATGGGATTAATCTTTAGATAACGATAGCAGTATGTGTTATTTTTGACATTTTCATCAGACCTCGTTACTGCGGACTCTCACTATTGCGGACAACAATAAATGACGGTCCTGATAAAGGGTAGTACTTCTATGATAACCGTCACGAAATTAGGCATCGAAGAACTACGGCATCGAAAACACCAAGGCGAGACACTGATGCACTGAGGTACTGAGGCAGAGGCACCGAGGTACTGAGGCATAGAGGCACCGAGACAGCGAGACAGCGATCGTATTGAGGCACTGACCGAGGCATTGAGGCATGGTCGGTTTGGAACTGAGTGGGTGTGGGCTGTTTCATTTTGTGAAAATCAATAAGTATACGTATACCTAAATAGAAGTTATAACAATTAGATATAATTCTTATAAAGTGGGTCTTTTGATAGTTATAATTTGGCCTCTAGCTGTTGAAAAGTCGCAGATTTCCCAAATTCAAAGATCATTTCAACCTATTGCAAAGGTCATTTAATTCTTGTGGCTACGAACGTGGTACATTTGGTGAAATGGCGCTCGTTGACTAGCATGCTTGAGTACCCTTCAAAACTATGTTATATCAGTTCACTACAATCAGTTAAATGTTAAAACAAATCTTTATTCCTCTTACAATTATTATCGTCTATCTTCTTATACACCACGTCTATATAATCCTTTAATAGCTATGGCTTAAAGGTTGTCAATTACGCGGCAATTTACAAAGAAAAAGTCCGAAAACAGCCGAATTCATATTAGAGATGAGAAGCTGTCTTGGACGGGAAACTGGTCTTGTAATGTCATGCTAGACGACCGTTTGGGAGTTTTACGCCCAAGGCGGTTTTCTTTCTCTAGTATTAACTGGGCTGTCGTTTGATTTGAGTCTTGGGCAACTAGATGAACATCTAAAGTCATAAAACCAAACATTTCTTTAGCTCCTTGCTGAATGAAGAATTAAGACGTCTTTGCCGGTTTACTCGAATTCTTTTTATGGAATAAATCCTTTTTAAAAGTGATTTTATAATCACCTCAAGCCTTCAGGACTCTCCCTAGTACGTTCATAGCAGCACTCAGACAAGTAATTCACTTTATAGCATTTGCCACTGCAGACTTCAGATCTGGGAATTGAAAGGTATAACCAAGTTCTTGCGTTCTTTTAGGGATAATTTTCTGTCCCTCTAGCATGACCATAGCTCGTTCAGACCCAAAAACTGCCTTCATTACAAATGCTGGAACTGGAAAGATGGCTGGGCGGCAGAGTGCACTGGCTAGCTCTTTGGTAAAATCCCTGTTGGTTGAGAGCTCAGGAGCTACACCATTTAAAACACCAGTAACATGGGAATTCTCTATAGCAAATATGATTATGTCACACATATCTTGTATGTGTATCCATGGAAACGGTTGATTGCCACTCCCCACAACACCTGTGAAATGTTAGACAGTAAAAAAATCATAAAACTGTCGTATCATTAAGTCACTTCACTTATTCCTTAATGTTACCCTCTATTTTGTAATCATAATATAAACTTAACTATTATTAACATGTGATTGTGTAAATAAACAAAGTTCAAAACATTATGTGACAAGAAGCCCGAGTACATTTGGGGTAGCTCATCACCCTTCCTTGCAGCACAAGTGCTCAATAATTACGAAGGGTGCAGCTCAATGTGATCAAGTTGAAGGTATACAAGGGGGCGTTTTCATACAAGACAGTTACACATTTACATACACACATACAGGGGTTTCATTATCTTTTTGAATAATTGTCTGAGTGATTGAAGTAGGCGTCTGTGTCCCAAATGGGGCCGTAATCATATTTATTAGTAAGACACAAAATAACTGGCAGTAAGAGGTAAAACAGGCGGCGCTACAGTGTATACTGTCGGTAAAGTGAATTTCAAATAGCTGCATTTTAAGGAAGGAATATTTCCAGAGAAAGCAGGCAGTGATGTTGAAGTGCAATATCTTGGTTTATTGTTGATGGTTATTGTTTATTCACAATTGCCTGAAGATTGCCACATTGCCACATCTTTTCTTTGGAAATATTTGTTCATGAAAATGCAGCTATTAAGAATAATCCTTTTTATACTTTTCAGAAAGGTAGCTAGCCCAAGTGCCAAGTACAGTTTATAGTGGCAGTTTTTGCCATAGAGTGGTTTTCGTATGAGTGGGAACACTGTATCGTTACAATACGATACGGTTACAGCAGGAGTTTCGAATGTTTTTATAGAAACTATGATACTGGTACAGTTACAATACGGTACGGTAAGTTTCCTACTCATACGAAAACGACTCTATATTAAATAAGATACAATCAAATTTCTTACAGAAATCCCCTGGACTGGAGGGAGGGGAAAGGCCTGTGTGGTAGTCTCTATAATGGACTATCTGCAATCATTTTGGTATTGAATTTGCTTTGGTGTGTTTTGCAATGATACAATATATTGAGCTGCATTACCTCCTAGTCCAAGCCAAAATGGCCAGATTGTCTGCTGTATTATCCCTCCATCTTTTCCTAGTACAACTCCAATACGAACAACAACTTCTCTTGTGTTGCAGCCCTCTGGTATTTTGCCACTTGCTTCCCAGTCTCTACATAGTCGGCATAAAACATCTGTGTCACTGGCTGGATAATCTTCTGTGTATTCAATTGAATCACTTGGGGGATAAAAACCTATTAGCAGAGAACAATAAGCATGCAGGTAAGATCCATATAAGGACTATTAAGGGATTATACATCTTTATTTGTTAGCATTCTGTCTTACCAGCAGCAGACGAACCAACAAACACCTCAGGGGGGTTGGATGCTTCAGCAATTTTTTCCACCAGTAATTTAGTTGTGTCAATTCGACTTTTTCTAAGATCCTCATGCAATTGATCACTCCATCTATTGTAATAAATGTACATGTCAGTATAGCATATATTAATTTGATTACCATCAGCCAATGAATTTATTAAGAACAATATTAATACTTATCAATAATTCAGTTTTCTGATTGAAAGAAAAATTATGAATATTGATTGTTATCAAGTGATTCTCATCTCATTTTGACATTATCTGTGCATTTATTATAGTACAGATACATGGAAAATGGAATCTATTTGTTAAGTAATAGTACACCTCAAAAATTATGAACTTACAGACTATACCAACTTCCTTGTTACCTTCTGAGTGGATTTAGCAAATTTTCCCCAGCAAGATTGACAACTGCTTGACATTCTGGTAATCCTGATGATGCTATATCATCCTGTATTAATTAGTAAATAGGATCATTCATAAGTGTTTACAATAAGTAAAAACTGTGCAGGACAAACAGCCATGAAAATGTACTCACTTTACAGTGCAAAAAGAAGCTAAGGGCTGAAGGGATTGAGGAAAGGAAGGGAGGAATGAATTGTTAGAGGGAGAGATGAATGAATGAATGAATGGATGGATGGATGGATGGATGGATGGATGGATGGATGGATGGATGGAAAGATGGATGGATGAATAGTCAAACATAGATAAACATAAAAACAAACAAACAAATAAAACAAATGATCTATGGAGGGAAATATTAAACTCTTGAACTTACCCACGTGATTTTTCCAATTCCTTTGGTCCTTGAAATTATCACAACTTCGTGACCCTTTGCTTTAAGCGTTTTTTGTAGTCTTCGTCCCACGAACCCTGTACCCCCTCCTGCAGACATAACATATCGATTGTGCAGTCTTTAACGAGCTAAAAATGACTGGAAATAAACAGCCAACAGCGCGCATTGTCTAAAATTATGTAATCAAAGTAGACAGGGAAGTAGACGAATGTGACGTGCAGTCATTTCTTACCAATCAAAACTTTCATATCTCGCTGCTTGGACAAGCTAAAGCTGCGAAAACGTAATATTCGAGGCAAGAAACCTTTCAATCTCGTAAATGAAAGCATTTTTAGGTCTAAAACATCGTTGAAAACCTGCTTGAAAACTTTTTGAAAACAAAACTGCAGCCAAATTTACTTTTCAACCTAGTTTCTCTCGAAATCTTATGGCCGGGAGGACACAGGGAGAAATAGGGCTGACAACATGCGCATGCGCAGAACAACAAATTCTTGACTTCAAAAATGGCGGCTGTTTCATAAAGAACTTTGACCAAATTTTAATTTTTATGGTCTTTTAGAAGACTTCTAGATAGCTTTTGAGAGAAATACCGAGCTAATATTTAAAACAATGTTATTATCCTCCCTTAAGAGTTAGAATCAGCCGTTTGGTTGCATTTCTTGAGGTTTGCTGAGTGTTTTTTCGCTCCAAACGAGAAGTGATCGTTTTGTTGTCATTGACCACCGCGCGTTGCTACCAGATTGAAGAAATACTCGATCATGGCTGCTAACATCTTTAATACGTAAAACTGAGATTGGGATGCCATCATCGCTCAAGATGGATTTTGGTTCTCCTGATCAAGTTGAGGATGGAGGTATTTGCGAGGGGTTGATAAAGTGTGGATAGCACATTTATTAATATTAAAATGCCGGGTAGACATGAGCTGTGTTAATAATCAAGAAAACAAAAGAAAACACAATAATGTGGACTTATAAGTTCGGATAATCTTGTAATCTTGTAAGAAACTGGTAATCCGTAATGAATTGCAAAATTGAACTAAATTTTCCCAGCTAACAAAGACATGAAAGAAGGCAGACCACTGGTGATGCCTGGTTCAGTTGTTTGATAGCAGAAGGTCAGGGTTGGATTCCCCAGCTGGAACCACACTCAGGGTTTTATATTAATTGAGGAGAAAGTATTTGTAATAGTTCAATTCCAAGATATGCTTCACCTGCCACATACAAAGGATTTAGAATGAGGCTACGTGCTAAAACGTTTGTCTTGTTATGAATGACTGAGCTTTATGCACATAGCCTCATCTTGATATCTTTTGCATGTAGCAAGTGAAGTGCATCTCAGAAGTCAGCTATTATTTTGGCCAAATCCAGGTTAGACCACATCAAATCATGAATTTGATGAAGTTGTCATTTTTAGACCAAAAGTACAATAACTTTACACTTTCTGTACAGAAGTGTGCCCAAGAATCTTGACCTTAAGTGGGAGTAGACCACTATCGATATATATTGGTTGAGTGATCATGCATGAATGAATTCAAGACCTGAGGTTCAGTTCTAACAATGGAAAAATCATAATTAGCATTTTATTTCCATGAGTCTGGACTTGACCTCATTGTCTTCTATCACTCATTCAATAACTAGAAAATAGGCTATAGAGGCTTTGCACCATCACATGATGGCAGCCATGACAGGAGGCACAACAATATCTAGAGTCTTTCCCCCTGGGAAACTGAGTTCTTTCTTGTGTAAACCAGAAGTACAGACTCTATTGTTCCTACCTCCTGTCATGGCTGCCATCACGTGATGGTGCAAAGCCTCTATTCATTATAAATATCATTTTAGATGGGAGACCATTCAGTGAAGTCCATGCCAAACAGATGATTTCTAAGATCAGTAGAGAAGAACTGGAGGACAAATTTTTAAGACTACAAGAAGATAACACTGTAAGTATATGATTGCATGTAAAAACATTGCATGGTACAATATACGTATATGCACACAAGGTAAGGAAAGTCAAGTAGAGTGACTGCATGGTTGCATACACTACGAGAGACATAGCCTGCGTTGCTGGCGGTCTGCAAAACTGCAGACCGCCAGCAATGCAGGCTATGAGAGACAGGAAAAACTCCCTGACTCAAAATATGGGACTTTGTGTATGTGTGTACACAGTCCAGTGTACCTATTTTCTTATGTAGTACTTGCTAAATTATTTATTTTGTTAAAGGAACTGAAGAAATATGCAAGAAAACAAGAGGAAAAGATTAAAAAGTAAAACTGTCTTTAGTTACAAATTAAATATTTTAATCAGATTAATTTATTTCTATCAGGGATTAAAAGGATCCTTTTAATGAATTAATCTTTGTTGTTTGTATATTAAACTGCCAATGTTGTCATACAGTATACATGGATTTAAGAATTATCTGACTGACACTTAATCCATCCCATCATTTCTTTTCTCATTCATTCATTCATTCACCTATCCATTCAGTCTTCTCCTGTATTAATAGTCATTCAGTCATCTTTTTGTCCTAGTATGTCTCTTGTGGCTCTATTATATGGCACATTATTTATGTCATTTTTCTATCATCCACTGCCTATAAGTCTGTCCATTACATATCAGTGATCATCTCTCTATTTTACCATTCACTGATCATTTATCCATTTCCTCAATCCGATCTATATTTCCAGTTTACTGGTATTGATTCATTTGTCAATCCATCAATTTCCCATCCCTCCTTCCCCCCTCCCACCATTCAACTATTCATTCATCCATCCATTCATCCACTCATTTATCCACACATCCATCTATTCAATCATTCATTTATCCATCCATTCATTTATCAATCCCTTCCAATTCATTCACATAGATCTATCAATTCCATTCACTATATGATTGATGTGTAAAAGCTGCTTTCTATTTGTTTATAAGGATGGCCACAAAGCTACTTAGGCTGGTGGCTGACAAAAAGAAAAGAGAAAATATGCTTGGAGGTAAGCAGTTCAACCCAAAGTTATAAAATATTTAGTTATTAAATTAATATAAAAACACTCAATAATTATCACCAGATAATAAGTCCAGAATCTTGCAACCAGGTAATCACGACACATGCTTGAAATACATGTAACTAGGGAAATATTCCTCACTGTGATTGGTTCCTACATTTACATACATATAGTACTGAAGGACAAGAAGAAAGCCAGGATAAAAATAGAATGTTGATCCTGGGATGATTGTCTTTGTGCTTGAAGTATCATCTTGAAGACAATAAAATCTTAATTAAACTCATTTCAATACATATGTCATCAGTCTTGGCTTGTTTACTATTAATAAGGACCAATGAACTTGTGAGAATTTATAGGGTTTCCCAGAGCCTCCTATCAGAGGCTCTGGAAAGAATGAGTTTGATTTATGTTAAGCTTTAGCTACATTGTAGATTGAATTTCACATAAAATGGACCACTGATGGAGAAAGAGAGGGTAGGGAAAGGGTGCACCATCAGCCTCAAGTTCATTAGTCCAATGATGACATTAATGATGGTAGCATAATTGCATGACTAACACAAAGTACATTAATATGTAAGGGCACTTTACATTTGTACCTTTACCTATCATCATCATTAATGTCATCATCACCACTGTTTTCATAATCATCATATACATGTAAGTAGCAGCACAGCTTCTGTATCAAATTATTTTTCATTTGTAACATCCCTGTATTTAATAAATTTAGGTCCAAGTGGAAAGGATGTGGAATTGGAGGAGAAAATGGCTGACTTGAATGAAAAGATTCATGGAATTAGAAAAACAAAATGCAACTCTAAAAAGCAAGGTACATGATGTACATGTTGTAATACCATCGACTTAAGTGTAAAGTTTCAATATTAAGTTAATGAATGGTAATGCACTGGGAAAGATGTTAGAAATAAATGTGTTTGCTTCATCAAGTGTGAAATAGGACACGAAAAATCCAAGTCCCCAGCGGGGTTTGAACCCATGTATGAATTTTGGATTTCTGGTTAAAACCACTGAGCTATTGAAGGCTCTTAAGTGGCAAACAGGTCGTTGATTGTACTTTAATAGCTGGGCTCATTTGGGACAATTAATGCTGTCTGACAACCTGAATGGATCAATCATAGAGAAACTCTGCAGATCTACCTTATAATTATTACACTTAAGGTAGTTTACTTAATGAATGGAAATATACTTGGAAAGATGTTAGAAATAGAATGTTTGCTTCATCATTAACTACTAAGTTAAACATATAAAAAAGGTAGATCTGCAGAGTTCCTGACGTAATCCGCTCGGGTTAACTATTGGACAGTATTTATCCCCAGTGCATGAGACCTGCTATTAAGGTGTAAGTATGATCAATGAGCTGTTTGCCACTAGAGCCTTCAATAGCTCAATGGTTAGAGCATCTGACTGGAAATCCAAAGGTCATGGGTTCAAACCCCACTGGGGACTTGGATTTTTCCGAGTCTTATTTCACACTTGATAAAGCAAACACATTTTTTCTAGTTTCACTATAGCCTGAATGAACATACACTCACTAGATACTGTATTTAACATAGATTACATTTCAAATAATTTAACACTGTTTGTAATACTTCTATAAAAGTGGACCCCTAGTCCAGACGCTGGGTCCTCCTTCGCCGTTCCTCTTTTTTATTTGGGCTTCCTGTGTCCTTGACCCCTTATTAATATAAGCAGACATCCTTTAATAAGCTGAGGCACTAGCTCAGGTCTCAACGAAAATTTCTTTGCATACTGTAAATTGAACCTCTACTTAGCACACACCTCCATTAAGTGGGTACAGGACATGGTACCAAAGGTGTCCGCTTAATAGAGGTACCACTTTGTTTGTCTGAATAACAATGAGTGAATTTGCTAATAGAAAAATCGAAGCAGAAGACAGGGTTTGAACCTGTTACTTCTGCCCCATCCTGCCAGTGGTGAGAGGGGCTGTGTACTATATGTGTGTATGAAGTACTTTGGTCTCTTGGGACAAATGCTGTTTGATAACGTGAAGGGATATATTCTACATGTAACTCTCTTAATGTTTATATATGTTGTGTAGTTGTCAATGGCAAAGCAACAGTTACAAACTCAGGGAAAACGTCCAACACCCTATGATCATGTAAAGCCAAGAATTAACACTGTAAGTGACAGCATATTTTTGTTGATTCATAGTCAGTGGAGTCCTTGCTCTTACTGCACAAAGCAGTGGTGTAGCAAGGGGAGGGCAAGGAGTGTCATGCTCATCTCCCCCCCTAAAATTTTGGGCTTGAGCCATCATCTGAAGGATGATGTCAATGATAACAATCTGCACTTGGACAAAGTTACTTTGTTTTTGGTTCTCGTTGATAGACAAATTTCCATGTACTTTTGTCCCAAATCATTTTTCCTGCCAGTGGGGAAATTAGTATATTTTGGCAAGAAAGTTCTTGATTGAGAAAATTGCCCCCCTTTTGCTCAGGCCCCACTACACCCATGGTACAAAGACCAGCTAATTTAAATATGGTGTCTGGAAATAGTTTTTTTGGTCACTGATCACTGTCACATGAGCCTGCTCTATACTCACACAGACCCTTCAATGTTTGATTCTTTGGACCACAATCACAATTGATTATGGTGGAAATGTTATTACCTTATGTTTTCAGTCATATGGAATTAATAACCCTAGATTAAGACAGATAAAATTAAGAATCATGTTACTTTACTTATTTAATTCAAGGGAATCCATGCCAGATCACCATCAGGCAACAGGTTGAAAAAGAACTTGAGAGTTCAGGGGAATGACATCAGGTAAGACAAACAAGGGCTGTGGACCATTTTTAAACGATTGCAGGGGTTTCAGTAATTTTTGAATTGTTAGGCTAGCTTTGAAAAATAATAGGCTGTTTGCAGTCCATTGTAAAATAGCTGGCAATAACAGGTAAAGTATATTATTTAATTATATTACATACTGTAATTAAAAGTAGATGGTAGTACACCACTGGTAACTGTCTAAGATTTTAAAGGTGAATAGTAATTAGAACCGAATGTCTTGACACACTCCTACATCATATGAATGGATCTCTAGATGGTACATTGGCTTATGTGTGCACAGCCGGCATTTAAAACTCAAAATTAGTATCGGTCAGATCTAGATCAAGGATTTGCAAATTACTATTTTTGGTATAATATTCATTACAAATGAATCCCTTTTGGTTTTGTAGGAAGGTTTGTGTACAAATTTAAATAGTTTACAGTTAAAAATGAGTGGTCCATATGGCATCATGCATACTCATAAGTTACGTCATGCTTTGTGAAACATGTGCTGGACTTACATTGTACAATGTACAACCTTACTATCTTGTATGTTTTTTCTAAGACCTGGATCCAGAATAACACCAGCACCCACTCCAGTCCTACCACAACCAAGGTACAGTACAATATGTACATTTTAATGATACTTTAGGTGAAGTCCACTACTTGCTATTACAATTTGACTCGGGGTGAAACAGAGGGAAACATTGTGGTCAAGGGACCACAAAACATACTCAGCATCCCCTAGGTTACAGTAAAGAAGTGTTTTGTTATATAATTTGTCAAAGAACAAAGAGCAAATCCTGCTACTGACAATAAATATTCTAACTTATTCAAAACTCACTAAAACCTTGTTCAACAATTAACTGACCTTTTTTTACACAGATTTTTTTGGGAGAATTGTTGATTATCAATCCTCTTCTCAGAGCAAATTCTGTATATTCGTTGTTTAGTAATAGTTTAACAATAAACACAAGTTTTGCTTCATGTCTGAATGAATGAATTTACCTTCAAAGTTCAATCAACTTCCAGTTTTGTTATTACTAGTCCACAACATATTGTTTCCCATTGCCCAGGGAAACATCAAAACTTGTTCATGTTCACATGATACCCCCTCGCCCAATCAGAGCATGAGAAAAATGGACTTTGACAGTTGGTATAAAACAAGAATTTTTACTTTTATCTTGCATATGCTGCTTATATATACAGCCTATTGCTATCTTCCTTTGAATACATATTCATGTTTATTGCTGTGACCAGGACTTTGCTTAACATTACTTGCATATTCAAGTCTTTGTATTTGATGTAGATCTATCATGTAGTACACATATTTTTTATGTAATCACTTCAGATATGGCCACAGTTTACTTGAGGAAGCACGACTGGAGAAAAGGGAACTGTAAGTATTTTGAACTCCTTAGAAGAAGTCAAGATATACAGTGCATACTTTAGTCCTTAATTTGTACAATGCTTAAGTAAACACACTTCCATGTACATGCTGTACATTAAGAGACTCTTTAGATAAATAAGGTATTGCATTCCTAATTACATATCAGGTTAGATGTACTTGTTTCATTTCATTAATTACAGACATCTCAGACTAACTGTACTATTGTATAAAATATCACTCTCAAATTGCCTATAATACAATTTATAAATGGCTGTTTTTTATTCCTGCAGGGAAGACTTCATTTCACAGCTACAGGATGAAATTCAACTTCTTGAAGAAGACAAACGACAACTGCAGCTTTTGGTCAGTCCTTATGCAAATCATTTTTATTGCAGTTTGGAGAGGTCATCTCAGAAACCCCTTTATCTTAAAATGTGTAAATGTGCAACTGTCTTGTAATGAAAGTGCCCGGCTTGTATACCTTTGACTCGATCATGTTGAGCTGTGCCCTTCGCAATTCAGCACTTACATGTACAAATGTAGCAAGGAAGGGTGATGAGCTACCCAAAATTTATTCAATACTTATTTATTTATTTATTTATTTATAAATTTATCTGTACCTTACTTTTTTACTTCCCTTTCCCCTCAACCTACTGCTCCTTTGGGATAGCTTGAAAATATTATTTTGGAGTCCAAGCTATTGCGATTTTAGATGTGGAGAGTAAAATTAATGAATAATGTACGTAGCAGTAAACAACATGTCAATCTTATTGTATCCAGATGGAGGAAAAAGAGCTGGAACATGAAGAGGAATTAAGACTGGCAAGAGATCAGTTGACTGGAGCTCAAAAGTAACTAACCATTCCATCCTTGTAGACATTGAATTTGCCCTCCTGTCTCTTTCTTCCTACTTGTACTCTCCTGTACCTCTTCCTCAATCTTTTCCTTCTTTCTTTCTTTCTTCCTTTCCTTGCTTCCTTGCTTCCTTGCTTCCTTGCTTCCTTGCTTTCTTGCTTCCTTGCTTCCTTGCTTCCTTGCTTCCTTGCTTCCTTGCTTCCTTGCTTCCTTGCTTCCTTGCTTCCTTGCTTCCTTGCTTCCTTGCTTCCTTGCTTCCTTGCGTCCTTGCTTCCTTGCTTCCTTGCTTCCTTGCTTCCTTGCTTCCTTGCTTCCTTGCTTCCTTGCTTCCTTGCTTCCTTGCTTCCTTGCTTCCTTGCTTCCTTGCTTCCTTGCTTCCTTGCTTCCTTGCTTCCTTGCTTCCTTGCTTCCTTGCTTCCTTGCTTCCTTGCTTCCTTGCTTGCTTGCTTGCTTGCTTGCTTGCTTCTCTTGCTTCTCTTGCTTATTTTCCATTTGTATCAAACACTTTGTATTCATTTCTTAATCAATATCATACATGAACAACTAGATTTCCAAAGTCAATAACAAACTTAATTATTCTGTGCTTGTTCTGCTTTTCCATCTTAGAGCAACTCTTCAGGAAAATGTTGATATGATCAAATTACAGCGTGAAGTGAAAGACAAGTCTACTAAATTACAAGCTTTACAAGCCAAGTACACAACACTTGATGAGGTAGAGAGAAATCACAGTGATAGTGGTTGTAGTCTGCAAGGTGTTAGGGAGGTGTCAGTAAGTGGTTGGTAAGGTGTCAGTAAGTGGTTGGTAAGGTGTCAGTAAGTGGTTGGTAAGGTGTCAGTAAGTGGTTGGTAAGGTGTCAGTAGGTGGTTGGTAAGGTGTTGCAGTAAGTTGTTTCACTGACAAGGCATCAGTAAGTGGTTTGTAAGGTGTCAGTGGTTGGTAAGATGTCATAAGTGGTTGGTGAGGTGTTGGTATATGGTTAGTAAGGTGTCAGTTTACAAGTGATTGGTAAGGTGCCAGTAAGAGGTTGGTAAGGCCTTAGTAAGTGGTTGGTGAGGTGTTGGTAAATGGTTAGTAAGGTGCCAGTAAGTGGTTGGTAAGGCCTTAGTAAGTGGTTGGTAAGGTGTCAGTAAGTTGTTGGTAAGGCATCAGTAAGTGGTTGGTAAGGTGTCAGTATGTGGTTAGTAAGGTGTCAGTAAGTTGTTGATAAGGCATCAGTAAGTGGTTGGTAAGGTGTCAGTAGGTGGTTGGTAAGGTGTTAGTAAGCGGTTGGTAAGGTGTTAGTAAGTGGTTGGTAAGGTGTCAGTAAGTTGTTGGTAAGGCATCAGTAAGTGGTTGGTAAGGTGTGAGTAAGTGGTTGGTAAGGTGACTGTGAGTGGTTGGTAAGGTGTCAGTAAGTGGTTGGTAAGGCATCAGTAAGTGGTTGGTAAGGTGTCAGTAAGTGGTTGGTAAGGTGTCAGTAGGTGGTTGGTAAGGTGTTAGTAAGCGGTTGGTAAGGTGTTAGTAAGTGGTTGGTAAGGTGTCAGTAAGTTGTTGGTAAGGCATCAGTAAGTGGTTGGTAAGGTGTGAGTAAGTGGTTGGTAAGGTGACTGTGAGTGGTTGGTAAGGTGTCAGTAAGTGGTTGGTAAGGCATCAGTAAGTGGTTGGTAAGGTGTCAGTAAGTGGTTGGTAAGGTGTCAGTAAGTGGTTGGTAAGGTATCAGTAAGTGGTTGGTAAGGTGTCAGTAAGTGGTTGGTAAGGTGTTAGTGAGTGGTTGGTAAGGTGTCAGTAAGTTGTTGGTAAGGCATCAGTAAGTGGTTGGTAAGGTGCCAGTTTATGGTTAGTAAGATGTTTGTTTAGTGGTTGGTAAGGTGTCAGTAAGTAGTTGGTAAGGTGTTTGTAAAGGTCGGTACACCTGGAGCGTTGTTCCACAACTAGTACACACGATGGAGCATGTTCAATTTGCCCCCGGCGCACGCCCCCAAATATTCAACAAGTTTGATATCATGGAGCATTTTGCGGGGTGAAAATTCTGCTCCCAAGGAGCAAGTTTACCCATGAAATCTTTGGTACACACGATGGAGCTATGCTCCGGGAGTGTGTGCCGGGAGCGTGCTCCCTCGTGTGTACCGGCCTAAAGTGCATGTACAGATATACAGTATGTAGAATATCAGTCAATGGTTGGTGATGTTCTTTGAAGTGTGTTCATTAGATATTTTTGTCTCATTATTTCAGAACCTTGCAAAGGTGAAGCAAAGCCATGCACAACTTCTAGAAGAAATGGACAAACTGAATACAAAACTAAAAGAGGTAACTAAATTTGGTTGATTAACGATACTATTGAAAAATAATTGTGAAGTCATATTAAACTTCTTAATCTAAGGATTCTTCAGTTGGACTCTCTTCCTTACACTAAGTTGTTTGTTATAGGAACAGACCAAAAACCTGATGTTATCCAGCGATATCAAAACATCAGGAGTTGCTTCCAAATCCATGGCTGAGGTGAGTCCCATGTAGTTGATTATTGCTTCTACCAAAGATGAGTGAAACTGTTATATGTATTAAGATGATAGTGATGACAGTGTTTACTGTATCTGTCCTGTAAGTAAAGGAACAGAGAAAAAATGAAGGGGTACCAACTTTTTTCAAATGGTCCAAAATGATATTATTCCACTTTCCCATGGTAAAATATCAACACCTTCACAAAAAGTCACTTAGACCGTTTTCATGGGTATCCCTTCAAATATTGTAAAGAGAAGAAACAAAATAATAACGGTGGATTTACAATCCACAAGTAAAGGAGAAATTAAAGTTCAAAACAGTTTGCTGAAAAGATTATGATACATTGAGTGGAGTTTGTGTTATTTAAAAACAACTTTTATCCAAATCTACAGCAAGTTACTTATAATATTATAATTTGTTCTACAGCAACTCCAACTTATTTCTGACCTTAAGGCTGAAAATGAGATCCTCAAGGAGGCAAACGAGAAGTTGATGAGCAGGTAAAACTGTCAGTAGCAATACTGTTACAATAATTATCAGCACGTTAAACCTTGTATGGATTTATTTCCCCTAGTGCATTTGATGTTGACAGAGAAAGACAACACAGAAGTAAACACAGACAGTTAGAGGTTAGAACAATGTTTTAGTACACTGTACTCTCGCACATGCTACCACTACATTCTTGACTAATATTCTGTGCACACAACTCTCAGCTCACTAGTTCGTTTTTGCCGAGGGAGAAAATCTGGAGGATCCGAGAAAAATGCTCAAAATAATGGTCAGGAGTTAATGAACCTGGAATCACAGAGGTTAAAGATCAGCACTCTTGCTGCTCGGCCACAAATTGCTTCCCAACTGATTTTGAGACTTCAAGACATCAATAATTTTCAATTGCTAAAAAATCGAGAGCATTACCAAATGGGTGGCATTTTAGCCTAGTCTGCTTTGATATCAAATTATTAATATCATGAGGTTAGCTGTCACTAGCTTGTGGTAACAAAACTGTCACTATCAGTATCTCTGCCTTTATGTCATCTGTAAACTATGTAGCTGTGATATTGCATTTAGGTGGAGTTATAAATTATAGATTTACATGTTATATTACTTAGTTTGTAGCAAATTGTGTAACATAATGTAAAGGTAATCTATTTTACTTTGAAGAGCAGGGAGTGGGAAGCTTTTGAAGGTTTGCCCTCTACCCCCTCCACCCATCAGACAAGTGCTCCTTCTCAAAGCTACACGGAAATGAAAGAAGTCCAAACAAGGATGTGAGGTCTCTGGGAATCGAACTCGGGACCTCTTGCACAGAAGACCGCACACTACCAACTGCGCCATCCTTGCTCCTGACATGTTTTTCTGTAACATGTATTTGTTGCAGGTTCAGTTAGAGCAACACAAAGCTACCATCAATGCTGACTTGATGGAGAAAAATGAGATTCTTGACAAACTAAGCACAGAAAGAGGTAAAAATACTCAATGATAAACATTCTGTACATCGTAGTTGTTTATGGCTTGAAATTTGGTTATATTTTTGTGATTAGAAAATACTGACAAAATTCAAGAGGAACTTCGTGAGTTAAGGATCCAGCATTTTACCCTGAAAGAACAATATGACACACTAAAGGAAAAGATGAAATTTTTCACAAGGGTAGGTGATCTTCTTGAGACTAAGTCAATTAGATGTGGTTTCTTTCAAGTGTTGTTGCTTTCAATTGATGAATCAAAGCAGCTGTATTAAGATACCCTATGCTTGTATACAGGTTTACATGGTATTTTTGAAGGGCGTATAAGTGGGGACCTTACATGTATGTCTGCATATGGTGGCTTTTAAATGAAGTAAAATATCATTTCCTATTGGCAAGCTGATCAGGCATACGTTGAGACCATGAATTCATGACAATTACATTTTTCATATCCTAGTTATTTAATATATTGTATGTACATGTACAAAACAGTTGAAGCTGTTTTCAATGTCACCGTTAGTTAACAGTGAGCAGGGGATTCATTTATGGCCGGGTGCCGGGTAAATTGACCGGCTGTTAAAATAACTTTGGTGTGTTCTACCGAGCGGTCCTGGACAACTAAGGCAACTTTTGGTCCCAAATATCTCTATTTCTTGCTCTGGTGTCATAGCCTAATGCCTTCCAATTCATACCACTTGACGTCATACAGGACCGAATACGCAAACTGGATTTCTAGAGCGTATTACCGTCCCATATTGGCCCTCAAATGATACCTTATTTGGTAAATTCATGTCATAATTGTATAATAAAAAATCTCAATGAACCCCGTCCGTTTTATAACAAGGTCCAGTTTCTTGAAGGCAGGTTAGTGCTGACACAGAGTTAATTCTAAAGAAAACCTATTTTAACCCTGTGTTACTGCTGACCCCACCTTCAAGCAACCAGGCGCGGGACTACTACTAGTCTCTACTTGTCTCGCCTTTTGTTTTTGCAGTATTCACTAAGAGATACTGTATCTTAAAATGTTTTGTCCATAGGAAAGTGCTGTCGACTTTCAGGAAATAGAAGAAGCTCTAGTGTTAATTAAAGTATGTATTTTAATATGTGTCATTTATGTGCTGTGTTGGTAACAAAGATTAATAGTTGAGCCAATTTTATTTTTTAGCAACGAAAAGAGAGAGGAAGCCAAGATTTGGATTTCCTTGAGAAAGTAGATGATGAGTTAGAAAAAGGTACAAAATGTACAAAAATCTCTGTACATGTTGTACTTGTTCTGCTTGTTGTTGTTGTTGTTGTTGTTGTTGTTGTTTTGTTCTATAATTTTTGTAATGTTTTCCTGCTGTTTTCATTTTGTATCGTTTTGTTAATTCCCTAGTATCATCTCTCTGATCTGTATATTTTTCTGTTTTAATTTCTGGTACCATTTCTCTCTCTAACAGATTTGAAAAAACAACACACTGAATTACAGGCGTCCCATGCAGATACTATTAATGAATTAGAGAAAACTCGAAATATGCTAATTATACAACACAAAATTAATAAAGACTACAAGACAGAGGTATGGATGCTCTCTTATTGGTCGAGAACGGTGTGTTATGACTGTGATTATAGTACAAATGCACGAATGACGTCACAACGCATGTTCTGATTGGTTGACACATTTCGTTAAATGTATTCAAACAAATAGATTCTATTGTCCGTTCTTTTGTACACCAAATGTGGTGAAAACAGCAGTCATGCCATTTGACTTGTTTTCACCACAATTTGACGTCATCGGCATCTATTAAGTATACACACTCGGAAAATGGAATGTTTTTATTAAACAAATAATACCATGCATATGTTCAAGTGACTCATGTTTTTTCATTGCTACACACCATGTTACTGATCGTAGAGTTTCTGTTGACAGGTGGATCGAGTAACCAAGAAAATGATTGAAGACAAGAAAGAATACGACTTAAAGATGCAGGAATATGCACAGCTACTTGATATACGTGCCGATAGAATACGGGTAGGGGATTGTTGACCCATGATAGAAGATAGATAATCCATGATAATAATGATAGATTTAATAATGATAGATTTCTTTGTAGAAACTGGAAGCACAAATGAGAGATATTGCATATGGAACCAAGAAATACAAAACTCTAGCATCAGAGGTACATTACTTACATCATTTCTATCCCTCCCTCCCTCCCTCCCTCTCTCCCTCCCTCCCTCCCTCCCTCCCTCCCTCCCTCCCTCCCTCCCTCCCTCCCTCTCTCAATCCCTCCCTCCCTTCCTTCCCTCCCTCCGTCCCTCCCTCTCGTTTATTAACTCTTTTCTTTGTGCATTCGGTGTCCGTATTATTAATTGTGTTATGCCGTATTGGAACAGGAATCAGAATACGATGAGATGGACAGTACAATCGAACTCGCAAGAGGACAGAATATCTTTGAAATCCACATTGACAAGGTATGAGTTCATAGCAATGTCAGTAGTGATACCGCAAAGGGGCACTTCACGAGCAGTGAGAGAGGATGAATGAATGAATGGATGAATGAATGGATGGATGAATGAATGCTTGAAAGATGCATGCCCAAACGAACGAAAGTTGAATGAATGAATTCGAGAATAAATGGACGAACGACTAAACATATATCCAAATGAGGTCTTGAGCAATCTCACCACGTTATCTTTTGCTGTTAGGTTTGCTTAACAGAAGCTTCATCAGCTGAGTTTGGTGATGCTGAACCAATCATGTTTGTTACTTATGAATTCTTTGAGCATGAGTTGCAAGCCACTCCTGTCATACGTGGTGCAAGGTGAGCCTCCTCCTTCGTTCGCTGTTCTTCTTTCTCCTCCTCCTCCTCCTCCTCCTCCTCCTCCTCCTCCTCCTCCTCCTCCTCCTTCTCTTCATTCAACGATAAAAAACATTTAGGGGCTCCACAGTCCCCCCCCCCGTCTCGGCGATCCCTGAAAAGTGTAACCATCCTTAGTTGTCTTTCATTGTGAATAGCGGAGGAACTAGGGATGTCAAGTTAATCTTTATCTGCTTTTATTTATTTAGTCCACAGTTTAACTTCACATCTCAGTACCTAGTACAAGTAGATGACTTTTTCCTGCATTTCCTTCAAAAGGTCGGTATACTGTAATAGTGTGTTTATCTCTTAGTCGTGTTGACCGTTAACTTAACGTGCTTGAAGCGTGATTTCTGCGCTTGATCGTTCCCGCAAAATGTTGTTTTTCTTTGCCGTGAGTTGAACGTCAACAAAGGGGAATTTGATCGTGCGTGAAGCGTGATCTGTTTCCGTGATCGATCAAGTCCAAGATAATATCTTGGTCGGGTCCTTCCTAAAGTGTGATCTAACCGTGGCGGAAGGGTGATTTACTTCGATGTAGCGTGACATGGTTATGCCTTTTGTGTGACAATATGTTCTTTGTAGGAATCGACTCAAGTGGAACTTCACCGTGCGTTTGGAACAGACTACAAAACAATAGCTGTTTGTCAATTAAAGTTTAGAGATCTATTAGAGAAATCACAGGGTCGTCTCCATGGTAGCGCTAGACTTATAGGTATGTATTAAGTATTGTGTACAAAGAGAAGGGCGCACAGTATTATTGAAGACGATTGGGAATTCTACTGCACAGGCACACGGTATAGTCACAGTTATGGTACAAGCCCCAGTTGTTTGAAGGGTGGTTAGTGTTAATCCTGGATGGCTTGTGGCCTTCTGATCTGAATCAAGAGGTCGCTTGTTTTCGACTTTTTTCCAGTGCAATCCGTATGGCTTACGTAAAACGCAGCCAGCGTCATGATCAGTAAAACAACGACTAGCGTTAAATATATAATTGCTTTGCTTAGAGTAGATTTCGTATGACTGTGAAAACGGTACCGCACGGTCACGGCACGGTTACGGCAGGAATCTCGAATGTTTTTATAGACAACACGGTACTTACACGGTCACGACACGGTTACGGCAGGAATCTCGAATGTTTTTATAGACAACACGGCACTGACACGGTCACGGTCACGGCACGGCGCGGTCCGTTTCACACTTGTACGAAATCTGCTCTACTAATTCACAGTTACAGTACAGCTACAATAGCTGTTTTTACAGATGAGCCCGCAATGAGATCATCTTTTGTTTTGAGTATCATTCAAGCGAGGCTATGGGGTCAATACAATGCATAATGGTCATTTGCATCTCATCTACATGTATCCGTAATTGTGCTGTCCTATTCCCAACCCGTGAATTCTGCTCTGTTCACTAACACTAATTCTTTGTTCGGCTGATGCCTGGTAGGTACAACCCCACCCTGTGAGGGTAAGGAGATAGCTGTCTTGGAATATTGGGTTCGACTTAGAGTACCCATGGACCAGGCTATTCGTCTATTCAGGGTAAGCACAGAGTCACCAACTCGAGAGAGAGACGTAAGAGAACCCATACTAGAGTGGATTTCGTATGACTTTGAAAAACTACGGCACGGGCACGACATACGAAATACACTCTACTACTATGGATTTCCAGCGTAGAGTTCGCGGAGTCGGTGGTCCGTGTTCAGTCTACGTGGCTCAAGGCCACACTTATGCAACTTTTTTTGTGACCCAGAGTTTCATCATTTGCTCTTTCTTGTAACATTTGGGGGAACAATTGCAGGTTTAGGATTGGGCTCTACGCAACGTTTTGTGTAACGTTGTGCGCAACATTTCAGGGGTTAGTCTCCGACGCCGCCGCAGTTTGGGGCGTCACCCAACACTTCTTTGTTTGGGGGAGTAGCATTGCGTGATGACATACTGTGGCTGCTTAGGACAAGCAGGGTGGACAAACGGCGCACTTGTGACGCATGCAATTTTGGAGAAAAAAGTTGCATCGTGCTTACGGGCCTTTAGTTTTTAACAGAACGGGCCGAAATGATAGTAACAAAAGTTCAGTGGTGATATGGACCCTTCAAAACATAGAAGCTGATACCAAAATGAACATTGGGAAATCTGTTGATTAGGTGACTGACACAAATTCTTGGTATTCCAAACACGGTTATGTAGCAAATTCATGGATAAAACACATTACTAGTGATTTTGAAAGGGAAAATGTTTGTGTAAATAGGCATGTACCAAAGTTTTGTCTGTATCATAGGAACGTACCAAGGCCTTGGGGTACATGAATGCCAGTGCCTACACGGCCCTAGAGGATGCTGGTCATCCACAAAAGGCTCCCTCTGACGTCAACGAACTCGATATTCACGTGATCAGATGTTCAACTTTGAAACCCCGGAGAGAAGGTACTTGAACATTGTGAATGCTACAGTACATGTGTGCTGAGGCAAAGTTGGTGGTAATTACGATAAAGAAAATTGATGATGGCGATGATGATAGAAGAGATGGTGGTATAAGAAAGTCCATGATGTGCTGTGTGTTCGCGACGTTTTTACACTCATGCAAAAGTTCCTCTGTTTGATTATGAGGAGGAGTAGCAGGAAGAGGAGGAGGAGGAGGAGAAGGAGAAGGGGGAAGAGGAGGAGAAGGAGGAGAAGGAGGGGGAGGGAGGAGGAGGGGGAAGGGAGGAGGAGGAGGAGAAGGAAGAGGAGGAAGGTCGTAATATTGAAATTGATTGAGGAAAAGCCGATACATACAAAAGTTGCTGTAATGCTATTTGTGATGATGATGATGATGACGATGAATGATGATGATAATAACCTTGTTCGTTTTAATTTTCCAGGAATCCAGCCCAGTCCTTATTGCGTGTACAAGTTCTACGACTTTGCTGACCATGACACTAACATCGTCCAGAACTCTAACGAGCCAGTATTCAATGATGTCAAGACATTCCCTCTTCCAATGACAGAAGAACTTGACACATACCTTCGAACGGCGGTATGATACTATTTACAAACACTGGCTATATAATTGTTTCCCTTTACATTTGAACTCTAAACACGTCTATGGTTCATAAATAGATAGTTCTTTAGAGCAAAATTCGCCGTATTGCAATCATTAGAGTAGATTTCGTATGACTGTGAAAACGGCACCGCACGGTCACGGCACGGTTACGGCAGGAATTTCGAATGTTTTTATAGACAACACGGCACTGACACGGTCACGGCGCGGTCCGTTTCACACTCATACGAAATCTACTCTAAGACATCATGGCTGCCACCTGATTCTTTCCGGTTATCAAATATTCAAAGTATCGTGATGTGACTGCTGTGTCGTAATCGAAAACTGACCGTTACCTTGTTGTACCATGCAGTGACCGTGTGTAATCGTGCAGTGGCTGTGCCTTTATCGTGCCGTTCTGTAACCAAAGCTCTAAACCTGACATCTTCAAACTGGACACTTGACATAAGCAGACAGCATCAGTTAATCTTGTATATTTCGTATTCTTTGATCTACAGATGCTTGATATATTCATATTTGACGATGCAGACTCGGAGTTAAGCCAGTACCTGGGTGTGGCTAAGGTTTCATTGATATCATTAGCCAACGATAAACCTATCAAAGGAACCTTTGAACTACGCAAGGTAATGAATAACTGCTTGGTATATCATTTGTAAATACAGTAGGAATCCGATCGAAGGAAAAACACTACGCAGGCTAGTAAAGCACTAGTTTATCCGCAGATCAGCCGCAAATCTTTATAACAACAATTATTGGGGAGCTTAAGAAAGAGGCGTTTTTTTGTCAACACTGACGTCACGCGTACGTTTTTGACCGTGCGCGCGCCGTCACAGATTAGGTTCCCGTTCTCGCTAGAACGTCAATTGAGGCTTTCTCACGTTCTAGATTTCATGTATGACGGCGCGCGCACGAACAAAAACGTACGCGTGACGTCCGTGTTTACGAAAACGTCTCGTGCTTAAGCTCCCTATTACGATCACGACGGACCCTGCATCTCGAAAGCAATAGTCCATTTTCTTTGCTTTACGTAGGTTTAGTTTGGCATTTGAATTATAGGAACAAGGATGACTTAGTTGGTTAGTGGGCGGCCTTCTTAGAGAGAGAGGTTTGCGGTTCGACTCTCGTGGTTGTGCTAATTTACTTGAAGGACGGAGCGCTGATGGAGGGAGGGGGTAAAGGGCGCGCCATCCATCCCCTGGAAAATCGCTTGTCGGGTCACGGATGATAAACAGAGCCGAGTATGAAACGGACCGCGCCGTACCGTGACCGTGTCAGTGCCGTGATGTCTATGAAAACATTCGAAATTACTGCCGTAATCGTGCCGTGCAGTGACCTTGCCGTTTTCACAGTCACACGAAATCTATTCTATCAGCCTTTATCATTTATGGGTCTACATCGTTGTGTATCCTTCTAGTCGTCAGGTGAAGTCAATGGTTCTATTGATGTCTGGTTAAAGTGGAGATACACCTATCTACCAGCCAGTGCTAAACCCCGCGCTCCTCGTCAGGTACGTAATATTCAAAATCTGGCTTTGTATGGTCACGGCCATTTTAGATGGCAGCAACATTTAAATTATATCACAAGAATCCAAATCTTTGGGAGAAGAGAATTTAATACATATACCCAGTTCAAAAAAGGTTGTTGGAGCCAAAGGCGATAGGGCCGGAATAGACGATAGAGAATAGTCAATACGCGATAAGCGATAGGAGGTCATTCCAAGATCCAAGAAAAGTTCAGTGAAATGACTTTTGTTTCTTAGTATTATTCTCACCGAATAACACCGAGGTTAGTGTTGAGATGTGTTGTTTGCGGTCGGCAAAACCAAAAGTCTCGATTATTCGTGTTTTTTTTTGTATGCCCATAATTCCTTTCCGTCTTGGAATGACATATCGCTTGTTGTCTATCAACCTTTTTTGAAATAGGTGTATTCGCAAGGATCGCAGAAGGTTGTTTTGATTTGGGGGCTAATTAAGTGCAGAAGGTACTTCTCGTCCTCTAATGGGACCCTTGCCACCTTCCAATGGAATTTTGGCCCACATTCCTGACTTAATTTGTCTTGCAGCGGCTTATGGCTGTTCCAAAAGATCAAGATGAACTTGAACGCCATCCAGAACCTGTAATATTGAAGGAGACACCAATACAACCAAGTAGTTCTATAGATAACATCCAATATAAACCCCCGATAGGGTCATCGACACCAAAACAAGTGGAGTCAGACACGGTGGTGAAACAAGACAAGCAGGTAGAGAAACCTTTGCCAACAAAAAGAACCAAAGAAATAAAAGAAGAAAAGAAAATTGAGAAACCACCAAAGTGAGTAATCCTTTCCTTCCCTTTCCTTTCCTTTCCTTCCCTTTCCTTTCCTTTCCTTTCCTTTCCTTTCCTTTCCTTTCCTTTCCTTTCCTTTCCTTTCCTTTCCTTTCCTTTCCTTTCCTTTCCTTTCTTTCACTTTCTTTCCCTTTCCTTTCCTTTCTTTTCCTTTTCTTTCCTTTCCTTTCATTTCCTTTCCGTTCCTTCCCTTCCTTTCCTTTCCTTCCCTTTCCTTTCCTTTCCCTTTCCTATCCTATGCAATTTTTTGGTTTTCTTTTCAAATAAGTAGGTAGCGGGATCTATCTAAATTACTAAGTGAATTGTTTTCATGTTAAGACCCCAGCCGCCACAAAAAGCATATGAGGAAATGACTATGGACGAACTCGAGGAAGCAGTGATTGCACCAAAACCTAAGCCGCTCCCACGACGAAGAACTTCGTCGTTTACCATCGAACCAAAGGTCGAGGAAAAACCAATCGAGCAGATGAACATAGACGAGATGATTGCGGCTACAAATGAACCAGTTCCTACTAAAAAGGAAGAAGAACACGAGTTTGACCAGGAGTCAGGAGAATCTGAGGTGGACGAGGAAATAAATGAAGAAATTGAGGAGGAAGAGGTTAGTGAGTTTTCCAGTTTGGACGGTCATGCAGAATGAATATACACTTTTTTTCAGAAAAAGTTTTCGACAAAAAGACCCAAAGCCTTAGCGTCTTACCCGCAAAGAAGTGTGGGTAGAAATTACTAAAGTTATGAAACTACACGAATATCAATAAGACAATTCAAATCTAGCTTGACTTGGCCTTATATAACAAACGACTTAATTTGCTGGCACTTGAAATGGAGACCAAAGCCGAAAAGTCAGTTAAGATTTGTATCTACCTATTATCCTTTTCGGTCTGATCGCGTAGGCTTGAAGATTCTCACCCGACAGTGTTTTTAAAAGAGGCGCATGCTTTCTTCTACTTAAATTGGAATGTCTTTTTTATTTTTCCAAATTAATGGTTACAAAACCTTTAGTTGTGTACCTAATTTATTCGCTTATGGAAACATTTTTGTTTACATGTTGTAGAGCGACGAAACCGCACAAGTCGCTGAGGAAATGCGTCGGACAGCAGAACGTGATAGTGACGATGCGACATTCGAGGAACAACAGTCAGGTGAGAATAAAGTATATAGTCATATACTGTAAATTTTAAAGAGTAATTTTTACTCCGAAAATCGAGTAGAAAAACGGTGACAGAATGACACTAATTTCGGAGATAAAATTACTCCGCTGCTCTATTTTTCGTAACTTAGCTTTGGCGCTAGATGAAACGCTACGTGGTGATTGGTCAAAATTCAATTTCATTGTTTCTCCGGTGTTTTCTTGGCTAAAGCCAGAGTAGAGTTATTTCAACTCCTCTGGCAGGTAGAGTTGTTTTTACTCCTTTTGCTCCACTTTTGAGTCTATCTAAATCCCAGAGATTGAGTTCATTTTACTCCACTTTCCATAACTCCATTAATAGAATAAAAAGAACTCTAGTTCCTGTTCAGAGAAGTAGATTTTACTCCTTCTTTGAAGTCATTTTTACTCCTTTCAAATTACTCTCCTTGGCAGGGTACTTTATTACTCTACCGTAAGAGTAAAAATTGCTCTCTAAAATTTACAGTGTATTCATGTTTGTTAATCAGGACCCCGTTGCACCAAGTGAGAATAGCGCTGTCCGTCAGATCTTCTGCAGATAGCACTGTTTTAACTTTCTTTTAACTTTCGTCATTATTACTAGACGACAGAGACTCGACGCTGGGCGATGAGATGGACATTCCATTGCCTGAGAAACCAAGTCAAGACGAACCTGAAGCTGGTTATCAGTCAGAAACGAGTGGTAGTGAAGCTGGTTTGGTAGTGACGCCTTCACCTTCACGTACTACATCAGCAATAGCTGCGGTAAGTACATTTATTCACGAACGCGAGATAAGTGCGGGCTACAGTCGATTTCGTACAGTCGAAAATCTCGCGCTACGGTCCGTACCTTGTTGTTACGATGTTAGGACCGTGCATTAAACCAAAACACTCGAAGTATTCACTGTGCTGTGACCATTTCTTGTCACAGCGCAGGAAAAGCCCGCACCGACAAAGGTTGACCAAACAAAACGTTGGACATGAAAGGGCACACCAGCATGGATTTTTTAAAGTCAGTTGAGACCAGTTCTGAACTTTCATTTTTCCACCAAAAAGAGGACATCACTAAGAAACGTGTGTGTGAAACAGGCAGTTTGATGTATAGTAGTGTGTGTTTTTGCTGGAACTTTACATAATGTTACTGATCCTATGTTGCTTTTGATTACTTTTAGCATTCCCAAACTATTATTGTACAAATAACAAGTCTAACGTTAGAGGACGATTCTCCTATATTATTAAACAAAGCCATCAATCAACTGTTTGTGAGCTACAGGTTCTTAGATTGTGAGCCTGCCGATCTAGAGACTCCAATGTCTCTACAAAAACCCAAATCTTCCTTGAGACCTATATATTATAATTTCAAAAAAGGTAAGTCAGTGATAAAGTGCAACCTTGTGTTACTAGCGAGATAAAGCGAAACGACACGAGACGACAAACAAATGAGAAATCGAATGTCGAATATATCGAATATGGCCATCGCGTACCTTGCATGACTTTAGAACCATTAGTACAAGCGAAAATGACACGCCTGCCCTCTTATCAAAGACGCGACATACACACTCCTCGTATACAATACTTTTAGTCTAAGACGCTAACAAAATAGGAACGCGGAATGCCGCTTTTCAGTAGGTCTTGTCCTAAACTAAAAGTGCCATTTATACGCAAAGGTTAGCGTTTTATTTAAGTCGCGCTTAAGATACGATGCTTCTTATTTGACTCAAATGTCGTCACTGCAATTTCGCTATATCTTCACATCCTCCTCACTATCTCCCAGCATCAAGGACGTTTTTCTGTACCTCAGTCTTGAGTGTCCGCTCCGTCATCGTTCACATCGCTGTTATGTTGTGTTTGCAGAACCCTTTCATCGTTTGTCTCAAGCTCTACGTCTGACATGCTTAACGTTTTTATTGTATTTCAGTTTTCCATGTTGACGCCGAGACAAACCCCGTCAAACGTAACTGCTTAAAATACATGTTAACTGCTGAAAGTCTTACGCAAGGAAGGTACGGTATATCAATCTTGCGTCATGGAATACGAATTTTGGATTTTTACGGGATACTTGGAAAGACTTCCCGAAATTATCCCGCATCATTCTATACCACTTTGGTTCCGGACTGTGTGTATGCCTGCGGATAACTTGTGAAGAGACTCCACAAGCATACTACAAATACACGGATAAATGAAATAAATAAATAAATGATTAATTAATAATACTGTCGCGGCAGCCGGCATATCCACATAGTGGTTCTTCATCTGTTGGCACCCACACTCACTACTCCTACATTATATATCTTACATACAACGTACGCTCAACTCACATGTTGATTTTTGCTGAGGGAGAAAAAACCGGAGAACCCGGAGAAAAACCCTCGTGGCATGGTTGAGAACAACACATCAAACAAACAACGTACTGCTTAAAATACATGTTAACTGCTGAAAGTCTTACGCAAGGAAGGTAAATAAATAAATAAATGACCCATCTGACTTTACTATTCACTTGACTCTGAAGATGACTTCCGCACAGGTTGTTGAAACGTCAGTCACACCAAACAGTCCTACACAGGACTACATCCACCCGGATGATCATATTACAAATATTGTTACCTCGATAAATAATGTATCCACCTGGGTTCAGACCTTTCTTTACAATACATCAAACAAACTCAGTTCACGTATGATCCAGCGCCCGAGCTGGGACTCGAGCCCGCACACGCAGTGGTGAATGGTCAGTGCTTTCACAACCATGACAGGCGCGTGCAAAGGAAACATACGCTGTCTTTCATAATGGCCTTTTGGTAGGTCTTGCGTGACATTTTAAATTTTAATCCAACAAAAACAAAAATACAATATTTGAAAAGAACACACCAAAGTTAGTAAAAGTTGAGTTTTTGAAGTAGTTTCGACGAATAGTGCCAAAGTTATGGGCGGCCGAAGTTTGATTTATTTGTATAGAAACGTTCGATGGTGGGCAAACCACCACCGAACGTTTCTATAGAAAAAGAATCAACTACGGCCACCGATAACTTTGGCGCCATTTATCAAAACTGCTTCAAAATCTCAACTTTTACTAATTTTGGTGTGTTCTTTTCAAGTATTGTATTTTTGTTTTTGTTGGATTAAAATTTAAAATGTTACGCAAGACCTGCTAAAAGGCCATTCTTGGAGAAAACGTTTTGGTACTTGGTTGTTAAAGAACTGACAGCGAATCAAATTGTTGCCACTCCCTTTTGATTTTATATAACGCTATACGTGTACGTCATTTGGTATCCGTATTAATATCCATATCCTCTTGTAGGATAATCTTTACTGTTGTAAGCGAACCCGCTGATCCTGATGAAGGAGACTGCATGGATGTCGCCTATGCATTCGTTGATCTTCTGCAGGTATGTTGCACTAAAATACGATTCATCGGAATTTACGAACTTACTCAGTTTTTTCGGCTCGTTCGTTTCATTGTTCGTTCTTTCTTTCGTTCGTCATTCGTTCGTTCGTTTGTTCGTTCGTTCGTTTGTTTGTTTGTTTGTTTGTTTGTGTGTTTGTTTGTTTGTTTGTTTGTTTGTTTGTTTGTTTGTTTGTGTGTTTGTTCGTTCGTTTGTTTGTTTGTTTGTTTGTTTGTTTGTTTGTTTGTTTGTTTGTTTGTTTGTTTGTTTGTTTGTTTGTTTGTTTGTTTGTTTGTTTGTTTGTTTGTTTGAGTGGAAACAAGGATGGCTTTCTTTTTAAGCAGCCTTAGAAGATCAATCTTGGATGAAGAATTGTTCTTGACTTTAGTTTGTCCGTACAGTAAGCTGATGTGTTGTTTGTTTATTGCCAGATCCTTCAAACTGGAAAAGATGTTATCGATCAAGACATTGATTGTAAGTTAGTGTATGGCTATGATTACAGTAAATTTTGTATAAAATTGGAAACATTCCATGTATTCATCATTACTAGACATACAGCCAATCAGAATTTGAAGTTTTGTACAATTGCTGTACGGAGGAGGTCGTCTGGTTTCTGTACGCTACTGTACTACTATGATATTATCGTCGCCTCATTGACACCATATCACCATCTTGAAATCATCATTTGATATTCATGATGGTGATATTTGATATTTATTCATACAACACCAAAATCACATGTTGATTCCCTAAGTGATGCTGTAAGAAAGCCAGAGAACTCAAAGAAAAAACTTGGCATGCTAGAGAAAAACGAATCAAAACAAATTCAGTTCACAAACGATTCATCATCATCTTAACCACAACTCCCACCACCACCACTAGCGTCACTCCACTGTCACCACCACCACCACCACCACTAGCGTCACTCCACTGCCACCACCAACACCACCACTAGCATCACCACCACCACCACCACTAGCATCACCACCACCACCACCAACACCACTAGCATCACTCCACTGGCACCACCACCACCACCAGCATCACTCTACTGCCACCACCAATACCACCACTAGCATCACCACCACCACCACCACTAGCATCACCACCACCACCACCACCACCACTAGCATCACTCCACTGCCACCACCACCACTAGCATCACTCCACTGCCACCACCACCACCACTAGCATCACTCCACTGCCACCACCACCACCACTAGCATCACTCCACTGCCACCACCACCAACACCACCAACTACAACAACTGTACCGCCACCAACTCCACAACAACAACAACTGTACCACCACCAACACCACTAACACCAAAATAGACTGTACCACCAGCACCACAACAACAACTGTACCACCACAACAACAACAACTGTACCGCCAGCACCACCACAACAACTGTACCACCATCACCACAACAACAACTGTACTGCCACCAACACCACCACAACTACAACAACTGTACCGCCACCAACTCCACCACCACAACAACAACAACTGTACCACCACCACAACAACAACAACTTTACCACCACCACAACAACAACAACTGTACCACCACCACAACAACAACTATCAACACCAACACCGCAACAACAACAACAACAACTGTATCACCACCACAATAACAACTGTACCACCAACAACAACACCACACAACAACAACAACTATACCACCACCACCATAACAGCAACTGTACCACCACCACCACCACCATAACAACAACAACAACAACAACTGTACCACCACCACAACAACAACCGTACCACCACCACCACGACTAACAACCACCACCAGGACTATCACCACCATCACCACGACTACATACCACCACCACCACCACCACAACAACAACACAACAACTGTACCACCATCGCCACCAACACAACAACAACAACAACTGTACCACCAACACCACAAGACAACAACAACAACAACAACTGTACCACCAACACCACAACAACTGTACCACCACCGCCACCAAAACCACCACAACCACAACAACTGTACCACCATCACCACCACCAACACAAAAACAGTACCACCACCACCAATAACAACAAAGAACAACAATTCTACCATAATCACCACCACCACCAACGGTAACGACAACAGTAACAACAACAAAAGCAACAACTCCATCACCACTGCCAACATTAACGCGTCATCACCAACAACAACAACAACACTAACACCGCCAATACCACTATCTTCACGTTATTTCCACTGTTGTCTTTGTGATTCATTGTAAATTACATTTTTTTTTAACCTTCACTAAAATTTCCTTTAACTCATTTCTTGTCCACAGTAAATGATCTAATTAATGAGCAAGGTGTCGTTGGTTCTTTGATGGTAACAGTAGAGGCCTTTGAAGCATTACGTAGCCTCTATGACGACGAAGACGACGAAAACGACGACGACGACGACGATTAATAGACTATACATAAACAAGTTAATGTAGAGGTTTTATAATTGTACAGTAAATAGATACGAGTTACTGTGAACTCAGGCTTTACATTTCAGTACAGAGGTATACGTCAAGAGTTTTTATAAGCGGAGTGACTTTTCAAAAGCTTTGTAGCAATCCCTTTCTCGGAGGACCAAAAACAATGAAAATGTCGTTGAAATATTCCCTGGTTGACTGGTTGATATTCGCGGCCTTTTCTCGGGTGTTACCAGCCCTGCAGCTAAAGATTGGAACTCAGTTATCACCATTGTACTGTCGAAGGGAAATGATGAATATCTCTGGAGAACAATGTTGGAGACAACACACATTACTTGTAAATCCTGGTCCACACTAGCGACACAAGCACAAGAAACATACGCAGACTCAACATCGCATTTATCACAAAGGGGTGAAAAAAACGACAAGCACTGCTAACTGAGTCTGTGTATGTTACTTGTGCTTATGCTTATGTCACTAGTGAAAAGACAAGCACTGCTAATGAGCAGTACATTACTGAGTCTGTATGTGCTTATGCTTGCGCCGGTAGTGTCAACCATAAAACATTAAGGATTTACAAACAGATGATCCTTCGTCTTTTTGATCATAAAAAGAACACTAGATACTGTACGTGTCATAAGAAACTTTAAATTAACTTCATAAGCCCGACCTCTATAGTAAGGAAACCTCTATAATACGGACACTTTTCTCCGGCCTTTCGGTGTCCGTATGTGAGAGGTTTGACTGTATTGACAAGAGTTAAATGTTCCAGAGGGAATAGTTGGGCTATACCCAGCATTCTGTGTGCGTGACCCGAATGAGACCAGCACTGAACTTTTGTTATCTTGTATAAAGATTTATTTAAAAAAAGAAACATTTAAGCATGTACAATGAAGACTGTTTTCCAGCAGCTCAACATTAAATTATTTTCTGTATCTTCTTAAATATGACAAAACCAGAACGTTTTATTAAATCTGTAGACTGCGTTTACTCTAGAGAAAGAGGTACTAAGTTCATTCTGGTGCAAACATTCAAATCAAATTCTCCAATCTAGTGTATTTGCGACCCAACTGAAAACTTGTCTAGTTCAAACGTGCTTTAAAAGAGCAGCAATTTGAGTCAAATAATTAAATTTTGCAGTTAAAACAAATGCAAGGAAATCACGACGTTTAGACGTGCTTTCCTTGCGTTTGTTTTCACTGTAAAATTTAAATCTTATCGGTCATAACTAATAACATCGACAATGCAACTAGTTTGAAACTAGTGACTAATACCATTTTTCTATAATTAGGAATTCTAAATTACAAGTAGCCCTAATGTAACATGACAAACAAGTCAACTTTGGCTGTCGAATAGATTTTCATTAGGGCGCACGCGGAGTCAGTTTCTAGGTAATAGAACGGTTTTCGTATGAGTGGGAAACGTATCGCGCTTTATGGAAACATTCGAAATTCCTGCCGTAACCGTACTGTACAGTGACCGTTTTCACAGTCATACGAAATCTGCTCTATCCCCCATGCCATGGTGCGCTTGTTTGTATTGTGACTATAAACAACCTAAAATCGTCAAGAATGCAGGGGCGGATTTAGGGGTGGTGACGGGGGTGACTAGTCACCCCCCCTTTTTGGCCAGTAAAATCTACCTTTTTACTTCAGAATCCTAGAGCACGTGTGTGCTACAATCCCATTGGTCCAGTTAACGTTTTAAGATTTCAGTCACCCCCCATTCAAAAAGCCTGTATCCGCCCCTGAGAATGCGCAGTAAATAAAGGCCGTGTTCTATTTTAACAATGCGAAATTAAAGGTCTTGGTGCAAGTTCATAAAAAAGGACCGCGCTTCACAGATAATCAGAACCAAGTCACGTGGTCACGTCGAGCTACCGCTATGATGGCTTATTCTTAAAACGTGTAGCTTTTTGTGTCCTGGTGGATATAGTTGTCATCAAGGTTTTGGTAAGTACCCTTAGATCTTTTACGTACTACAACGGCGATGACAACGATGATAAACAGGGTTCCCACAATTATTCCAGCGATTAGGCCTGCTGATGAACCACTTGGGGCCTTGGTGTTGGTGTCGGTTGACTCTTTCGCCTGTGGCAAAAGATATTCGAGGTTAAAGAAAGAACAAGAAATTAAGTTCGCGTTTATATCAACTACTTTTTTTTTGGGGGGGGGGGGGAGGGGGGAGGAATATCGTTTAGATCTTTTCTCAATCGAGACTCTGAAGGACGTACTTATTTTCATGATTCTTACAATTTCTTACAAGTATTGAAAAGTCTAGCTTCACGCCCAGAGAGAGAGAGAGAGAGAGAGAGAGAGAGAGACGAGTTTTCCCCGATGCTACGTAAGAAACTGTGCGCCTTCAAGAGAATTTAATTAGATATAATTTCTAACCACTTCAATTCAACTGTTTACGACTGGTCTGATTGATCGATAATGATGGTCGTTTATGTTCTTGTTTGTATTACCTTGGCGTTTTCTTCCATAGCAGTCGTTTTAGAAGTCATAAACATAGGGTGAGCGTTGACCCCCCAGACTTGCTTGTCACGTGTCAATAACACGGTACTATCATTACAACTGGAGACCAAAAGTCCGTCCTTTCCGACTGCGTAGCGATCGTACTCGTGAACCACTAAATCGTAAACCGGAATTCGTTCGCTATTTGCCGAGGAGGACAGGAGCTTCGATGCACGAAGATTTTGCTGGAGGCTGACAGTCTTGCCTTTCAGTGCGTGCAGGGTGTGGCTTGTGGAGATGTTCTCAGCTGCTACCCACTTTTTGTTCTTTTGGTCGTAGAATGGATGGTTGTAGGTAGCCCATATGTCCTCTCCATCTGTACGTAGTACAACGAGTTGCTCTGGTGACACAAACCTTTTCAATAGGCCATCCACTTTCCTGTGTTTGTTAACCAATTCAGAAATGTTAGAAAATTGAGGTGGTGTGTAACGCGGTGGTATATGTTACCTGTTGTTGCGTGACATTATCGCGACGTAACAAAGTTTGCATGACATAAGTATTTAGTATGGAGAGTTAGTTCAAAACGATGAGACAAAGTTGATTATATTTTAATGTGATGTCACGCTTCTTTTTGCAAGCAGCGTGACGCCTTACCTATAGTAAGTAACGCCAGGATCATCACCTTCATGACGCGTTGCAACCAAGTCACCCTCTTTGACGTCCTTGATTGGAATAAGCCCTTTCGATGTATGTACCAGCGTGTCACCCCTAAAGCAAGACTTGACCAGGCAGCAGTCATGGTGCCACGTAGGT
>JALIZF010001773.1:182500-460000 GCA_029948255.1 Telmatactis stephensoni
TATATATATATACATTTATATGTGAAGTTAATTTTAGAAAACTTGAGCAAATTACATCACTTACTATTTGACAATCAATCATAAATGGATAATGTTACGCTACAGATTTCCAGTAATTAAGTATTTATTAACCTTGATGTATTTTTGAGTAATTTTGCTAGTTAAGCATTTTAAGTGTTGTAACCTTGACTGTTTTGATTGTAGGATTTGGTGTATTGTTTCTTGTGTGACGCACCCACTTCACTGTAACCCAAACAGACGTAGGGTTTCTCTTTGACTCCAAACGTGATGTAAACAGGAAATTAGATTTAGTTTAGTTATATTATATAAAGACTATCGATATTTGTTACACTCGCGCACTCTTTAGTCTTTGTACAAACTAGCGAGGTAAGTTCGGGGTACGATTCAGTGTTAATTGGAAAGTACAGCCAAGTAAGGAATTTAAAGTGGTCGAGTAAGGAACTCAGTCCTTCTGACAGCCACTCCGACTAAGGAAAGTCTTTCTGGTTGACCTGGCTCTACCTCAACTTGTAGTACGAACTCTTGCTTAGCTTATAAATAGCTCTTCCGCAAAGTCTAATAAACGAGTTGGCAGAACAGGCGATCCCGACTAGTCTCTCGTAACAATAATTTCACATGACCGGAAAATGACAAAAGTGGTCGTTTAATATAGAAGACGATTGACTTATAGAGGTTCCAATAATTATTTAATACATACCTTGATTTCACACATTTTCCATGTTTACAAGCCAGCCAAGGAAAGCATGACGTGGCGTTATCGCAGTTCTTTCCCCTCCAGTTTGTCTGACATCGTGCACAGTTTAGGCCATCCGTACATATGCCATGCACGCAAGTTGAATTAGGGTTTGTACACTCGACACTCGTACAACAAGTACCAGTATACGATCCATAACGACTTTCCCAAACTTTGTGGTAGGAGTTCGAGAAGCACTTACAGGTCTCTGTGGTCTTATCCCATTTCCCATGGCCGTAGCACTGAGTTTCTGGCGGACAAGGTCCTGCAGTGCAGGTTGTCAGCAGTATCGCAAGGAAGAGGTAAACTACCACTTCCGTCTTCATTTTCGAAATTCGTTGTGTTCAGTTCTGGAAATGACCTTCGATACGAACGGTTTATTAGCTGAAAAAGGGAAAATTATAACGATCACAATTACCATAATAATATAAACACGACAGATAGATACCGTAAATTAATGCGTCGCTTTCTGATGAAGCGCAAAAGGCTAAGTCTAATCCAGATAAATTTGGTCAGGCTTTTTGGTCCACTCTAGATCTAGAACGACGTTTTCCTCTTGTGCTGCGAAAAAGGTAGAAAAAAAAGTTGCTAGTTTAATGGCCAAATTTTGATCTCGATTAGAGTGGACGCACTCTCAGTAAACGCGACTATTTAGTCTGTCATATATTCCAACAAAATCGGCCGTATATATCGTATCGTAAGAAAATCGACTTTTCTAAACCTGCTGGAATTTTTCAGTGATGCCAATTTTATTGAATGTCCGAAATCGCTCTTATTCTTAGATTCTTATTGTTTTTAGACCAATATTACTTGTTTTACGTTGCAAAAAAAGACCGATTTGAATGATATTTTTGTGAATATATGATACACCTTTACAAATTAAATTTAAATTTCCATTCCGTCACACCCATTTCTAGGAATACTCGCTAATCGGAATACACAGATTTCGTTCCAAGTTACAGTCTACATTTTTTGTCATAAATCTAGCCTTGGCTTTGCAAATACAGTTAAAAAGCTTTGCCTATTGGGACAATGGTGTTTATGACAAAGAATAAATAGTGATTTTTTCGAGCATTTCCAAGCATCACAAATTGATGAACTGGACAAGTAAAATGATCGAACGAGATCGAAAAAGACGTACCGAGCCAGACTTGAGTCTTGTGCTTATGTTGAGTTTTCACGTGAAATATGAGCTGCTTTTCGCCAGAAAGCTTCATTTCTTTTCGCCAGAAAGCTTCTGGTTTCTCGATCGCTTTTGCAAAAGTAAAGTCATTCATCGTAAAATCGTACATTTTTACACGAAAGCCGAAGTACTGTAATTGTTTCTAAATTTAGATCACAGTTGTACTAACTGATACAGGTAAAATTAAAATTAAAAGTACAACATTACCTTTGCTGCTCCTTTGCTGTTGAAAATAACTCGATGAATGTTTGTTTGTTCTTTTTGGCTTCGTTTTTATACGCCTTGACCTGCTGATGTGCTCGTGATCTTCATACAGTTACTTTGATCCAATCACATTTGTATATTGACACGGGAAAACCCCCTTGTTAAAATTCCAGGAATAATGCTACGATGGCGTCTGCATTTCTAAACAGAATGTGGCTGTTTGTCGATCAGCAGTTTCATGGAATCAGAATTCTGGAAAATCATTGTCTTTTTATTTTAGCTATAGTAAATATGAGATCAGCCAAATATACTTAATGCAGACAAGTAAAATGTTCAAGGTTTTCAGTGGAGAACGTAATATCGATTGACTTTGCGTTTTCTCTGCAAGGGGAATACCCTTCGAATCGTGATCTGCATAAGATGATTCTTGGGGGAAATTTCAGCTAATAAACTACAAATTCATGTGAATTTCGTGGTCTGGGGCTGACATCTAGTCCAACACGTACGTCTAAGGAGTGTCTTTGATGGAAGAAACGAATTAAATTGCAAGTATAGTTATTATTTGTGAACACGATTACGTGACGTTACAGAACGTTACAGGCCATGCTACAGTAGGTGGCGTTGCGGTAGGAGCCAGGGGGCGGGGAACCGGTGGGGGAGGGGGTTGGCAGAGGGCTAGTGGAGGGACTGATCGAATAAAACGGCTAAATATTGCCATTATTATCCATTATTAATGAAGAATATTGAAAAGGGATGATTAACAGCTGCATTAGTTACTGTAAATTTCAACCATTCTCTATCGAACTTGGCCTTTAGCTTCCGGTATGCAAATTGACCATTTCAGACCACGTGACATTCTCTTGAGAATTGTTTTTTTTTATGAATATGGTAAAGAATCAACTCCCAAGAGCGGCATCACGTGGTCTGAAATCTATGGGAAAACAAGAGGTCTACAGACTGTACATTATAGATCTGTAGCTGATGACACGATACACCCTTTCCTCCCTCCCCTCCCTTGCCCTCAAATGTTTTGTGTGGCTACCAAGCTAGCTGCTTCGGTTTGGTCAGCGGTATTAGCTATTGAATATTGAGGAAAAATCAAAATAAAAATGTCTTCAAGAGTTTTTAGAAAACTTCAGGGTGATACTCAGCTAGATTTTCCACAGGACAGCGATGAAGAAAAGCAGGATTTCGATATTGTATCCTCGAAGAGAAAAAAGAAGAAAAATGTCGTAAATCCCTTTGATTTGGTAAGTGACTGCTTACTGGAAGTCGCATGTTTAAACTTAAGCTAATACGTGGATGTTTTATATCGTGTTTTCTGATTTTCAGTTTAAACTTTTATCCATTTGGTAATGTGATTTAGAGTTTGATCGTTATTTTATAGTCTTACTGGT
The DNA here is from genome assembly GCA_029948255.1 of Telmatactis stephensoni. Lineage (NCBI taxonomy): Eukaryota > Metazoa > Cnidaria > Anthozoa > Actiniaria > Isophelliidae > Telmatactis > Telmatactis stephensoni. The sequence continues at coordinate 186,039 of JALIZF010001773.1, forward strand.
GACAGAAAGATGGTAAAATAATATTTGTATTGTCGCTGTACTTTGAGCTCCATGTTGTATTTCTCTGACTTAGTTAAATGAAGGTGGCGATATATCCAGCGACGAAACAGAAGAAAAGGAAGAAAAAGAAGCCAATGAAGATGGGGAAGTAAATGAGAAATTGAAGACAGAGGAGGAATTTCCCAAGGATTCTCCTGTAGCAAATAAAAAGAAGAAAAAGAAGAAGAAAGGAAAAGGGAAAGGGAATAAGAGTGATCAGCAGACAGTAAACAAAGTATGTACTACATTCATAAAGCAGTTTTCATATGAGTCTGAGAAATTAATGCACCTATCAAAGTTAACTGCAGGGGGTCAATTAAGGAGTGCTGACAAGGGGTTGGGATTTGATTACAGTTCCAGATTTTTGTCAAAATCCTAAGTGTGGGGGAAAAAATGTAGATCAAAATATGAATACAAACTTGGATCATTTGGTAGGTATTTAGAGGGAGACATTTGGGGGAAGGGGGTGTGGTCAATCAGCACAATGCTTTAGTTTCACATTCATAATAAGAATAAGAATAAGAATGATAGACGTACAATATAACTTACAATATGTACAATTGTCTGTCACTTTGTGTCAGTTGGATGGTGGGGTGGAATCGGTTATTATTGCATGTTAAATAATGAAAGATGTACATACTGTAACACTAATCTCTAGAGCAATGTGTGGTATTCACTGTAATGAACTAAATACCTAATGTTCTTTTAGGGAGAGGAGGACATTGATGCTACAATTCGAGAGGTTAATGAGATGTTAGGTATCACAGTTACAAACACAGCCACCTCAGGTAAACAAGAACATGATGATTTATTGGACATAATGGAGATAATTGCTTATTAGAGAAATCAAAGGATGGTGTTTAAATCATCTATCTTATCAAAACTTCCTAAAGTCAGGGGCAGATTTAGGGGTGTGGTGTAGTTATGAACACCCCCTCCTAAGATGACTTGGGCACTTTTTCCAATACTTTTTCAAAATTTCCTCTGGCTGGTTTTTGCAGCTCTTGGAAGTATAATGGTATAGATCAAGCCCTTCTGAATTGATTGGATGAGAATTACACTTTTTATCAAACCTTGTCCAACAAAAACGTCACTTTAAACGAAAAAAGTTTATACATGACCCAAAGGAAATGTTGGATAACTTAAGATAACAGTTTTAGCAACTACTAATAAAATTTTAATTAGCAATTTCTCTAAGGGAAGACTTATAATCATTTCCCCTAGAAAATAGCCAAACTAAGTAGCCATGCATGCATTAAGTCTTCCCCTAGAGAAATGACTTATTGTGCTGTAAAATTGACCAAGAATTACCTATAGTAAAAATATTAATTTTTGCAAGTACAAAATTTCGGGATTTTGGACAACTCGACTTCCAAAATTCACTAAATTATGTTGTTACTAAAAACAGCAACCTTTTAAGAGACATTTTTAAAAGACATGTTTTGGTGCAATGTTTTCTCTGATGCAAATATTTTTTGTGGCAAGATTAGAATGATTCATTAAGTGGATTTGTTGGCTCTTTGGGCTACCTGTGGTGATTGCTCACACATCACTAGTTGAATGTCCTACTAAGGAGCAAAAAGCAACCTTGCTGAAATATATTTTTCTTGCATGTATAAATAATCCAAGAGTGCATAAGAACAAAAATAATGCAGCATTCATTAGCACATGCAAATTGCAATTATAATGATCAAAAGAAAGTTACATCTGAATTAAGAGTGAGTTCTAACAAATTTGCCCCAGAGTTGAAATTGCACTTGTCTGGTGGAAATACATTGTACAAGATAACAGCAAACAGAAAGCACTGTGTGTACACTGTTATTCACTTTTTATAAATTTAATAATTAATATGTACAGTAGTTTACAAATCATTATCATTATGGAGCTTAGATGAAATGTTTGTAAACCAGTTATAAATGAATTATTTTTCAGATAATTCAACAGCATCAGATAACTCTTATTCAGTATTAGATACCAAAGCACTATTAGGAGTTGAACACAGGTGATAATATGTGAGAACAATATAGTTAAATGTGCTCCAAATTCTCCCAATTTTCCTCTACAAGTACAAGTGAATGTGTGAGTGATATATGTGTATAATTATTAGAATGTGAACTGAGGATGTTCTTGTATAATTACACCCTATTTGTATGCATGAAACAATTAGGTATGTACACAGATTCTGTATGGAAATTGTATATTTCAGAAATTTGAATGCTGAAAATGAGATGAAGAAAAGATTTGGATCAAATATTGTAAGAAGTGAAAACAGGTACGTCTAGATAGATAAATGTATTCAGATATCACTTCCCAAACATTGTTTTTATTGTTTTCTTTCCTTTTTCATAATATTATATAACTTACTTGTTTTCTTTATAATTATCCCCTAATCTCTTTTCTTCTTTCTTTCTCTCTTTTCTTCTTTCCTTCCTTCCTTCCTCTCTCTCTCCCTTCCTTCCTTCCTTCATTTCTTTCTTCCATTCTTCCTTCCTTCCTTCCTTCCTTCCTTTCTTTCTTTCTTTCTTTCTTTCTTTCTTTCTTTCTTTCTTTCTTTCTTTCTTTCTTTCTTTCTTTCTTTCTTTCTTTCTTTCTTTCTTTCTTTCTTTCTTTCTTTCTTTCTTTCTTAGTTTCTTTCTTTCTTTCTTAGTTTCTTTCTTTCTTTCTTAGTTTCTTTCCTTCCTTCCTTCCTCCCTCCCTCCCTCCCTCCCTTCCTTCCTTCCTTCCTTCCTTCCTTCCTTCCTTCCTTCCTTCCTTCCTTCCTTCCTTCCTTCCTTCCTTCCTTCCTTCCTTCCTTCCTTCCTTCCTTCCTTCCTTCCTTCCTTCCTTCCTTCCTTCCTTCCTTCCTTCCTTCCTTCCTTCCTTCTTTCTTTCTTTCTTTCTTTCTTTCTTTCTTTCTTTCTTTCTTCATTCTCTAGTCACAATTCTGTTTCCCTAATAACTATGACTATCAAGGATTTAGTTTCAGTTTTATTTTGTAGACAAAGAAGAGCACATCGACGTGTGTATCAACGTTCAACTTGGTCAGTGTCATTGTCTTTACTGCATGATTCATGGCGTGTAAAACATGTTTCAATGTTTTGTTCTATTTATAGGTTGGTTAGCCCTAAAGACACATGGCCTAATATGTCAAAATCAGGTTAGCTATTTGGGATCAATTTTAAATTACACCTAACAATTTTCAATTTAAAAAAAACTCAAATCTAAAGAGCATCATTTTGGGTGAAGAGTACTTTTCATCCTTTTACTTTTTTATCCTTTTACTGTATAATTCAAATTGTGTTTTAAACATATTTGAACACTGTTGGGACATATTGCTTACTGTAGCTTAGACAGCTAGTTAACAAATTGAAGATGGTTTTGAGTTGTCTGTCCTCTTATTGACACACTCTTGACGTCATAAAATGTTCAAAACTCAAGTGGAATCACGAGCGCAGCGAGTGGTTTCACTGCAAAGTTTTGAACATTTTATGGCGTCAAAAGTGTGTCAATAAGAGGACAGACAATGAAAAACCATCTTCGAATCGTTTTTTATAACAATTATTTAAGATAAAAGTTCAAAAATCCTTTTCAAATGGGGCAACAGAATGAGCTCGCACACTGAAACGCATCAGCAGTGTGTCTGTCCTCTCATTGACACACTCTAATCAACCAATCAGATCGCGAGATTAGTATCAAGTATTGTAAAAAGCTGTATTTACTGAATCATGGTAGTGTTTTTATCACAGGGTTGAGTATGTCATTGGTGAATACTGTGAATGGGTAAGTTAATAGCACTTGTTGCAATTACACTTCATTGGCTTCAAATGAACAAAGGAGGTTTTAGTTCAAGACTCTCGGGCAATTTTCTTTTGGCCCTTGAATTGAAACCTTTATTCAGAGTCACTGGAGTTGCATCTTTGATATCAGCCTGATTTCAGATGGCATGGCTGAAAAGGAGAGAGAAGTGGCCAGTGGTCAAGCCATGCCATCTGAAATCAGGCTACTTTGAGTATCAGGTACTGCACCATTGTTCTCAGACTCACAAACAGTTTACAGGTGTGAGTCTTAACCTAAAACAATTATTCACATTGTATAATAACAATTAATATTTGTCTTTAGGTGTAACTACTTTACCTTTGAACACTCCCATGCCTACCAACAGATCCAGTTCATGTTTCTAGATGCTGTAGAATCACTGGATCCTAATAATATATCGGTAATTATTTGATGCAGCTTACCTTGTAACTGCTTAAGTACTAATGCCTAATCCACACGACTTACTAACACCTTACCAACCACTTATTGACACCTTACCAACTCCTGACAACTTACCAACCACTTCCTGAAACTTTACCAACAACTTCCTGGCACCTTATCAACCACTTCCTGGCACCATTCCAACCACTTCCTGACACCTTATCAACCACTTCCTAACACCTTACCAACCACTTCCTGACACCTTACCAACCACTTACTGATAGTCCTTACCAACCACTTACTGATGCCTTACCAACCACTTACTGATACCTTACCAACCACTTACTGATACCTTACCAACCACTTACTGATGCCTTACCAACAACTTACTAACACCTTACCAACCACTCACTGACACCTTACCAACCACTTACTGACACCTTACCAACCACTTACTGACACCTTACCAACTTCTTACTGACGCCTTACTAACCACATACTGACACCTTACCAACCACTTACTGACACCTTACCAACCACTTACTGACACCTTACCAACCACTCACTGACACCTTACCAACCACTTACTGACACATTACCCACCACTTACATGAATAAATCTTCAACTACCTTCCTGTTCTCATAACTTCATTTGCTGATTGCCTGCATAATTTAGCATATGCTTTATTTATACAATATTTATTGTATACTCTTTTTTTACTATGTCTTCAGGCAATTTTGCATTCCCATCCTTTTCACATTGATTCATTACTCCAGTTGAGTGAAATTTGTAAAATGGGAGAAGACTATCAAATGGCAGCAGACTTAGTTGGTGAGTACACTGAGTATATATTGGAACAAATTTGACAAACTACCTGAAAAGTGGAAAATCAATATAGAATTGATTGCATATATAAACTGGATCATTCCAAATATTGCCTAATGTCCCTGGATGTGCCTGTTGTTAACCTCTCTTGTTTGAGTAATGATAGATATTTACATGTGTTCTGTGTGTACTTGTAATGCAGGCAACAAGTTGCAAGTTGTAAAACAAATGCTTCTCATATTAATGTTTTTGTTATTGTTACAAGGTTTAAACTCTCCCTCTCGTTTACAATGACAAAATATGTTGGGCTAATACAACCAATATTTGCTTTGCAACTTGCAATGAAACAATGTTGCATAAAAAGTTGCATAATTTTGTTGCCCATATTACTACACCTAAGTGTTGTAACCACCATTTTTGTTTTTTCTAGAGAGAGCACTGTTCTGTTTTGAATGTAATTTCCACACTTTATTCAGCCTTTCTCAAGGCACTTCACGACTAGATTATAAAAGAGCTGAAAACAGGTTTGAATGAAGAGCTTTATCAACTTTGTTTCTGTGCCGTGTTTTGATTTTGAGGTCTTTCTAGCATATCTGATTTTATATATAATATCTGATATTTTATAACTTACAAGTAATTTGGCAGTAGATTTCATATGGATAGGAAACCTGTGCTAAGGACATCTGAGAAGGTCGTGACTACTGTACTGAAATTGCAGCAAGCTGTGGTACGATCACAGCACTGTGAAAATCGTACGATCATATGGTTTTTCACCCATATGAAATCTGCTCGATATTTTGTGTCCAGTGTCTGATGTCTAGTATCTGATAACACATCTTCATTTCAACAGATCATTTTTCATTGCACTATTTCGGCAACTGATCAATGTTGGGCAGCGAGGTGAGTTCTCTTTACATAAACTTAAAACTGATATAGTTGAGAAAACGTTTTGACGTATTCTATACCTTTCTTTAGGATGTCATCGCACTGCCTTGGAGTTGTGTAAACTCCTTTTGAGGTAAATCCCAAATACTGCTACTTCAAAAAGGTTGACGGTAACAAATCTAAAATCTGAGACTTACGTGTATTCTAGAAATTATGTTGCTATTGATCTTATCTACAATAACCACACACTGCAGTCACATTTGCCACAATCACAGTGAACGAAAATTATTTTTCCAAAGCCGGGACCCGTTACAACTTTTGAATTCACTTACCATATGGCCACCCCTAGTAACTATTGCGCGCAACTGTACATGCGGAAGTCACCGGAGTACAATCAATCTCGACTTCTGCAACGTTGCATACAACAAATTGCATCGGGAACCAAAGAAATGCAACGTCTTTGAGTTTCGGGCATCTTTCCTCTGCTCTCTAGCTAGTTGTGCACATCGTTTTAGGAAAAAAATTGCATCGTGTGACGTTCCTAAAACCATCGTGTTATGCGTAACATTGGGGGGTGGAGGGAAAGGTTTTCTTCCCCTTTTTTTCCACTAAATTTGTCGGCTCCAAGAAATTTTCGACAGAGAGGGGGATTGTTTTCTTTTTCAGTTTTTTAATCAGCCATGCACTTATAAACTCTGTCGTGCTTTATTTCAAATCAAATGTTGCCATGTGTTCCTACAGCCTTGATCCTGACAATGATCCATTGTGCGTCCTTCTGATGATTGATTTCTATGCCCTGACGTCAGACCAGTACGAATACCTTGTGAGAATGTATGATGAATGGGAGGTAAGACCAATGCAACTACCATTGCAACTCTATACAGTAAAATCCTGCCTTATGGCTACCCTGTTAATACGGTCACCCCACTATTAAGACCACCTCGTTTTTACACTCAATCTCTTGTAAAAGCTATATCTCGTTAACACGGCCATCCCGATATAAACGGCCGAGGTATTTTTGGCCCTTAAGGCGCTGTTACATGCTGAAACTTTTATCTGAAACTTTTCCCGATCGCCGATGCGAGACGATTTTCATAAGGTGCATTTGTTGCACGTTGAAATTTCGTCCTGAAACTTGTTCACGACACACGTTTCTGTTGTAGGAGTAGAAAGTAGCTCTACTTTTCGTGAAACCATCTCGTAAAACCGACCCGGAGAAAGTTTCAGCTATTAAAATAACCATGTTACACGGTACAATGCGTTGTGAAACTTGTCTCGCAACGGCGATTGAGGCAAGTTTCAGAGGAAAGTTTCAGCGTGTAACAGCGCCTTTAGGTGGCCATATTAAACAGGTTCCACTTTACTACTATTGATATTCAATTTCCACTTTACGGAACTTTTTCCGGCATTATTGTTGCAGAGTAGAAAAGACGACTTGTTATCGTACGTCTGTAATGTTGTAGCAGGTGATCTGCAAGTTTGATGACTGGGAATAAATGAGTTTTCAATCAATAAAACGCAGTTGTTTTGCTGTACAACTTATCGCAACGGTTGTCGCTCTGTAATTCTTTTAAAGCTACACAAAAAGTCTACTAAATGCATGTAAAGTTGCATGTAATGTTATTCATATGGTCGTTTGGTGTTGTGTGATGTATGATGTGAAACTACTGTCCTTCATATTGCTTTGTGTGTGTGTGTTTCAATAACTTTCGTGGCCTTAATTTTATTTTTTTTCATTTGTTGATGACCCGCAAGTTTGTAATTGTTTTGTTTGATGTACAAATTGGTAGAAAGTGAATAGTGCAATATTTATTTGTTGAAAGTCTTTTTCTTTTTTTCAGGCTCACAGAAATCTATCACAGCTCCCAAACTTTGCGTTTTCCGTAGCAATGGCTTTGTTTCATTTGAAGAAAACCAAAGGAGACACAAGTCGTGCAGATCAAATGGTCAGAAAAACGCTCAATATTTATTTTATTCGTTCTTTCACTTGCTCGCTTATTCATTCAAGTCGTTCGTTCATTAATATGCAATGTTCGTTTAATGCAATGTTTGTTTGTCTCTAGTTACATTTACGTTTGATTATTGTTAGGAAAATTTAAAAAAAATATACGAAACTCAACAAACTCCCTCAGTTCATGATTGGCTACTTGACAGGAAGCCATTCAAGTGTTTTCCGCAAAACGTGCGACTTGCGCTAAATAAATTGTTTTCTTGAATTTTAAACAATTGTAATTTTCCTTCTTTCCTTTCTATTTATTTCTTTATTAATTTTTTTTTTTCGTGTTTTAGATTCAAGATGCTCTTATAATGTTTCCTTCCGTAAGTTTTCGGGATATTTATTATATTTTTATAAAGACAGTTTGTAATTTTTTTAATTCGCTTTTTTGTCAGGTTTTAATACCGCTCTTGGACAAATGCTCTGTAGCTTTGGACGCTTCGTTGGCAAAACATAAATTTTTCAACGATGCAAGAGTAAGGTACGAAATATGAATTTGGGGAAACTATCAAGAGAGGCTTTGAGGCTTGCTCTTTTTTTTTGAAATATTTTTCCCGACTTATAATGATCTTCTTGAAATGAAAACAAGTCAGTCTTTAAATGCGGTGACTGACGAGGGTATTTCAGTTCAGTTTCAATTCAAATACCTTCAAATACTTGTGGAACGGAGCTTGACTATGGATTAATAGGAAAAGCTAAAGAAAAGCCATCAAACACTTCGATACAGGACGAAGGACTTCAATGTAAAAAGCTTGATATTTTATTGCAGTGAGTCAGTTGCTCTGAATCAGCTGGTTATGTTGTATATTGGAAGGACGCATCATGTGTGGAAAGATCCACAAGTAAGTTGAACTGTGTTTGTCACACTGCAGCACAACCCAACCCAATGGAATGCAATACAACTGCATGAATAACAACACAATCAGCTAGATTTTTATAACACAATAACAACACAATCTATAGATTTTTGTATCCCTTCTACTCTAATTTTCTTGACTTCTAATCTACAATTTCCTGTTCTTTTCTTCACCCACTTTTATACTTTTACCCCGTCAACGCTGTGTAGTTTTCTCGTTTTCCATTTTTCACTTTCCCACATGGCCGGAAAAGAGTGTGATTATTTCGGTAGAGACTGGAATAGTTTTCGTTATCTTGCTAGGTAATAGACTGGCTTGTACGCAATGTTAAAGTTGTACTGGACAGAGTAGACAGTAAAGACCCATACGTGGACGACTGCGCTAAAAAGTAAGCACAAACTGGTCCATCTAGAAATTTGTGTCTTGCAGTTGTTCTTTCATTTTTGTCTCAGACTTGACTTTTTGTATATGATGCTTTTGTAATTGTTCATGCTAGTTGTGTTTGTATTTCTTAATGTTTGAAGTTGTTGATTATTTTTGTGTGGTTTTCAGACGAGGCATACGATATCGAGGAACTCCAAGAGCAATTTATAGACACATTATCATGTCAGGTAATTAGTCTGTTTATCTTTACATTTCGTTGAAATTCCTTATGTTTAACCATTAATGATGTCTTATTTAATTTTGATTTTGCAACATACCGCTTTACATAGTAGCTAACCATCAGTCTCATTAGACGGAGGACAGGAAAGGGGAAGGGGCGCTTATTTAAAAAAAATACAATAGAGAGGAGGCACTTATTCTAGAGGGGGGCTTATTGGAAGCTGGACGCTTATTCCAATCGTTGCATGTGGCACAATGGTTGTCATAGTGATGATGATGATCATGATGTTGATGATGATGATGACGACGACGACGATGGTTGAGAGAAGTGCTAGCTTTGCCCGTATAAAGCTGATGTTCCACGAGGCGACTTGCAATGACGATTTTTCGCGCAACGCCTCGAAAATTTGGGTAAAATTGCAAGTTTTTTATTTCAATTTAAAAACTCTTATCGTGTTGCCGAAGCCAAAATTGCGCATCAACTTTTGCGAAAAATCATCGTTGCAAATCGTTCCGTGTAACATCAGCTTAAAGGGGATAAGCATATTTATTGTCACCAATCATATTTCACTTATTTACAGATATCAAAGACGCAACTGCTTCTTTACCAATGGTAATTATTCATACTTTAACTTGCAGTTAACCCTCACGATTACGTTTGAGGCCACCAACTTCCAGAGTCTGTTGTCGACACTAGTGAAAAACGTCTGCGCATGCGTGCAAAACACAATTTTTTCTTAAGAAATGTGTGAGTTTTAGCTTGAAATGACATGCTCGTGTTCTCGGTGTATACATAAAATTTCTCCTGTATACTTTGGTGAGAAAAAGATGTTGCATTAAAGGAGACATTATGTGAATACTGGCTCTAAGTTTCAAGAATTGACCTTAAGTTTTAAGTTTTAAGTTTTAACATTTTGTGAAAACCATTGTTGAAGGCAAGCGTAAATGCGAAATTTGCATAAGTTTACAAAAGCACGAAGACTACGAGCATGTACAGACGTTTTTCACCAGTGTCTCTGTTGTCTTGATATTCTCTAAGACAGCTCACAATTTGAATACGAAAATATAAGGGTATGAACCGTCGTCCTGCTTTCGAGGGCTTGTTGAGAAATTCACACATGTTAATAGCACAAATTCCGACTATTAGTGAATTTTGGACCATTTAGGTATGCTACTCAATACCTTGCTGGTTGTATGCGAGCTTGCTCATTGACAAGCCGTGCTCACTAATTTCATGCCAAACTACAGGAAGTGACTATGGTCGTGACGTCACTTCCTGTACCAACGCACATGCTTTGCATCGAACATAGGCTTGCAGCTCCAAGGAAATGTTTATTAAACATACAGATCCTCATCTATCTCCCATCTATCTAATGTTACCTTACTGATCTGCTCTTAATTCTGTTGAAGGATCTGCAAGATGTTCCGCTTATGTCCTACGATCCCCTCCCCCCTGTGGATTCCATATCAGGCTACACTCGACCAGAAAGGTGAAGTATCGATTTTCAAAACAAATTCTTTCGAGATATTTCCTGACGTTTATTCGTTTGTTGACCGTTTGCAGACAGAGAACTCGTATCGAAGAACACAATCCACTGTCGCTGTTTTTCCGGTCTCTCCTGCCATCCTTTAATCCACAGGTTTGATTTTTGTTTTGCTTTTGACCAATCACAAAGCAACATGAGGGTCTCAATGGGGTTTGACGGTTGACGGTTAATATTTTGCCTCTTTGACGGTTGACGGTAAGAAATTCGGTGTTTTGACGGTTGACGGTAAATTCTACACTTTGACGGTTAAATGGCATATTTAGATCATATCCATATGTATAAGGCATTATATAAAATAAGCCCATTTAAAATTAGTAACCAAACGTTAGCCATCGATTTTTATGAATCAGTTTACATCCCATGCAGTTGTTACCGTTTTCCAACTTGTTGTTGTCTAACTTGCCCGTTTCTTGTATTGCAGTGTAATATTTGACCAGAAAATAGAATGAATGTGCTGTATTAGGCGAAATTCGATATCATAAAGATTAGTTCCAGGCCCGTCGCTTGGGGTGGTTCGAAGGTTCGAACGAACCCCCCTCCCTTCCCACAGAAAATAGCCGCTTAGCTTAGGCTACTAGTACTTTCCCTTAAGAAACTACAGTCACATTGTTGCATTTCTCTCTGAATGACCCTTTGGTAAATGCTGGTGAATTATGGTTTTATCAAAACCCCGACCTTCAGCTATATTTATCTTAACGATTTCTTAGTGTTTACTACTGAAGTATTTCCACTATTTTTTATTATTTCATAATTTTTCTCTGTTTCTGTCTTTTCTCTCTCTCTTTTAATTGACAACTAGCTAATTTTGATTTTGAGACATGAAAAAAAAAAAAAAAAAAGAAAAAGAAAAAAGGAAAAGGAAAAGAAAAAAGAAAAAAATAGAAAAAGAAAGATGGCCCCTAGCCGGTTTCGAACCAGGCTCTTACATCTGCTCATTTGCTTCACAGTTCAAGGGTTTTCCAACTGCGCCACGGGATCGCGTAATTTGCACAACAATAGACAGTCATTCACGCGATACACAAGGTTATTTTGTCCTCCAAATCCCTCAGTAGACCAGTTAGTCTAGTGGTAAGGTGCAGTTATTTATGGCCTAGGATCCGACTGTTTCCTCCCTCTTTGACCGCGAAGCTTGCTGCGTTCTACCGGATAGCGCGGAAGGGGCCGAAATCTCCATCCTATACGTAACATGCGATGATTCAGCGATTTGTCTGGATGCATGGCCCGATTTTTTGGGTTTTGCATAAAATTAGCACAATATTTCTTTGGGTAACGGGTTCGAGTCCTGCCGGCGCCAACAACATTTCTTTTTTTCTGTTTTCTTTTCTGTTTTTAATAAATTCTATATCAATTCTCTAACCTTTTTTGGCTTAAAATTCAGGTTTCAACGAAGAATAACTACATAAACTCTTTACATTAGCTGGATGCTTTCAAATTTTGCGTAATTTAATTAGTAAAACATGCGTATTCCTTGAAATAAGAGTTATCTAAAAAAAATTCATTCCACTTTCCAAAAGCCAGCGGGATCTCTGATACTTATACAGGTCATTCTGAAGCATTCTCTAATCCCAGCCGAATATGGTGGACATCCAATTAACCTTCCCTATCACTATGCTTGCGACGAGCCAGAAGTCCTGGACAATGTGAATTTCAGTATGACTTTTATAAAGTTTTAACGGTATTGAAATAGTGAAATTGTTATAACGTCTTGAGAAATACGCGCATTTGGAAAAAGATAACGATAACTTAGAAAAATTGTTTCAGAGTGTATTTGACGGTTAATCAGAGTTTTTTTTGACGGTTGACGGTTAAAATTTAGGCCGTTTGACGGTTGACAGTTAACCCCATTGAGACCCTCTAACATTGCTAGAGCGGTTTTCGTATGAGTGACCAAAAGGCCTGAACAAACTTTTCATACATTGAAAACGAAGAAAATCCTCGAAAAAAGTGCAAAAAGTTAACACTGTTTCTGAACATTTAAGGAAAGACATATTTACATTTAGTACTATTGTAGCTTTGATTTTATATTCGCTTGTACTACAGTGATTTTCACTTAAGGTTACTGACTACGTTGGCAAAAAGTAATTAAATATCGTTTAAACCACAATTTTCTAGAACGAAATTTAATGCTGATCCCAAAAATGAAAAGAAAAAAGGGGGGTCCCGCACTCGTTTTCGAGATAATCAGCATTGTATGAATGCCTATCTCCGAATTTTTGATGCGAAAATCGCTCAACCGGAAGTGAATAGAAAAGAAATTAAGAATTAGGGAAATAACATTTCTACAAAGGCTACAATTATGTAAATATTAGCTAATGGAGTATTCTGCAAAATGGCATAAATACTTTTGATGTGAGAACAGCAAAATACCTTCATTCCTTGGCTTTTGTGCCGCGAGTACCAACCACAATTGTCCTCATGTCGAGCAAAATTTTGTACAAAAATCAATTTTTTCATATGCTAGAATAATTAACTTTTTTTGCAAAATTGATATGATTGAGATTTTTAAGTGTTTTTTTAAATAAACGAAAAAAAAGTATAGGGTCCCGTGCAAAAATGAAGGGTTTTGTGCCTTTGAAGTTGTTAAAAAGGGCTAAAAAATGCTAACCGGAAGTGCCGCCATTTTAAAAATGACGCGTAGCGCGAGCTTGATTCAAATTTGTGTTGACGAAAACAAGCGAGCGCTCACTGTTTTTTCCAAAAAGAAAATATTCTTACTTCATTCTCTAATGATTTTGAGTATTTAAATCCACAAGAATAAATTTGGAGCTGATTTTTGTACAAAAACTTAAGTTTTTCTATGATTTTTGCTGTTCGCTGAAATCTCCGCGCGCTATGACATTGCTTAAGACGTAATGCGCGAAATCATGCGCAGTGCCAACGTAGTCAGTCACCTTAAAAATCTTTCATATGTGTACGTTTTCCAGCCTTGATAAGCTGATCCCTTATATATGAAATAGGTCAATTCTAATTTCCATGTCTTGACTCGTTTCCAGGCTACAGATGATCATGACGGTTATGGTCATTTACAAAGACAGGAAGACCAAGAGGTCGAAGGTGCTGAAGGAGGCCCCAGACCCTTAAGAGGGTCTGACATTGCTCAAAGTGTTGAATCCCTTATGACCGCCATGAGGGAATTACTTACAAGTATCAGCTTCCGTGGGGAGCCTGGGGCTGAGGACCAGCAAGAAGATGCGCAGGACTGGGACGAGAATCAAGAAAATCAACGACAATAAGAATATTTTTATGGAATACATATTGAATTTAATGCTTCTTTAACTGTACCATTATTCAGTAAAAATTTAAATGTTGAAATCTAGTTAAAATAAAGTTATGACTAACTGTGGATTAGACTAATCCCCCTATCAGTCTTTGTTATATATTAGCCCCGTTACCACCTATAAGAGAAAAATGGCCGTATTAACGGGGTATATTTTACAAGAGAGATTAAGTGCGATCTTTACTTGCCGGGCCTACAACGAACAACGACGCAGGACGATCCCGTTTTTCCTAATCATGCAAGGACTAAAATACATATAAAAAACTAATTTTTATCAAGAGACCATAATACTAAGAGAGCGAAGCTCAGTATTGATTTCTGTGCCATGTTCGTGGCGGCTAAGGCTATTTTTAGTAACTTCGCCAGTCGCGCGCGCAAGGCCCTCAACCAATAGAATTTGCTTTTTGGCGTGCGCGCGGAAGGGACCGTTTGAATTCTATTGTTTAAGTGCCTTGCGCGCGCGATGGCGAAGTTACTAAAAATAGCCTTAGCCGCCACGAACATGGCACAGACATCAATACTGAGCTTCGCTCTCTTAGTATTATGGTCTCTTGTTTTTATATAAAATTAATATTAATATAAATATTATATAAAAGCCATAAGAATACTAGATACCATCAGATATATTGAATGAAAAACCACGCGAATCCAACACAAAGAGAAGGACAAATTTGAAACTCGCGATAATATAATTGAAAAGCGTGAAATTTGTAAAAAAAAAAAAAGTAATAATAATAATAAAACACCTTTACTGAGGGCATCTCTTGCCTACCAGGAATCTTCACATAAAATTTCGATTTTTGAACGTGATTCACATACTTCATTCAAACTTCGCAATTTTACTGAATTTTGACGTGCTTTACTCATGCAGCAGTATGGTAGTTATTATTGTTACTTTTGACTTTTGGAATTACATGATAAAGGTTCATCGCACGTGGGAATTCATTTTTCAATTACATGTCATTACATTCGGGATTTTAATTTTTCCTTACGGAACTAATTTCGTTCCTACCAACATACGGGAATTCAGTATTCCTAGCCGTTCAGTTTAGCATTATGACATTTCATACCTCTGTCTCTATACCACAATCCTTTTGGAGTATCTATTGTTCATCAATTTAAGAATATAGTGTTTGTATTTTCCAGGGATTTTTAAATTTGTGAATATGAAAGATTATTGAAGAGGATTCTGGTATAGATAGAGGTATGGAACGTCATACAGGTAAAGGCTTATTAATCAAATGTTACTTTCTGACAGTCTTTTACAGAAGTTGCTCCTCGGATGAGTGTTATGGTACCACGTGGACATTGTTGACAAACTTTGCTTCCGATTCTTGATTGATACCGACCGTAGATGCACTTTTGGCAAGGTTTCTTTCCACTAACCGAATAATAACCTGCTGGACAGAAATCTGTAATAGAAAAAAATAATTTAAAATGATTTCTTACGGTTATATGAATCTAAGAGATAGACTAGTATAAAATGTACCAGTTATATGTTAGACGGGGTTTACACCAGTTAAGAGCAGGGGCGTAGCGAGGCCCGAGCAAAAAGGGGGAGACAGACAATGGAAAGGTTAGATTTCAAGGTACAGTTCCCGCCAAAATATGCTAATTTCCGAATTTCCTCAGTTAACATCAAAACAAACATACTTCAAGTGTTCAAAACCTCATTATATTACACAATTTCAACGTTGAGTTATACCGTACTTGGATTTCCAAGATGACAGCCTGGTGAAAGTCTTGAATAATCGCCGCACTGTATGAACAAATGTGGCGCTTATACGAAGGCGGCGGTTAATTCATAATTTTGCCCTTAGGTGCGGCGTTTAATCGGGGGCGGCGCCAAGAGACCATAATGCTAAGAGGGCGAAACTCGGTATTGATGTCTGTGCGATGTTCGTGGCACAAAACGAGGCGGCTAAGGCTATTTTTAGTAACTTCGCCATCGCGCGCGCAAGGCTTTCTGCAAACAATGAAATTTGATTTTTGACGTGCGCGCGGACGGGACCGTTTGCTTTCTGTTTTTGAATTCTATTGTTTAAGAGACTTGCGCGCGCACTATGGCGAAGTTACTAAAAATAGCCCCTTTGTCGCCGTGAACACAGGGCCCCCTAATCATTCATGTTTTAGTCTTTTGCGCGCGCGCATATATGGGATATTCTTTTTGCATTGGGCTTCCTGTGATGCTTCACCGTGCGCAGGCTTCGTGGGTATCCTGTGTAAGCTTCCTTCACAGGAAAATGTTGTAAGGCGCCTAACAAGCTAGGGACCGTTGATGTTTTTGTGCGCCATTTGCCTTGACAACACTAAGGTAATTTATAAAAAGCAGAGCTTGCGCTCTTTCCACAGGAAGCCCAAGTAGAATATTACACATGCACGCGCAAATAACAAAACTAAACAACGACGATTTAGGTACCTTTTTATTACCTTGATTTAAAAAAATTCTGTTTGATTAGGGGGCCCTGTGCCGTGAACATCGCACAGACATCAATACTGAGTTTCGCTATCCTTCTCCCTTCTCCTAGCAGCTCCTGGCAGCACTAGTGTTGCTGTGAGTAGCTTTGGACACTTTTACTCTGTAATCAGTCTTACAGACCTTACGCCTATTTTTAGAATCTTTATATTGCTAACCATTTCGTAGATTACTTAGATAACAAAGCTCTTAAAAATTTTGGACTCAGTTTGCTATTTCCTCGACTTTAAACCGTATGCTAATGAAGCAAAACGTAAACATTGACGTCACAAAGATTCTATTGATAACCCATTTCAAGCCCGCCATTTTTCAATTAGACAATTAGACGCAGTGCAGCCCATGGGCAAATAGTTCATAGCTTTCTGGTCAATCAGAGCACGCTTTATATCGAATCTATATGTTATAAATTTTGATAGTCATCAATTCTCACCTCCAGAAGAAGTGACCACTTTGATAATACTTGGTTTGCCAAATCCTCCAAACGTGAAAGCCTGGACCTTAATGCTATATTCTACTCCTGGTAAAAGATTTTTCAGGACAGCGGTGTTGGAATATCCATGGAGAGTCAAACTGGATTGTCCAATTTCAAGTCCAGTTATCCCATAGGTAACTATATAGCTTAGAATGGAGTCGTTCACAACAAAAGGGTCCTTCCAGCGAAGGCTGATAGCTGTAGGACCTAATGGTGTCCCTGACAGATTGATAGGTGCTGGAGGAACTATGGTTAACAGAGATAGTATTAATCCACTACGCTTGAGATCTCAGATCTCAAGGCTTCCAGGAGTTCAACAAAAGAAATGACGTCATTTTTAAACAAATGAGGAATCGATGAGGAAGACTTTTCTTTTGTTTTACTTTTGTATCAAGCAGAATATTTGAGATCTCGAAGTTGTACGTGCTGGGTCACAAGTGACGTCATGTGGCAGCCATCTTGGATGGCTTCAACAAAAGATTTCTCATAAGAGTTAGTTGTTCGTTCATCCAACATTGCAAATAGTGGAAACTCTAAAATCGAGCTTGAGCTCTTTGCGCCTTTACTAGTACTGTTTCCACCATTTTTCAAGTTCATTAATCTCCATCACTTACTTGCAAAAGCCGTTGTCACTGTATCTGTTGCTGTCTGACCAATACCAGCATTGTTGACTGCATAAATCTCGACAATATATTTACTAGCAGGCACCAGACCAATCTGGCTGTGCGAGTGCGCATTCCTATGAACTGTAAATCTTATTGTGCTTTTATGAGATCCTGATTTAATGATTTTGATAACGTAATGTAGGAGTGGCTTGGAATAATTGTGGGGTTTTCTCCAACTCATCTTGATTGTCGTGGCGTTAATTGCGGTGACGGTAAGACTTCTTGGTTTGGAAGGAACTAAAAGAGGTTAATTTTGATATTAGGCGTGGGTATGAGTAAGCTAGTGATGGCACGAATCCCTTAGTACACAGTCAGCATAGTCTGCAACAAGTCGTCTATGGAGTTGGATATTCATAGTGCGCAAACCCTAGACCCAATCTCACTTTTCCCTGTTAGGTAAGTCACGTAATTAGTGAGAATGGATCCCTTTAATTTAATGTTGAATTTGAGGGGGGGGGGGGGGGGCAGTAACCCTAAAAGCCCGTCTCCCCATACAATTCTACCCGCAACACAGTTACACCGTGTTTACCCCTGCAATGCTGCCTGCAACAGTTATATCGTGTGTCCATCCCTGCAATGCTACCTGCAACACAATTACAACGTGTGTCCACCCCTACAATGCTACCTGCAACACAGTTACACCGTGTGTCCACTCCTACAATGCTGCCTGCAACACGGCAGTTGCAGCGTGTGTCCACCTCTACAATGCTGCCTGCAACACAGTTGCAGCGTGTGTCCACCCCTGCAATGTTGCGCGCAAACTTGGCAGAAACGTTGCAACGTGTGTTCGGACATAAAGCGTACCTTTAAGCTTGCGCGAAAGAAACAGGATAAAGATTGAAAAATAGGCCATGCATATTTTGAAATCTTTTTCGGCGATACTGCTGCAGACCATGACATATCACGTAAATAATGTGGAAATTGAGCATAGTTAGCCAATCCTATTACCTATTGGATGTTGTAAAACCACACATTTTACGTTACGTGGCCAGTCGCATACTTTTAGTGTAGGATTGAAAAGCGTGCCAGTAGGACACTTCTTATAAGCTACTTGTTTATGATGGCAATGAACGAAGTGTTTACACGACCTTGGAGCTGGATATAAGCCATCGGAAAGCGCTTTGCAAAATGAGTGGCTTGGCTCTAAAATGGACAAAAACATGAATCATTAGCAGAATTTATGGTTAAGGAACATAAAACGCGCGCGCATGTCTCTGTACTGTGATATAAACACGATGGAAGATGTAGAGCAAGAGAAAAGCAAGCTTAGGAACACGAGGCGTAGCCGAGTGTTTCTCTTGGTTTTCGAGTGCTCTACATCTTCCAGAGTGTTTATATCACAGTACAGAGACATAAGCGATCGTTTTATATTGCTTTTATAAAATATTATAAAATATAATAGAGTTGCCAATTAGTCATACATTTACTGTAAAATTCTGCAAATTGAAAAGCCAATTTCTCAAAAAAACTGTTAAAGATCTGAAATGTATCACGTGACTAGGCGAAGGGGATTGGGATGGAGTGGGGGGTGGGGGATGGAAAGCCGAGTTTTGTTTTGCAACAACATTTCTGAAATCATAGTTAATCATCTGAATACCATATCCAATCTCATACCCAGAGCTCGTCAACCATGGGAATGCTAACCAGGGATCGGAGGAATGCAGGATCTGGGGACGATATTTGTACATATCGCTCTCCTGTGTTTGATAATTAGCTATTTATTATTACCATTTTTGTTTGTTATCACCATTAATGATAATAGCATATAATAAATTATGTGTTATGATTCCTTTTAGGAATCCTAAACGTTTGGTGGTCTTTGGTTGTTTGTGAAAGACTGGAATGAATGGAGATGTCTATTAATCAATGGTACGTACGTCCCCAGTCATCATCTCTGTCCTCCCCCTCCCCCACTTAACTCTATGAACAATACATGTACTCACTCTTCGATGCTTGACTTAAATTTATGGGGATAATTAACAAAACAAACCAAATAATTATCTTCAACATTCTGCAAAATAAAGGCAAACTCTAGAGATAAATCAATGAAAAGATAAATACTAATTCAGGGCAAAATTGACGAGCCTAAGACAGTACCCTGATGGATGACTACACATATGTTTCGTTTATATCAAAACGACTACTAAATTGATTGTTTCAACGTAGTGAGACACCAAATAGCGTCGTCTACGGAGGATCAGACTAGTGAAGACCTTTAATCATCACTTCATATATGTTTTATTGTCCATTTCTCTGTACAACATTCTCCAGTTTATTTCTGTTTGATTCACAAGTACAGATAAACAATGCCAGGAAAGTAACATGAATCTCTAGCTGTCAAAATCTCAGAATGTGTTTCAGCACAGCAAGTAGTTCAGTAAGACGTAAGCATTATGTTTCTCATAATAAAGTAGACTTTCTATTGTGACTTACCTTACTACTATGATATCCCTTGGATTCGCGCCTTATTAGAATTGTACACGACGTTGGTACGACTTATACACTGACACAATGGAAAATCGCTTTAATTTGGTATGAAAATTCCTAAAATAGTTTCCTGTTTGGTAACGGGAGAATCAGCTTCACTGCCTACAATCCAGTGACCCTTGACAGATACGATGACGTCTCTCTCGCGTGCACTTAAATAGTTGTTGCTGGAAGTTTGGGTAATTGGGGAAAGGGGAGAGGGGAGGGATGGGGGAAAGGAAGGGGAAAAGAAACTGCGAGTTCTCTTCTTTCCTAGCCCTCCCCCTCCCATCCCTCCCACCCCCCTAACGACTCTACTACCACCACCTAGTGGGCTAAGTCGATTCTCTTTTCGCAAATGTTCTCAAAGGATTGTAGGATGCGTCTACTCTAGAACATACATACAGGGGGTGTGCCGTTTGTACATGAAATAAAGTCGCTTTGAAAAGCCGCATCATAGGGTCACACGCTAAGGGTCAGGAGGTTGTATATTCATCATCAGGGCGAGAAAACTTATTCTAGTGATTCTCCATTCACAAACAATCAGGCTTAGCCAGAATTGCTGGCTTGTTTATCAGCGGATGAGACAGAATCCACTAGCTCAACTAGTACTTACAGCCATTTGAACAAAATTTCCTCTACCAAGAAAACTTTAATCTTCCCCAAAAAGAAACAAACAAACAAAAAGCAATAACAAAACAAACAAACAAAAACAATAACGAAACAAACAAACAAAAACACAAAACAAAACAAAAACCGAGATGCATGCACACACACACAAACAAAAACGTTAACACTTGATTGCTCACTTTTACAGCATCAATTAAATTTTCTTTTGTTGTTGTTTCCCCCTTCCCACGATCATGATCATTATAGCGTTTAAACAATAGATTGTTTTGATGTGGCGTCATACTGTTTCGAGTTCAAGTGCCTATTTCACTAAAATGAAAATTGTTATTATGGATGTTGCAAGATATTGCAGTCATATTGATTTGATTTCAGCCACACCTTAGTAAGCTAGAAGGCTAGCATTTACTGTGTTTTTAACGAGTATTAAAATTGCACGAGCCCGTAGTAGATCTTTGAAATACACATGTACGAGTACTAAGAATTGATTCCTAATAGAACGGCAAAACGTATGATTACCCATTTTTGAAATTGTAAATTCAAATGTAATTAACACTGTATTACTGCACTGTTACACTTGAACTGGACCTTTCTCAACCGATCAGAAATCCAGTAATTACATTTCATGCAAAACTCGAAAACTTTAGGTAACATTCATGATTCAAACTTCCCTTTGCGGCACTTTTCAACGTTTTCTCAGTTATCTTAATTAGGACGAACACACGATTTTCAGCTTTTTTTTAGAGAACTGACATTAAAAAATGTTTTTCCGGAAAATGATTGTTTTTTCACATGGAAAATAATTATAAACTTACAGTTTCCTTGAGTCCAACCGAGTCACCATTAAAATCTCAATAGGTTTCCATTTTATAGCCGTCGATTTTGATAATTCTGTAAAAAATCATGGCAATCAGTGATTTTCTTTCTTGCCTGATCATGAAGTGTTGTTTGTGTCTTTTTGTACTCTGGGAGAGATTTCAGGACATTTCGAATTCGACGATTTTGAGTACTCCCTTTTCGTCAGTTTCCTAAGCTAGAAAGGCGTTCTTAGAAAGAGATAATGTCGACCTATCAGATTTGAGGAAATTAATTGTTAATTTAGTTTTGATTTAAGTTAAAATCGAGCAAACCATAATTGAATCTTCTAATGTTGGGAAAACCTATAGCACTCATAGTTGATGTAATATATTCATAAAATCTATTGTATTCTATTGTCGTTCTATCTACTGTTTTATGTCTTATTAGTTTTTATGGATATATATTAATACATCAACTGCGTGCTACGTAGGTTCTCCCTTCTAATCTTACGACACCATATAAATCCTAAACGGCTTTGAGAAGACGATTTTTGGAATTCTTCCGTTCCTTTCTTCTTTTCTTTGTATATATAATTTTCACTATCATTTGAGATAAAATGAAATTCTCAGTTGATGCATATATAAGTTCTCTGATACAAAAACAGGAACAAAGGGTGGATCATTGTCTTTGCAATAGTTCAAGCTTGTAAATAACACGTCAACCAATCAGAACTTAGGGCGCCAGGTTTCATAATAGTTTCACTGCTCGTAGCAATGAGCGATCACTTAATGGACGCAACTCAAACTAATTCCCATTTTTCTATAATGGCATCAATAACCGGAAATTTATTTTAGCTTTTGTTTTAAGTTTTCTATTTGTTCACTAGAAATGACATGACGATCGCAGCCGATTAACTAAATCATGGGCCTTGCCCATGGGACCAAACATTTTACAAATGAGTTTGTAATCGCTGATCGAATAAAAAGGGCTAAGGTCAAACGTCGTACTTCACATGAGCCGTATTTAATTCCCTGAATTAAGTTCGTGTAAAGTTCGATGTTTGATCTAATTACAGGTTCGAGGTTAGAGGATCATACTATAACTGCATTTATAACATAGCTACAATAAAGCGCGCGCTTTGATTGGCTAATTTACCGTGAACCATTTCACGATGGACGCACGCTAAGCGTGAACCATTTCTTTAATCTCGTATTGTGATCAGATGTGGATTATTGACGAAGCTGATAGAAGCAGTTCGGTAAAAATAACAGGGAATATGTTATAGTGTTGAATTTAGAACGATGTACGATTAACGACATTTTGATCTCAATTGAATGTTTTCAAGTTTCAATAGATTGAGAAGTTTATAAAAGGTGGAGAGACTTTCTTTCCTTTTCGCGAAAATGATTAAGCGAATACAACTATTTTGTTTTGATTGGATTGGCCTTAGACTCATTGTCGAGGCAGAACATTGCCCCAGCGCTCATTAGACCATAGTTTCAATAGGGATAAATAGGTGTATAGTAAAGATATTTTAGAGTAGAAATACAAACACAGTATCGCAATTTACGCAAAATCCCGAAGTTTTCAGCCAACTTAATTGTTATTGACGTGTGCGATTTGAACCCGGGGGATGGGTACTCCCTTACAAAAGTGGTAGGGGTGCTCGACGGACCTTTTAGGGTCGAAAATATGACCCGCTCGTACCTTTTAGGATTTCCGGTTCATAGCGTACCTTTTAGGGTCAGGACTAACGAAAATCACATAAAGATTGGAACGATCTCACATACGAATATTCTTTGTTAACAATGTGGTCGTACCTTTTAGGGCATAAAATTGGCATCTCTAAACTTTTTTGCACTTTTTTCGGGGATTTTCTTCGTTTTCAATGTATGAAAGGTTTGTTCAAGGCTTTTGGTCACTCTTACGAAAACCGCTGTTGCAATGTTAGAGAGGTCTCAATGGGGTTAACCATCAACCGTTAAACGGTCTAAATTTTAACCGTCAACCGTCAAAAAATTGATTAACCGTCAAATACACTCTGAAACAATTTTTCTAAGTTATCGTTATCTTTTTCTAAATGCGCGTATTTCTCAAGACGTTATAACAATTTCACTATTTCAATACCGTTAAAACTTTATAAAAGTCATACTGAACTTCACATTGTCCAGGACGCCTGGCTCGCGTCGCAAGCATAGTGATAAGGAAGGTTAATTGGATGTCCACCATTTTCGGCTGCGATTAGGGAATGGTTCAGAATGACCTGTTTAAGTATCAGAGATCCCGCTGGCTTTTGGAAAGTGGAATGAAATTTTTTAGATAACTCTTATTTCAAGGAATGTGCATGTATTTCTAAATTACGCAAAATCAGTTGAAAGCATCCAGCTAATGTAAAGAGTTTATGTAGTTGTTCTTCATTGAAACCTGAATTTTAAGCCAAAAAAGGTTAGAGAATTGATATAGAATTTATTAAAAACAGAAAAGAAAACAGAAAAAAAGAAAAAAAGAAAAGTTGTTGGCGCCGGCAGGACTCGAACCCGTTACCCAAAGAAATTAGTATGCTAATTTTATGCAAAACCCAAAAAATCGGGCCATGCATCCAGACAAATCGCTGAATCATCGCATGTTACGTATAGGATGGAGATTTCGGCCCCTTCCGCGCTATCCGGTAGAACGCAGCAAGCTTCGCGGTCAAAGAGGGAGGAAACAGTCGGATCCTAGGCCATAGATGACTGCACCTTACCACTAGACTAACTGGACTACTAAGGGATTTGGAGGACAAAATAACCTTGTGTATCGCGTGAATGACTGTCTATTGTTGTGCAAATTACGCGATCCCGTGGCGCAGTTGGAAAACCCTTGAACTGTGAAGCCAATGAGCAGATGTAAGAGCCGGGTTCGAAACCGGCTAGGGGGCCATCTCTCTTTTTCTTTTTTCTTTTTTTTTTTTTTTTTTTTTTCTTTTTTTTTTTTTTTTTCCATGTCTCAAAATCAAAATTAGCTAGTTGTCAATTATAAGAGAGAGAGAGAAAAGACAGAAGCGAGAAAGATTACGAAAGAATAAAAAAATGGTGGAAATACTTCAGTAGTAAACACTAAGAAATCGTTAACACAAATATAGCTGAAGGTCGGGGTTTTGATAAAACCATAATTCATCAGCATTTACCAAAGGTTTATTTAGAGAGAAATGCAACAATGTGACTGTAGTTTCTTGAGGGAAAGTACTAGTAGCCTAAGCTAAGCGGCTATTTTCTGTGGGAAGGGAGGGGGGTTCGTTCGAACCTTCAAACCACCCCAAGCGACGGGCCTGGAACTAATCCTTATGATATCGAATTTCGCCTAATACAACACATTCATTCTATTTTCTGGTCAAATTAATATTAACCGTCAACTGTCAAAACACCGAATTTCTTGCCGTCAACCGTCAAAGAGGCAAAATACTAACCGTCAACCGTCAAAGCTATACCCCATTGAGACCCTCATGTTACTTTGTGATTGGTCAAAAGCAAAACAAAAATCAAACCTGTGGATTAAAGGACGGCAGGAGAGACCGGAAAAACAGCGACAGTGGATTGTGTTCTTCGATACGAGTTCTCTGTCTGCAAACGGTCAACAAACGAATAAACGTCAGGAAATATCTCGAAAGAATTTGTTTTGAAAATCGATACTTCACCTTTCTGGTCGAGTGTAGCCTGATATAGAATCCACAGGGGGGAGGGGATCGTAGGACATAAGCGGAACATCTTGCAGATCCTTTAACAAAATTAAGAGCAGATAAGGTAACATTAGATAGATGGGAGATAGATGAGGATGGGTATGTTTAAGGTAATTCCGTAGTTTTGCAGTGCGCATCTCTACTGCGCATAGCATAGTTCAGCCTATTTTGATTTGTTCGATTGTAAAAGATATATATTTGACTTAAAATGATGCAAGCTTTAGTCTTATGAAGTTTTGAACAGTAGACACGCTGTAAGAGGCGCTATAGTGGTTACTCGCCTCAGTCCTCTTCGGTCACAGGCTGTTTACGACGTCTTTTTCACACTTTAGTGCGTCGTAGCGCGAAAACGAGCACGGGCACCTATTCTTTTTATTTTTGCAAATCAACGGTAATAAGGTTCTCTATCACATATATAATTATTGTCAAGATTCCATTTCCAGTTTTTTAGATATTTTATAAAACGTTCGGTCAGAAGGTGCTTTCACGCACGTACTATCAACCAATTTTACCTTCTTTCTTGTAGCAAACGCATTTTTACAACAATTTATTGCATCATAACACTAGGCTATTGCCCAAAGAGAGAAAATGAGCTCATATTAGTCAGCTAGCACTGCTCAAATTTAAGAAATTAATCATTTTTGACGCGATTTTGATATTCGAATCTTGAGCCCTCAAGACACAAAAGATGCATGGTGTGCTTTAAAGCAATCTAGCGCAAAAACGGCTACGGTGACCCCCATTTTTTATTTCATTTTTGGGATAAGCAACTCAAAAATTGTCACTGTGTGAAGCTTAAGTTTTATGAGAATTCCATTTGTAGTTTTATTTCTACGGAATTACCTTAATAAACATTTTCTTGGAGCTGCAAGCCTATGTTCGATACAAAGCATGCGCGTTGGTACAAAATTGGTACAAATTCCGTATTTACACATTTTCTCTATAGGAGTATTTTATGGTTAATCGTATCGAACGCTTTCGAAAAGTCTCCACATGTGGTCAGCTTTTTATAGCTGTATAAAGATTAATTTCCACAGTTTCAAGAATTGCATATTCTGTTGAATGGCCTTTTCGAAAACCAAATTGATATCGAAAGCGTATGTTATACTTTTCCAAATAGAACGTGAGCTGATTATATACTAGACGTCTTTCTAGGACTTTGCTAAATGTCGAAATAATTTATATTGGTCTATAATTCCCTGGATCAGTAATGGTACCACTTGCATTGTAAACAATGGAATCACTTTAGAGACTTTAAGAGTATCAGGGACAGTTCCTGTACGTACGTATTGATTCGATCGTTAAATATTTTTGTATAGGGGAGCCGACAGAACTTTACTTGCAAGCTTAATACAGCCATTCGGTATATCCAGATAAGCCTTGTTTGAGTTAAGACTACAAAATAAAGAAATTACCTGTTAGTAAGTATTGGACGAAGGTGTAAAACGTATATAACATTAAAAAAATTCAAAGCAATAGTTTGAAATGGGCAAAATAATTTTTGTCAAAATTTCTTAAACTGCTAAGGCCGTCGGTAAAATGCTGGCTGCGGACTACGTGCGGACTCATACTTTTTGCAAATCTCAATCGTTAATCAATCATGCAACGTCAATAAAAGCAATATCTAAAATGACTTAAGGCCAATGCCTTAAGCAGTTTAAGAAAATTTCGCCAAAATTTATTCGCCAAAAATAATTTTGTCCATTTCAAACTATTGCTTTGAATTTTTTTTATTTTTTATTTTTTTTTTTTCAGTTTTCAGTTCGACTCCGGGTATGTAGTAATTTGAAGACTCTGGCCGGCAGTTGGCCATGAAATTCTTCTAGGTGCCTTCGAATGACTGCGAACTAGTTATCGGCGGATTCTATGCCGAGGAAAGACCAATCATTAAAGTCAAACACATCATTTTGTATTCAATAGAAGCATTTGGTGTTTCTTAACAAATCTTCTTTAGCCTGGTGAACACTCGTAAATTTCTATGGCCCCGTTCACACTACAGCATTAGACCGATCTGAGATCGATCCAGTCTAGTAAATCGCTTTAAGCTGGATCGAACTCAGATCGATCTAGAACTGTAGTGTGAATAGGGTCTATATTTCTTAAATTATTGTAAAAATTTGCGACTGCCGGCCAATAATAATAAGTAGTTATTCAGGTAATTTGACTGCCGGCCAATTATGATAAGTAGTATTAAATTTGAATAGTTAGGAAGACAGAACTTGGTTTTAAAATTATCGAAAAAGTACATTGTATAAGCTCTTACTATATAAGATTTCTAAATTCTTGACTCCTTGAATCTTGACTCGACGACAATATTGGACAAGTATTAGATTTTTATGAATCTTTAGGGGTATCAGTGACGCCATACACTACACACAAGCATTTAGCTCCATACTTTTCTTTGTAATTTGTAATTGAAATATCTGAACGTAAATGTTCTACATTGAAGAAAACTGGTCAGCAAATTAATCCTTAGCCTAAACAAGGTAAGAAAACTCCTTCACACAAGTTTTAGTGTCAAAAAAATTGAATTTTTTATAATTAAGAAACAGAACATAAAGAAATGTGTGGAGCCAAGAGAGCATAAATAAGAGAGGGAAACTTGTTAATGGGGCGCGCGCCGTGATGATTCCCATCTGTACTATTTTTAATAACCGGATGCAGTTTAATTTTCGTCTTACCCTACTCCCGTGCGTCATAATTTGACACTTCCGGACCCACAGACCCGTTTAGTGCAGATTTGAGTTTTCAAAAACAGCATTAAAATCAAAGTTATCTGAGTTCTGCTCTTATCGTATTATCTACCATCAAAAGTGTTGTGTACTTTCTGATTACAAAGGAACGATTTTGATGAGAAAAAAGGCAAAAACGTCGAGGATCTTGTTGTGTTTTTGAAAAAAATTTTAGCGAGAATGCGCGCGCTACTGACGCATCACACGTCATCGAGCGCGCGCTCAGGTTTATTCAAACATTTTCGCTCATTCAGATGAGAAAACTCGTTTATAATGTTTTGATGTATTAATGTATGTTATTAATTGGACACTAGAATACATTTGGTAGCGATTATGTGATTTTATGAAACTCAAATCGCGAAATTCCACTCGTTCAATTTTTCGACGCACGGGAGTAGGGTAAGACGAAAATTAAACTGCATCCGGTTACTAAAAATAGCACAGATGGGAATCATCACGGCGCGCGCGCGCCCCATTAACAAGTTTCTCTCTCTTATTTATGCTCTCTTCACCCCTTTAACATTTTCGCCTTAACTTATTAACTTATTTTAAACCTATAGACGTTAAAGATTGATGACGATTGACAAAATAAAAATTGACAAAATAAAAATATTTGGTAAAAGTAGGAGTCCGCACCTAGTCCGAAAACATTCCACAGCCCGCATTTTATCGACTGACTGGTTCTTGATGGGTGGATTCTCAATTTTTCCGCAAAGTTTAGACAATTATGCTTTGTTTGCGTATTAGCACTAGCCGTATTTAATTTTTACTTTCAAACTTCGACTTAAGTTTTCTATACGTTTGAATGATCAATCAGCTACAGTTTTCAACTATAAAAAGCAAAAATTCAAACCAATGAACAAAATCTTGTCAACACTCATTTCGTAATATTTTTAGTCGGCAATTTCGAAGGTGGCTACGTGCAAAATTTTTAACACGCTCGCTTCGCGCCAATAATGCATCGATTTTATCGTCCTTCTCACCAAAACTACTTCAAGTATTCTGATTTTGACGGTTGTTTCGAAAATACATATTAAGTACCCACATTTGCCGCTGCCAGTCGATATGCAAACGAGACTATTTTTACATATTCCTTTGCCAAATCTTATTCAATCGTACAATTTCTTTGAGCTTATTTGAGTCTATTAGGTCCTTAGCCATGCCGTAAAGCCAACAAAAGAAAATCCTTTAAGCCGATTTTAAGTTACATCGCCGGTTCAAAAAAATGACAACAAAAATGTTGAACCGTTGGAGGGTGCCCCTAGTGGCTAGGGTGCCCCTACCTTGAAGCTAGGGTGCCCCTCCATGGTAGGCTATCCCTAGGGGATAGGGTCATGATTTTTTGTTCTCGGATTACCGCCGGTTTGTGTAAGTACTTAACGATGCATGGTAACCTTAGCCCACCGAGGCTGCAAAATTACATGTAAACGCTAGCTCTATCTACCTCGGGTAGCTAGGGTCACCGCACCATATAAATCCTAAGCGGCTTTGAGAAGACGATTTTCGGAATTCTTTCTTTCATTCATTTCATTCGTTCGTTCGTTCGTTCGTTCGTTCGTTCGTTGTTCGTTCGTTCGTTCGTTCGTTCGTTCGTTCGTTCGTTCGTTCGTTCGTTCGTTCGTTCGTTCGTTCGTTCGTTCGTTCGTTCGTTTGTTCGTTCGTTCGTTCGTTCGTTCAGTTCGTTCTTCCTTCATAATCCTTCATTAAATATTTTTCAGTATCAAGGTAAAATTATTTCAGAGTTTATGTATATTCTAAGCAGTTCTCTGATACAAAAACAGGAACATAAAAACACCTTTCTTTGTTCATGTCAACTATCGGAACTTAGGGCGCCAGGTTTCATAATAGTTTAATTCACTGCTCGTAGCAATGAGCGATCACTTAATGGACGCAATTCAAACTAATTCCCATTTTTCTATAATGGCATCAATAACCGGAAATTTATTTTAGCTTTTGTTTCAAGTTTTCTATTTTGGGCATACGAAATGATATGACGATCGCAGCCGATCGATTAACTAATTACATTATTACTTAACTCAACATTGGCTGTCGAATGTATAATAGAATTCCTTGAGAACTGCCTGGTGCTCATAACACTAAATATAATTTATAAGAAGTTGTCAAGTACTTTGTCTTACGTGGGCGCAATTAGCCATACGAATGAAAAAATATCATAAAATTTAAAGAAAACTTTGAGAACATCAGTCTTCGAGAGCTATTGCGTTGAAAGGGGGGAACTAATTACCTCCAAACGTACTTCCGATATCAATTTTTGTACAAAATGAAAACGAAATTTCGCAGCTAACATCTTGGCCAAAGATTTTAATTCATTGTCAAAATGTCGACGAACTCTTTATACTTTCCTACCCGTAATGCAACAGAAGTCAGTGACTCAAACAAAGACAACTCAAATACATCTAATTACCAATTCCTGTATGGTTCAGTGATGTTCTCCATTCTTACTGTTGGTCTTGTTGGTAACGTATTGACAATCATCGTCTTTCTACAAAAACAGTTCCGATTGAAAGTCATTGCACCTTGCATCATCAATTTAGCAGTGGCAGATCTTTTCATCATTGTGTTTGGATATCCAGTGGCCATCACCTCCAAGTTATCTGGTCAGCGACTCGCAGAAGGCAGCGCAAAATGCATATGGTCAGCATTTGTAAATGGCTCAACTGGCATCGCATCAATCGCAATGTTAACAGAAATGAGCATAATTATGTGTTATACTATAATAACTATGAAAACACCAAAGCAGTGGTATTTTTCGATAAAGCTTCAGATATCTATTCTCGCAGGGCCTTGGATCTATGGAATTCTGTGCATGACTCCACCTTTACTTGGTTGGAGTAAATTTGTGCCTGGCTCGGCGAAAATCAGTTGTGCTCCAGACTGGAGGTCACAAAGCTCTGCAACTCTGACCTACAACATCGTGCTATTGTTTGCTGGCTTTGTCTTTCCTGTTACAATCATCCTTATCAGCTATTACAAGCTATACAGGTGAGTGCATTTCGTTTGTTGTTCTCATTTCTTAGAGAAAATTTCGTATGACTGGGAAAATGGCGCAGGAATTTCAAATGTTTTAATGCTGACATGGTCACGGTACGGCGCGGTAACTCATACGAAAACCGCTCCATTTTTTCAGTATCGTCAGGATGTCTTACTGAATTAACCAAATTGGGCCAATTCTTATTTTATTTTTAGAAGTATATATATATACGAAAAAAATAAGAAGCGTCATAAATATCAGTCCGAAACAACAACACGGAACTATTGCAAGGAAGTTTTCCTTCCTTGTCAACTAAGTAAAATCGGCTTGTCTGACACCCCCGGCAAGGTAAAAATGTGCTCGTGTAAACGGCTAACAAGGAAACGTGACAATTATTCCGCCTTGCAAAGTATATTTCGGGCACAAAGAAACTTATCAGGAAAACTTGCTGTGTAGATGCGGCTTTGGTCAGGATTGTATCTACGGAAAGACCTTGCGACGGATCGCGTTTGAGCTTTTTTTATTTACTTTGTTCGCGCCCTACATCAAATAATACAGACTATTCGTGTCTTAATGAATGGAATTGGGAAGATGTTAGTAATAAATGTATGCTTCATCGACTGTGAAATAAAGACTCCGGTGGAAAAATCCAAGCCCCAAGCCGGAGTACTCGTGTCGCTCCTATACATAAGTATAGTCACTGATATTTTTTACTTTCAAATTCAACCTTAGTTTAATTTCTGTACGTTTGAATGATCGATCGGTTCTGCAGTTTTCAACTATAACCACACCACATAACTTACCTAGCAAAAATTCAAGCCAATTAACAAAATTGAACATTTATGAAACATTTATTCTTGTCAACTTTCATTTCGTGATATTTTTCAAAGTCGGCGATGTTTGATGTCTTGAAAATTTTGGTAATATCACTATCAATCAGCTGAGGTTAACGGCAAATTTGTTAAAAAGAAACTTTTTTTAAAGAAACAGAAAGTTTTTTTCGTAAACTTTTCTCGTTAAGGTGACCATAATCTCTTAAACGCAAGGAAACTCTGAAATCTTAGAAGATCTGAAATCTGAGATCTGTAAAAAAAATTTTAGACAATACATTCAAAAACCGACCCAGGTTGTTGATCAAATAGAATGTAATATTGAAATAGATTGCTGTGGCTGGAAAAACTTTCACGGCAGGGATTTGAAATGTTTTGACAGATATCATGACACTGTTACGATAACAGCACGGCACGATCACGTACACGACACGATCACGATATGCTCACGATAGGGATTTCAAAAGTTTTTCATCATATATAATATAGATATCACGACACTGCTGAGACGACCATAGCTTATTTAATGCGGTCCGTTTCTCACTGCCCTGTTTGACGATTGTAACCCAAAGTTAATTTTTTTTCTTATTCCAGCTAAAAAACAAAATTACTGACATATCTGAACTCTAATTTCAGATTGAACAGCACTGCAACCTCTTTAAAACGGATGTATTCTCTTGATACAATTTATCATGAAAATTAGTTTTTCGTGACTGAAGCTCCAATTCAAATAGGCAGCATAAACTTGAAAATTGCTCAGTTGCCAAGAAAATTGCTTGCCATGAAAAGCACCGAAGAGTAATACATCATTTATAATGAAATATATACATATTTTCGTTTTTTGTGTAATTGTGTCTTCAATATTGGTATTGTTGTATCATAGCCCCAAGCTATGGAATTGTTAATTGTCAAAATTATGAAATAATATCGTCCAAAATAAAACAATTAATTAAAATTCTCTTGCGTCTAGAGTTGAATCGGTTAGGAAACACTCCATGCCCTATTGCCTTTGCCTGAATAGATGAATTTCCTTTGTTTTGGTACATCTATTTATAAAGATTTATATGCTGCTGTCATGGGTTTCCTGTGTCGGCCAATTAAAGTCAAGACTGCTTACTTTGCACTTCAGTATCTATGTACTGTAATAGCATCATTGCATCAAACATCCGTCTAATTTGATTTGTTGATTTAGCCATCAATACCTTATTTGTCTTACTACCACATACACTTATTTGAAAAAGGCTGCTTACTCACAGCTGGTAGGTCGCCGCTTATTCAGCCGTCCAGAGCAAGCGACTTGCCCTAAAGGGAGTATTGGTAGAAATTATCAAAGCTATAAACAACAACAACAAATCCTTTTATTAGCACTTTGGTTAACAATGTACAATTTTATGATACAATTGTGACGTAAATTTACCAAATAAGGTATCATTTGAGGACAAATATGGGACGGTAATATATATACCCTCTAGAAATCCGGTTTGCGTATTTCCCCCTGTATGAGGTCAAGGCTTCAAACCGGTTTGAAGCGCGCGCGCTGGTTTTCAAAAAGGACTGTTTTGATAATAAAAATACTGTTAAAAACAAAGCGAAAAAGCAATTGTATAAAAACTCCTTTATTAGATATTTTCTTGTGTATTACGGGCTGACATTTTACTCATCGCTCGCATTTTGCCTCGCCTAAAGGCTCGGCAAAATACACACGCGACTTGTAAAATATCAGCCCGTAATACACAAAAAAATATCTAAGAAGTGGTATTTATTCCACATTGCACTCAGTATCTGTATTTTCATCGGTCGAAATTCTAACTATCAGGGAATACCAGCGTTCTTTCAGTGGTATCGTGGGTTTTATGATCAATAAGAGGACAGCTAGACAATTAAAAACTATGTTCGATTTGTTAACTAGACAACGAGAGCCAGCGGGTATTTTGACATACACCTATTTCACAAAAGGTTGTCGGACGAGAGACCTAAACCACGCGCGACTAGACCGAAAGGGAGCATGGGTTAACTTACTTATTTCGGGTTTAGTCTTGATTTTAGACACCAAGAAATGAAGTTCTTTGTTATATAAGGGTAAAGCAAGCTAGATGAGGATGTCGTGTTGATGTTCGTGTGTTTTTATTTTTTCAATAATTTCTATCCATACTCCCTTTCGGGTGAGTCGCGTATGCTTGGAGTGTTTTTCCCGACAACGTTTATTGAAATAGGTGGTTCTTGCAGCTGTATGATTATGTAGCTTTTAGAAAACCTCGTTAGCTCCCCCGTAAAGTATATTCGCCTTAAGACCTTGAACAATCGTGGGTGAGCAACCACTTAGCGAAAAAGAGGTTCGCTGCCTATAGCTAGTGACATAAAGTCAAGCAGATATGGAAACATCCTTGTCATGCGACGATTTTGCAGGCGCATTGGTGGAATTCTTTTGTCAAGGTTTGTCAAGCGCCTCAAATGCAACATAAATGACCGGAGTAAATCAACATCAATATAATGCATTAAAATGTCTTCATAATCGGCGCATTTCGGTCATAAATAGAGTGATTCTGAGCCGAAACATGTAACCCAAACACTGTGACCCTAACTGCTTCCTGCTCTGCTCGAACATGCGTAATAATTGTTAAATAGCCGTATGCAACTCGCTTTCTGTACGCCCATTGCAATAGGACTTCCGTTATCTTTTGGGGATCTATATTTTAATCCTTGTTTTCTCAGACACACTCATGGTTTAGCGCTATATATAATTGCATGTTTTTCAAACAACTGGGATCTGAACAATTACGAAATCCGTCTTATGTATAGGTTATCCTGAACTGAGTAACCACGGGAAATGTTAGAGACCTTAAGATTGGCCGGCGTTTACGGCTAAACGGCAACCGCGTCAAAAGTTAGACTTTAGCCATCTGTGCTTAGCCGTTTGTACACTTAAGTGAAGATATTATTTTTCGTCATTAAAAGGTTTGTTCTTTAATTGCTTGTTGGTTGATTAAGGATAAAAATAGAATATAAAATCAAAATCAAAGTCAACTTTTGCCGTTTGTCGTTAGTGGTTTGCCGTAAACGTCAATCTTAAGGTCTCTATTGACTGATACTTGATAATTTATTTTAGCGTTATGCTTAATTTTAACAACCGGATCTTGTATTTCCAGATCTCTTGCTTTAAACTCCATGTTGTCCAGCCAAGAGTTCGTAATCATGCGCCGTCGTAAATCTCAAGTCAAAGTTGCACGGATGATTGCCGTGACTGTGTTAGCTTTTGTTGTCAGTTGGGCTCCGTATTGCGTTATATGTCTGGCAGCAATGATAAAACGTAGCCATCTCATACAAAATGGAGAAGCCGAGATTCCTGAACTATTGGCCAAGGCATCAGTGATCTATAACCCTATCGTTTATGCAGCTATGAAAAGAGATATTAGGAGAACGTTGATTAGTCTTATAGTGGGCAGTTGTGATAAAGCTAGGAGGCGAACCACTGGGAGTGGCAGCAGAGTGAGACGATCTTCTCAAGATGCATTTTCTGTGCAGTATCATGACAAGAGGAATTAGGGACCGTTGAATTATGTTTAAGATCGAGATAGATTATTCATAGTTTTAAGAAACTTGTATGTAGTAACTGAAGTTCACGTGTATATTATTATAGTGAGTATTAGTAGAGCAAAACCAAAAGATATCCGCGATATATAACTTGTATGTTGGCCTTATTTTCGTTCACTACAGCGCCGTTATCCCTGACGATAAC
Organism: Telmatactis stephensoni; assembly: GCA_029948255.1. NCBI lineage: Eukaryota > Metazoa > Cnidaria > Anthozoa > Actiniaria > Isophelliidae > Telmatactis > Telmatactis stephensoni. The sequence continues at coordinate 221,754 of JALIZF010001773.1, forward strand.
TTTGGTCGTTGGTAGAGACCGCTATAAGATTGACGTTTACGGTAAACGGCAACCGCCAAACGACAAACTTTAGCCGTCTGTCCTCAGCCGAAGTGAAAACATTAATTTGTATTTTCTGTTGTTAAGAGATTTGTTCTTCATTGGCTTGTTGGATTGATTTAAGGATTAGAGTAAAATATAAAATCAAGGTCAATTTTTTCCGTTTGTCGCCGGTTAGCGCCGGTTTGGCCAAAAACGTCAATCTTAAGGTCTCTAGTAGCGTTTATCTACGACAAGAAAATAGAAATGCTCTTTCTTGGTTTGTCTTCAAGCAAACCTCTGGAACAATATACCTTGATCACAGAGAAACTTTCTTGTTCCTCAGTAAGATAAACTATTTTTTGTATCGTACATGTTTATCTAAAGCCTAGAATCTCAATGTCCTGGGACTGAACTGAAAACCTATTGCTTTGCCCTCCAAATTGAGCTGCATTCCGACGTGCTGGACCTCATTGTTGCACCATGTTTCGGTTGCATTATTCGAAAGTCAGTATTATCTAATTAGTAAGATTTTGCTCATTGAAAAGGCGTTTTATCTTTTATTAGTTGTATGCTAATTGCCGATTTCAAACCACGTGCATTCCCTTGAGAATTGTTTCTTTTATGATGAAAATGCTAAAATATTTACATATGAAAGAATAATGGCATCAAGACTACCATCACGTGGTCAGAAATATGGGACAAACAACGGAGGTAAAGAGGTCTGTGTAAGAGGTTCTTGACGATTTCTTCAGCAAACATTCGAAGGATTGTTATTAATCGTCTTTGTTGAGCGTTTTTACTCAAGACCTTCTAATTAAGTGAAGGCGGTTTGATTTTTATAAATACTAGAAGTGTTAAAGAATACCTGGGTTCTCTGAAAACTCACTCAGTGACCATTTCTTTGGCTTTAAATTCATCTTGATAAGGTGAGTGTCATATGTAGATTATAATTAGTGTTGATCAAAAAGGATTGCTATATATACTCATGAAATGTGGTTTCAGTAACAAATTTGTAACAATTCTTAAATTGCTACTCTTCTAGGTGTAGAACTAGTTCCAAAGTAACAATTCATCCTAGCTAGTGGAATTTTTCTGAAATAATTAATGATGACATGTCAATATGCTCACGAGACAAGTATAATTACCAAAATCTGATTACACTTCATCAGGGCAATCTAGAGGCATCTACAATAATTATGTGTGGATATTGGTTATATTATCGATTTCACTGCTAGACCTAAAATAGCCGTTCGTCTTTTCTTTTGTTGTTCTAGGAAACCAGCAGAACTTGAGGAAAAGATATTCACGATGAGTAGAACAGAACAAGGACGAATCTGCTTCGAAATTCCAATTGGCAACCAAGAAGACGAAGCCTTACAGATGAGTGCAATCTTGATTATTGTGCTAAACTCCTTGTTCGCAGTTTTGGCTGTGTTACAGAACTCAGTCATTATTTGGACGGTGTTTAGAAACAAAGATCTTCATCAACCCTCGTATGTCAGTTACTGGCTTGCCTTGCTGTCCCTGATCTGTTAACTGGTGCAGTAACACAACCAAGTGTGGCTGCCCTCGGCATCGGGGTATACTATCAAATATGGGATATCTTTTGTAATGGAATATATACTGCGATAAGTTCTTAATTCATCAGTGCTGCTATCAGGGGTGTCACTTGGAACACTTACAGTCATCAGCATCGATCGTTTTCTTGCATTGCACTTTCATCTTCGTTACAATGAAATTGTTACAATTCCACGAGTAGTCACAGCCTATGCCTTGCTTTGGCCAGCTATTGCTGTAACATTAATTCCTAGATTTCAAAACCAGTCTGTACCTTTTACTGCCATTTTACTAGCTTGCTCAGTAATAAGTACATCTGTTATTCTATTTTGTTACTGGAAAATCTACAGAATAACCAAGCGACACGAAAGACAAATCAGGAGTTGGAAAACGCAATGCAACGAGGTCCAGCTCGTGAAAGCATCCTGAAAATCAAAAAGTCTTCACTGGCATTCTTTATTGTAACAATTGTCTTACTTACATCCTTCATGATGCCTTACGCAGCATTTTGTACAAGTGTCATCGTAGTTGGTGGTTTTAAAGGCTTTGTTCTTCCATTTGGATATATATCCATTACTGTAGTTCTACTCAATTCTTCCATAAACCCTCTCATATATTTCTGGCGTCTAAGAGAGCTCAAGAATTCAGTGAAAAGAGAGCTTAAATCATGCTGTAGTCCGGCAGATTATAGATAGATAGTCACATGATAGAAGTCAGTCACAGCATATGAGCTAGCTCGTATGAAAAGCATTTTTGGGAAAATAATGTTGTGATACCATTAGAAAGCTCACGCACGAATTCGAGGAAAAATTCACTTATAAAATTCACTTGTGGTAGTAAAATCCATGAAAAGCACTTTCGGGGAAAAACGCTGAATACGCATAATGAAGATGAGAGCTCAAGAATTTGATGAAAAGAGAACGTAAATCACACCGCGGCAGTTGTAAGATTGAAAGGTTAGTAACTGCAAAATCTGAAATTGTGTGAAGACTCACCAGCTCATTACGTGGAATCGAGGTTAACAACTGATGAGCAACGTAGAACTCAAAACTACCTGTGTACTCGACTAACCTCGTCTTCAGTTCCGCTTCGTAGTTATACTCGGACGAATCAGATCCTCAGATAGATAATCCTTCCAGAAGGATAACTTATTTTCTAGCATAAATTGCACCATGAATACAACGTGTGAATCACACCGCTACAAAGTTATTCAAGCTTGAGAGTCCAACCCTATCAAATCCTTCTGGAAGGATTATCTATCTGCTCGTTGCGTGACTACCGTGACGTCGCAACGCCATTTCGCTTGTTTTCACGTCCTCTTCTTGACATTAGAGTGATTTAGCAAACGCGGCGTTAAAGAGGGCGCCGCGCGCGCTGACGAATTCGAAATGACCGTTGACGTCGCCGATGTCAAGATTAAGAGGACGCGAAAAAAAGCGAAATGGCGTTGCGACGTTGTCATGGTAGTCACGCAACGAAGGAATGTGACAATTTCATCTTGCGTCCTACTTTTGTCGCGTCATTGTCGTTGCTAAATCACTGCAATGACTGGAGCGGGGGTCGACACTACCCGTGACTGCATTGACTGGAATCGACGCGGCGGGATTGCCTAAACCTAACGCCTTATCCCAATCCTCTTGGTGGCCTATTATCGGCCTTAAACGCGATATTTCCCTCCATGCAAATCGACCGTGTTGTAATACAGTAACAAAGGACATTTACATCCATGAAGATAGTTGTCTCTACCCCATGTATCGAAGCTGATCTAGTCATGAATTTTCGTATTTTCATCGTTATATATCTCAGTTTCCGCGCAATCAATGGGTGTGGTCGTACACAAAGGTTTCTCTTCCCGCAACTGAAGACAAAAAGATTTCAATTCCCTTTTGAGACTAGCAAAACAATTGGTACTAATTACTTTACAAAAGCCGAAAGTAAGCAAAGCATTCTTCTAGTTGTAATATATGACAAAATAATGTAAGCGGCCTATTTTTGTGAGATTTACATCCTCAGGCGCTAGAGGATGAAATTTCCAGGGAATAGACCGATTTAGCTTCCTTCAATGTTAATTTACCCATGCAATTAGTCCTCTTGGGGAATACGATTTCTTCGACTGAAGTGAACATTCTGTTGTGCTTTTCTAATTACAGTATTTCAAACCAAGAATTACCCTGGTTCCAGAGGCGATTAATAGGAGCAATTTATAGGAGGAAAAGGGCGAGAGAAGGAAGGAGAAAGGAGAAGAGGGAGAGAAAAAAATTTCTTCTCCTCTCTCTTCGCCTTCTTCTACCTTCTTCTTCGCCCCCGGCCCTTTCTCTCCATTAAATCGTCTATGGGACCAGGGTAACCAAGAATATAATCCCCAAAGAGATTGTACTGGGAAAACATTGTGCCAAGCTAAAATCGATCTATTGCATGTACCCTTACCAACCTTTGGGGACTAAATGTAATGTGTTGCCCAAATTTGGGCTATTTTTAAAACACAAAACTCATTTTCAAATGAGTCATCAGTATGCAAATGCTGCAAGTATGCATCTGAGTACACCATGGATCCTTCCAAGCAGGATTGAGGATACTGAGCAACACACATTAACTTAGTTTTAAATTTTTTTTATTCACGAATATTAAATTACGTTACAGACTAAAACGCTATTATTTAAAATTGTCTAAAAAATTCCAATTCTACCTTACTAGCCTATTTGTATAGGAAATAATATGGTTACGAGTGCAATTTAGAATAAATTTGCACGAGTGAGTTTTCAAAGAGTTCAAAATTGCACGAGCCCGTAGGGCGAGTGCAATTTGTGCTCTTTGAAAACTCACGAGTCAAATTTATTCTAAATTGCACGAGTAAACCATATTATTTCCTTTTAATAATATACATGCAAAAATTCAAGCAAAATTTTCAAGTTTTCTGTTGCTTTTCAGTTGAAAAATCAGGTTAGCGCGCGCTCAGTGTTCGAAAGTGACCTGACGATGTCGTCACCAAGCGCGCGCTCAAGGAAAAAATTCAAAACTTTTCACCCGAAACTTGGGCACTTTTTGATATTTTTCTTGCATATTTTCGACAATTTTGGAAACAAATCCCGCTAAAAGTGTTTTATAAATTGTTTCTTTGATGAATAAAAAGAAGAATTTGAAGTTTTAGTGCATTTTGAATGTTTTCTGCTGAAAGAAATTTGCACTAAATTTCCTTTTTTTGGCACTAAATTTCCTTTTTTCTGCACTAAATTTCCTCGAAACAGCACTGCTCTTAGCCAATCAGCATCGAGAAATTTTTGCATGTATATTATTAGTAATAAAATAATTTAATTAGATTGCCATAAATGCTTTTTTTTATACAAAATTGCGTATATTAATTTCATTATTTAAAAAGGGAAATTCAAAAATTTGATTTAATTTTATAACTTGCTGTAGGGAGGACAAACGACCTCAAGTCGTTTTGGTACGTTTCTCATGTAGTATCGAATTTTAGTCCAGTTAGTTTTGAATGCTACAGCACTGATCCAGTTTAAGTTATAACGCCGAATTGAGTTCTGGTATTCAAGGCCAATAAATGCCAGTTACGACAAATTATCATACAAATAGACACAAACATACATTATTATAAAGTTAAAAAATATTAAATTAAAAATTCTTAAAAATTCTTAAAAATTCAAATCCAGTGCACTTATTAAGTTACTTCAATGTCGGCTTGTTTTGACAAACTTCTTGTACTTTTTGCAAAAAGACTTCCTCGGTTCGTGTCCACACTGGATCAGGATTGGCCTGTATTGATAATAAATTTACTGTTAATTTAAAAAGTAAGAGTTAACAGAAATGAGTGGTATATAATATCGAATAGAGCTATCTATAAAATTCTTTAGGGAAACAGTCATTATTCTATACATTCTATATATTGGTGTCTACAATTCTTAGATTGCATGTGACGTCATAAGCAAGGCAAATTTCAGAAAAAGATATTTTTTAAAGCTTTTAATCACATAATTTAGCAAAAGAGTCTGAAAGAAGTCTCCCTTGAATTTTTTGACTGTTTCTGTCGCTTCGCCATCGTTTTATCAGCGATCAAAAATGTGTCACGCAATGCCGTCACGATATTTTGAAGGAGCTAAGAACTTATCATTCGGCCACAAATTTCACAACTTCCAGTTAATCAATGAGTATTTTTTTGCATTTAAGAAAGATTAAGCCTAAAATCAGCAAAGTAGCTGCTATTTTCGTGTCATTTTCAGGCTCGATGTTTTGGCCGCCATCTTGGTGGTATATAGGCAATACCACCAAGATGGCGACTCCATACCTTTCTTACTAAAATGTCAGTATACTTCATCACTAATATCTTTGTTATAAAAACTTATTTTGACTCGAAATTTCGCCTCTTTAGAGAGTTTTGGATGCTCTATTTGGTGATACTACTTGAATTTTGTTTTAGGCTCTAGAAAAGCATTTGTAATTGAGCTTAATTGGCATGCAATCAAGCAATGGGTCAAGAACTATGTAAGTTACAGACCGAACGGATGACGTCACAGGCGTATATCAGATTGGATTTGAAACTACATTGATGTCGGCACTGAAATTGTTTTTAATTGAGTATGATATCATTACAAGAGTACCTGGTTAAACGTCTTCAAGTATGGTGTAATTTTGTCAGCAAATCGTTCACTTGCTTCTTTAGGCAGCAGAGAAGGCAAAAAGTCGATACCTAATATTTCTAATGGTTTAACTGAACCCCTGAAACAATATGAAGTTTTTGATTTTAGTTTTTGATTTTTATCTGAGAAATTACAAGCCTCTATATCTAGTCTAACCATTTACAGATATGATTAAAAAGGCAGCACCTCAGTTATTTAAAGATCCCGACCATTGGTGGTCCGGCTTGGGCTAGAAGACTGATGCTCAATGTAACCACTGAAGAAACCAGGGGGCCGTAGATGGCTTTATTAGTCTCCCATCAAAGTACGTTCTCATAGACACAGCCTATGTGGCCGGCCTCTCCCCAGTCCCCCCTCCCCTTCCCTAGGGCCAGCTACACAGGCAAGGCTAAATGTGTGAGGAATAAGAGTTTAATTTAGTTTGGATCTCAAATTCTTGTTTACCTACCTTGGAGCTATAGACCGCACAGGATTCTGGGGAGTGGTGGGAGCATCGTAGACCGGAAGTGGATTGTTTGGGTTGTTGACATCACAACTAACGTCAACAATAAGTGAAAGATTCCTGAAACAGTGCTTAATATCAGTGAGGTACTCTTGTTTAAGTTCAGCGTACGATGTGTTATAGAAGCGGGATAAAGGCAGGCTTTTACGTGTGACGTCATTCGTGTGTAAACAACATTCAGGTCTAATAAAAGTCTTCCTTAAGGGTGCTGTAGTATAAAGGAACGAATAATCTTTATGTCTTCACGTTCATAAACGTTTTCCTGCAATTTCAATCAAATTACTTTGCATAGAACAATATCAATTCATACCTTTCGTTTGTGTTCAACACATCTTTTGTCAAAAACGGAGGAATTTTCTGGAAATAGAATGACAAAAATTATATATTTTAAGTCAAATTCACATCCTTCTCTTGTTAATTTGTTCACTTTAAGGAAGGCATCATGCAGATAATTATTATCTTACCCTTACTCATCTACTCAGTACACTGTTCTTTTCCTCTGCCATTGACACACAAACTTATTTATTCATTTTGAAAATACGACATTTGATGCACTCTCTTGCTTAACTCGAGCGTCATTCGTTCGTTCGTTCATTCATTCATTCGTCCATCCATCCATCATTCATTCATTCGTTTGTTATTAATTTATCCATACATTCTAATTCTACACATGTATACGCATGCTGGATCCTCGTCCCCAGGGCCTTCTCAGCTTTCTAACCGAAAAATCGATCAGTTTTCGGTTAGAAAGCTGAGAAGTCCCTGGGAATGAGGACGACGCATGCTCTCTCTCTCTCTCTCTGATTAGTCACTAGTTGTGCCAAATATTTATGGTGTTCGTACTACAGAATGAATACCTTTGATAAGTAGATACAGTTAACAAAGATATCATAATTGAGTATTTCCTTAAACGGTCCTCCACCTTTGGTTTCTTCAAGGTCCCATTTGATTTGGTTACAACTGAAATCAATGTTAAAAGAAGATTTTGTACGATTACCATGTACAGGGATATTGTTTAATTAAATAGAGCTTCCTTCACGGAAAATGCGCGCGTACAGGCTCGTCGCTTAGGGGTGGTTCGAACGAATCCCCTTTCCTTCCCACAGAAAATAGCCGCTTAGCTTAAGCTACTAGCACTTTCACTGAAGAAACTACAGTCATATGCATTTATCTACTAAATGAGACTTTGGTGAATTATGGTTTTATCACAATCCCGACCTTCAGCTATTTATCTTAACGATTTCTTAGTTCTAACAACTGAAGTATTTTCCACCATTTATATTTACTCTTAATTTCATAATCTTTTTCTTTTTCGGCCTTTTCTCTCTTTTAATTAACAATTACTAATTATATTTTGAGACAGAAAAAAAAAAAAAAAAAAAAAAAAAACACGGCCCTATCCGGTTTCGAACCCGGCTCTTACATCTGCTCATTTGCTTCACAGTTCAAGGGTTTTCCAACTACGCCACGGGATCGCGTAATTTGCACAACAATAGACAGTCATTCACGCGATACACTAGGTTATTTTGTCCTCCAAATCCCTCAGTAGACCAGTTAGCCTAGTGGTAAGGTGCAGTCATTTATGGCCCAGGATCCGACTGTTTCCTCCCTCTTTGACCGCGAAGCTTGCTGCGTTCTACCGGATAGCGCGGAAGGGGCCGAAATCTCCATCCTATACGTAACATGCGATGATTCAGCGATTTGTCTGGATGCATGGTCCGATTTTTTGGGTTTTGCATAAAATTAGCATACTAATTTCTTTGGGTAACGGGTTCGAGTCCTGCCGGCGCCAACAACTTTTCTTTTTTTTCTTTTTTTCTGTTTTCTTTTCTGTTTTTAATAAATTCTATTTCTCTTCTCTAATCTTTTTTGGCTTAAAATTCAGGTTTCAATGAAGAATAACTACATAAACTCTTTACTAGCCTATAGGACAAGTAATGATTTCTGCATATAAAGACGCCCCTTTCGTCTGCTAACAATGCAACATGGAACATTGCATCAAGTTTCTAGAACTTTTAAAGAGGTAAGCACATGTAAATGACCCAAGAGTCAACAGTGACAGAAATCTCAGAGGTACTCTAATATCGGGATTCCCTAAGACTTACTCTGATATGCCAAGTTTTGTTGCCATATCCAAAGAACCTTTCCCACATCTCCCTAATGCACCAATCACTAAAACCGTGGGATAAACCTCTGAGATACCTAAAATACAAAGACGTATCTTAAGAGCGGGGTAGCAACTTTTCATTCAAATGATAAACTTAACAGGCCGACGATATACATCGGTCCTTTAATTCAGCTAGGTCCACACATTAATACAAATAAATCTGATGACGCACCATCTTCTATGGTTAAGCCTTCCAGGGGCGTAGCGAGGCCCGAGCAAAAAGGGGGGCGGTCAATGGCAAGGTAAATTTAAAGGTCCAGTTCCCGCCAAATTATTCTAATTTCCTAATTTCCCAGGAAGAACGTTTTGGGACAAAAGCAAAACTTCGTCCAAGTGCGGAGTATACTTGAGATAACATTTGAATATAATTATTGTGAATTGAATTAAAGTAAAACTTTGAAGTGATGTCATTGACGTCATCCTTCAGATGAAGGCTCAAGTCCAACATTTTAAGGGGGGAAATCGCTATGCCACTGAAGCCTTCTGTCCACACTAAAAATGACATTTCTAAAAATGACATTTTTCTTTTGTCTAATGTACGAAAACTGGGGAAAACATGTATATTAATTTACCCTGAATTTATTACTTGTAAGGTGGTCATAGCTTTGTTTCTTATCCATCAGCACTCTATTGACATTTTTACTAATGTAACCATAGGAACGCTTTTGACAAACAACTTCAGCTTATATGCATTCTTAATTATACTTCATTAAGTGTATAATAACCTTTTTTATCAGCCACTTGCTTGAGAAGAGACTTGACATGTTGAATTAAATGGGTTTCGCTTTCAAACGGTTTAACAGTAGGCATATCACATTCCAGAATTTGGTAACACCATGCAGCCACACCCAATGCCATGCCGACAAAGCCAGCAATGGGGCTGAATACAGCAACAGAACGTACACCTGTTATAATAAAGAATACATCATTTCAAAACTTACTAACACAAAGTCACATATTCTCAATATATAGGCAACTATACTGTGACAATTGGAGACTGGAAATTAAGGGGCAAAATGAAGATTGAAGATTGGGGAGGGGGGAGAGGAGGAAGGCTGACAATATAGACTTAAGTGGGTCACTGGCATGGCAGGATTGGGAATATGAGTGAAAAAATAAAGTATGATAGTGGTGGAAAATATGGTGCTGGATTAAATGGGATCACTACAAAAAATTGGCAGGATGGCAGGATTTAGAGAAAAATATTGGTATGATAGTGGGATTTCAGGGACAATCTTCTGTAACTGAGGTATCCAATTGGGTATGTACCCTGGACTGTAGTGTGTCGATATTTTAAAATTCCTACAAATTATATGTCAACTTATAGTATTATAATAGTCTGTAGTACCTTTTTCATTTGTCATAAATTCTACATCTAGGATACTTCCTCCGCCCTTTTGAAATCTTTGCAAGAGTTGCTCAGAGCCAATTTGATGCTGCATGAGAAAAAATTGTCACTCTTTATAACTTGGCTTAATTTTTCTGCTTGTATATGTTAATAATGCACGAGTAGAAAAAACATTACCTTATATGCATGTGCAAAGTACACATGTCGCTGGATTATTGGGTCATCATTAACAGGTAAATCTTTAAGACCAAGAATTATGGCATCTTTAGGAGCATTTATCCATGAACCAAGAGGAACTATTTCTACTCCTTGAATACTTAAAGGAATAAAAGTGTATCAAATTATATAAAACATCATCTTCACACATCAGTCTCTGCCCCCAAAGTGGATCAGTGAATCATATAAACCGGCCACCAATTAGTTGCCAGCATATACTGTGAATGCAGTTATACTTGCAATAAATGCTATACCGACAACATTTAAACTTGGTAAGTTAATTCTTATAGAACACTATCAAACATGCCCCCAAAGTGATATCATTATAAATGCCCTTAAACAGTGGAATCATCAGCCGCTAGCTCAGGAGAATAATGGGCAACCAGTCTCCTTGGGCTTGGAAGGTAAAATAAATTAATAAATATCAACCTTCTGTAATCTTCATCTTTAAAGATTCTTTGTTCAGAGCTCTCAACTGTAACTTTACACCCTGTAAAAAATATATGCTTGACTTTACATTTATATATAGAATGTTTTGGACATGCTGTAAGCCTGCTATTTAATAACATACTGCATGGGCTCCCAGTTGTTTGAATTAAGTATAGGTTAGCATGCACTATAGCCCTGAGGTTCAAGTCAGATCAAGTTTATTAAGAAATCAATCCTGGGTAAGTATAGCAGTATCAACTTAATTTAAAGTCCAGTCAATCTACAAATTTTTGCAGGTCCGGCTCAAATGAATTGCAACAATTGAAAATGTTAATTTTGCTGCAGGTACAATTTGCTGAAAATTAGGATTGGAAATTTTGAACCTTTGCCACAAGGATCAGAGAATGTACTCAAAATATATTCTTTCAAAAATATATGTTTTGACGTCATCATGTTTTTCATTTGGAAAGAACCTGTAAATGATAGTGTTAAGTTAGGTACGTCTCTAAGAGATAAAAGTTATTTCCTTGGGGTACTCCACCGGCTAGGATTTGTGTTCCAGTACTGCAGGGATCCTTAAACTGAGTTACCCTGTTTATGACAGAAAAACTCAAAAATTCCCATACCCTAGCTGTTTATGACAAAGGATATAGTTATATATGTCACTAAAGATGATAAGACACATGCTGCTGCATATCCTATCAAAATGATACTTGAGCTGATATTAGATCTCTTGAGACAAGCTAGTGATACTGTGGCTCAATGATTATATAAGGTTGATGGAAAATAGATACCCTGGATATGACAAGAAACTCAAAAAATACTCCCCTCCCCCAGCAATATTTATCATTAGCCTTGAGGCAATCATCATCCCACAGTTTATCCTGTTCTGGTGTGTATAATTGTGCTAGATATGTCCTGCATCATTATTAAAAATCTTAATCAATAATCAATATTACGGCCACGGGTGACTAAAAATATTGAAAATACCTGCCATTGCAGGCAGGCTCTCCCTTCCTTTTGTTCTTCCATCCCCTTCCTTAATCCCTCCCCTCTCAGAACCACCGGCGCACGCAGGCAAGTTTATATTCACAATAGACACCATAACTGATGGTTTTCACATTGTAAATTAGCCATGGGGTCTCCAAGGGGGCTGAAACAATGGATTTAAAAGGTCCTGACTCCTAGTCTAGTGATTTCATTTTTTATGCCAAACAGTTTCATACTATTCAAATTAAAATTATATCAATAAAGTAGCTGAAATCTCCTGATTTCAAGTTGTTTGCCACCTCAGTAAGCACGTGACTAACCTGTAATACAATGTGAAAACCTTCATAGCGTCTATATCGTGACCATGCAGGGGCATGCAGGTATGCCCACAGGAAGCCCATACAAGCTTTGATTGTCTTCTCCTTTAGTTGGGAAGGGGAGATTTTTTAAAACTCGCTATAATGGCTTGAAATCGCTAATAAAGACTAAAGACGACGTAAACAAGACTTCATGTAAGTGATTAATTTTTTTATTCATTTTTAACTCTCAGCTCTCAAAGCTTGTATGGGCTTCCTGTGGTATGCCGTCTTGACCACAGGAGACCCGGTCTTGTTATTGTGTCGAATACAGCTTTATAAATTTATATCATTTATTTTTGTATTCATCATCCTTAGTTTATCAATAACAGCAGTCAGTTTCTACGATATTGCATATTAAATTATGTAATTTTAAGTGGGCATACAGAGTTGGTCACGCTCATCGACAGCTTAATAATTTTTTACAAAAAACGTAAGCTTTACACGTTTCATACTCAAAATCAGACCCGTTTTTGAAGCTATTCATCAATCAATCAAATTGCTTTTTTGATAGAAATAATACTTTAGCATACATGTATTTCTTGCAGACAACTAAAACGTTTAAGTGATTTTCCCTGTTAGGTTATACATTAACTCACCAGCCTGAACGAGCTCACGACATTTGTCAGGAGTCAAGTGTGTTCTTCTCTCCAAAGGCTTGGTTTCTGCACGAAGCCAAAAATGCATAGCCATAAAAAAATCTATGTCTTCGTGTGAATAACTTGAAGTAAACAACTGTACACCAATGTGTAGTCTTGTGGAAAATATTGCACAATCGTATAACAGGAAGCCCAAAACAATGAACTGGAACTCTTGAAAACTCTTTGGTTTGGTCACCCTGTGTAGGACTTTCTTGCTCCGCGTAGGGCCAGAAAATCATTGTGGAAAGGAACCTCCGTTCGCAGGGTGCTGGGAAATGTGTTTTGTTAGATAAAGATGTACAGAATTCTTCGTTTAACAAAAATTGAAAGGTAAAAGATGTTTGGCTTCCCCTAGTGGTTATCGCATAATCAATCAAGTGGGAATCACGTTGAACCACGTTGTGCCTTATATCTCTCTATATAGAGTGGTTTTCGTGGTTTTCGTGGTTTTCACATGAGTGGGAAACGGTACGGTCCGTAACGTGACCGTGTCAGTACCGTAATTAATTTCTATAAAAACATTCAAGAATTCTGCCGTAACTGTGCCGTAACCATACCATCAAACCACAAAATTTTCAAAAGAAGCTAAAAAAAATAAAAAAAAAAAAAAAAAAAAAAAAAAAAAAAAAAAAAAAAAAAAAAAAAAAAAAAAAAAAAAAAAAAAAAAAAAAAAAAAAAAAAAAAAGAAAAAAGAAAAAAGAAAAAAGAAAAAATTAAAAATCGCCAAGCTGCGCCGAGGCTCGTGCCCAAAAGCAAAACAGTATGCTAATTTTATGCAAAACTGAAAAAATCGACCATGCATCCAGACAAAGCGCTGAATCATCGCATGTTACGTATAGGATGGAGATTTCGGCCCCTTCCGCGCTATCGGTAGTACACAGAAAGCTTCGCAGTCAAAGAGGGAGGAAACAGTCGGATCCTAGGCCGTAAATGACTGCACCTTACCACTAGACTAACTGGTCTACTAAGGGATTTGAAGGACAAAATTAAATAACCTAGTGTATTGTGTTAATGGCTGTCCGATTGTTGTGCAAATTGGGTGTTTTGGTGGCAAAGTGTAGTAATGCGTGGCGCGTGAATCTCATGGACCGAGATCGATTCCCCGAAATGACCAATCTTTTTCAGTTTCTTTTATTTTTTTTCTTCTTTCTTTCTTTTAAATATATATAATATATATATATATATGTTACTTTCTGTGACTTTTTCGGAACCTGTGTCGAAAGTGCTACGAGTTGACACAAAGTCTACACAACTTCTCACCGGGCTTGTCACGATAAAACTTCGGTATTTTAATACTGCTAATATTTGCCAGTATATTTGCCAATAAAAATTCTTTTGCGCTTAAGATATTATCGCAAAACGAATCAATTGATGAATCTATCTATTTGTCGATCGATCTACTATTAACTCATTTGATATCATTAATTTACAGCGATTTTCGATACCGTGGGAACTTAGTTGGTTATGCAATTATGTGGTTCATACCGCATTTTTAAAAGAACGTATTTTTAAAAGGACAATGAAGAAAAAGTCGAGCTCATGCAAAAGGCACAAGTTTATTTGAAAGAGGCGTTTCTTTTTAATCTAATATTTATAATATTCAATCTTAGAAATACGTATTAAAAAATTCCTTTCTAGTTCTGTGCGAGAAATAATATCTTTAGCGGTAGCTAATGTTAAAAGATGATTGTAATAGTAAGTGCCAAAGGTCCATTTAGTTTACTGAGGGAGGGGAGGGAGGGGATGTTTATAGGAGGGGACGTCTATTAGCTGGCAAATATTTTTTAGAACTTCAATGAGGAGGGTATTTATAGGCGTCTATAAGAGGAGGGGGTGGGAAAGCGGCATCTATCCAGTATTTTAAGGACTTGATCACGAGGGAGAGTTTATTGGAGAGAGGCGTTCCAGATAGTGTCGAAAATGAGGTCATTATTCCATCAATCGATCTACTACAAAAGTCATAAATAGGCATGGATACAAGATAAAACTTTTCTTCCAATGTTTTTCTGCAACATTGCGCGCAGAACAGCTAGGGTTGCACCGTGGTTTCACCCCTGAAACAGGTGCGCGCAACAGTTTTTGGATCGGTTCTACTTTTGCAACTCTGTGCAACGTTGCGCGAAATGTTACGCGGAAAATGTTGCGTCATTGTTCGGTTTAAAGGTGCTGGGACATATTTCGATGCCAAGCAACGTGGTTGCTATGTTGGCTGTAAAAGCAATTGCCAGAGCTCATTGACTTCCTCGAATTTATGATTTTTTGCAAAAATGTCACTTTTGGAATGCCCCCGTTTCTTCGGGTCTTAAAGTTTTGCATTTTTATCGAGAAACCAGGAAATATAATTTTTGAATGATTAAATACGTTACAATTTTCTCAAATTATCAGTGTCCGAAGCTAAGCAAAATAACGTGTCAAAACATTGTGGGTGAAATCAAATATACGCATATTGAAGCTGTTCATTATGACACAGCCGAACTATAATGCGGCGAATATCAATCTCGTACCCAGAGGCTGCGTTCCTCTTGGTCAGCGACCGAGAAACGAGATGCTCTGGCCAACACAAATTTTTAGTCCGCTATTTGCGGACTTGGCTTAACTGCGCATGTCAAGCTCAATCTGTGACAGAAAATTGCTGATCGAGAGCTTATTTTTATGCACCGTATTTAGAAATATACTCAGAGGTAAAGAATGATATTTATGTGAGTCATTTGTGTGATTTATTTCACGTTTTGAAGCCTGTCAAGTGAATTTGAATCGATAGTCCAACGGCCCTCTTCGAAGCACGACCTTCAACGACCAACGGGCCACAAATCTCCTATTAAAACTGCACTAAATCTTATCGCTTGCCCACATCCTCTCGACATGAAGTAGTCTGACAATCTTTTTATATTCTGACAATGGTTCATGCAGGCTACCCTGAACAATTTTACTTATCGAAAATCGATCTGGAAGTAATAATTTAGGATAATTCCGGGAAATCTCGATTCTCAAAACATGCGAAGAATGTAAAATTCAAACGCTCCTTCTATTGTTCTGTCAACCAATCAGAGTGCTCCAAATAACTGTATTGGCCAGAGCCTCTCGTTTCTCGGTCTTTTATTTTGAATTCTATAATCTTTGAGGGGTTTGTAGATAAAATGATTATTTTTATCCTGAAATGTATTATGTATTATATGTATTATGTATGTATTTTATGTATTTATCAACGAAATAAAAAACGCATCCGTTACTTTGTGCACCTTGTAGAAAAAATGCTATACTATGTAGAAATTGAATAACAATATTTTGAAACTACAAAAATTATAGAAATTTTCTGTTTCGATGACGTCGTTTGATGACGTCACGCGATGACGTCGCATACATACATACATACATACATACATACATGATTGAGACTCCCTCAACAGGGCTTTTCAGCTCAATTTACAAATCCTAACTAAATCATATAAATCAAACATAAATGGATTAAGAATCCCAACTGGTAAGGAGGCAAACCAGTTGGCTATATTACAAGCATGGCCGAGAAACTGAATTTGAACTAATCGAAATCGGAACAAATTCAGTCTCAGCTAGTGGCCAGAGCGGGAATCGAACCTGGGACCGCCAGATTGCGAGACCAACGCTCTGACCACTCGGCCATGCTGTCTCCTTAACGTCCTTGACGTCATCAAACTCAAGAAATTCGTGTTTTTTGTTTACCTCACATGCAAGTATCACTGCTTGAATCCAAATGTAAGCCGATGTACAAAAATATGAAGTTTGCCCAACAACGGGCTCCAGAAATACGTCCCAGCACCCTTAGTCAACCATCCAATCATTCATCAGTCCCAATTAATATTCTTTCTTTCTTTCTTTCTTTCTTTCTTTCTCTTTCTTCTTTCTGTCTTTTTTCATTCCTCCCCTCTTCTTTCCTTCCTGTATTTTTCTATCTTCTTTTCTTTTGTCTTTCTTACTTTCGTTTTCCTGAAGAGCTTTGTTATGATATTTTTCCTTTTCCTATTTAATTTCCTTGCCTCAAAACTTATTCAATTCATTCATATATATATGCATCTTATTGTTGCATTTTTATCATAACTATTTACTAGTCATTTTTGAATCCCAATAGGCCCCCTTGCAGCACGTCGGAGGAAAAAACAATAGATTTTCAGTTCAAAGCACTTTGAAATTCATTTGTTTTGCCTTCTAAATTGAGCTGCATTCCAACGTACTGCAAGGGGCCAATTGTATCCACTGACACAAAAATCACGTGATAGATATATCACGTTCACGTGTTCAGTTCATTTGGCTCATTGAAACAGTGCAGCCGTAGAGGTAAGTTGATGTTTACTCTCTCGTTTCTAAAATAGCTATATTTTTGATAAAATTTGCTTTTCACCGAGAACTCTTGAAGCTACAGTAGGCATAAGTAAACCTTACGAAAGCTAAGTTTTAAACGGAAGAACTATTTTTGAGCGGAATTTGTCTTGGAAAAGCTCGAGCGTTTTGCACCTTTGCACTTGCTGTAGGCGAACAAGTTTCGCTCTCGAAACACTAAAATTCTTTGAGAATTTCAACCAAGAAGGAATTCTATCATTATGTATCCTTTTCCTTCAAATAGTGGACTGCTTTGGCAATGTTTTAGTTGTAGTTCGCTTTGCTTATGTTTATCTGCTGCATGTGAAAAATGGCGCAATTTGAGCAGCTGAGTTCATCACCAGTTGGTCTTCCAATTCGAATTTTGTGAATGAAATGTTTCTTGTAATAAGAAGAAACTTCGAATTCGGGTGTTTTGAAACCTTTCTGTGTTTAGTTGTTCAGTGAGAAATGTTTTATTTGCCAGCCTTTACGTCGCACGTTGGAATTTATGACTCATGTTGTTCTTACTTTTATTCCAGGATTTTGCCAACGAAGCAAGCGTCGAATGAAAGGTTAATGAATTCAACGTATCTTCAACAATCTAAATTCTATTTTTGATACAAAAATGTATTTGGCTGTGTTTGTGAAATTGTTGGAGATGTCGTTGAAGCATTTTTTTGGGGAGGGGGGGGGGGTGACAGAGGGTGGAAATAGGATAATGTATAGTGAACTTATTTCATGGCGAATACCTCTACAACGCGGACAAACCTCAACAATTCGGCCGTGTTAATTTAAAAAAACTTTTGAAAAAATGTCTAGTAAGAAGAGAAGCGAGTGTTTGGGTGTCTGTCATGAAGAAAGTTCACTGTACAGAAGTGAGTATCTTTGCTTGTGATGAATCAGATTGTCATTATTATTGCTTTCTTGTACTTTCGTGTTGTTAGATGTTTGTGCTGTATAAGTGTTTGTTTGTGCCTGCGAAATCAGACGCTCCTCATGGCGTGCTAGTTTGTTCTCCTTTTCTCCACTAGGGAGAGGGGGTGGGGAAATGGGCGTGCCATGTTGGGGGCCTGATGGCTGCAGGGAGTGTTGGAGGTGTTTTGTACCTTGTTTGTGACTGTCGACGCTGACCCCCAAAAATACATTTTTGACATTTATTTTTCTTTTTGGCTCGTAATCACAAGTCAAAGTATTCACTTCACAATTCATAGTTAACAGAATTTAGTCTCGCTAGGAATGGGTTGTTTTTAGCAGAAGCTACCACTTTAACTAGGTGGGGTTTATTAGATTTTGGACCGGTCAATCGGCCGGGGTCAATTGGCCTGCTTAGGTTAGCTTTCATGAATGCTTAGGCCTACGAGAGGACAACGCTGGATCACCGATGGAACTGGATCAAATAGACCATACTCTCAAAATGAGAGACCTCCTTCGTAGTCCGAGTCTGTGTCGTTTTCTTTAGATGTAGAGTTCGTCCATTATTAGTACGTGGCTCTGGTCAGTTTACATACAACGCATACATATAAACTACAGCGCATAAAGGCTTAGATTTCTGTGCTACTTAGGTCTTAGCTAGGTTAGGGCTGGCCAGGCTACTACAAAGTTGATGCGCAAAGTCGTGGTGTGATCGAGGACCTGCTCTCAATGTTTTATCTAGATCCTTGATTGAAAAATCATCGGCAATTAAAGATTTTCATCTTCTGAATTCGTCCATCTGGGTGTCGCCACAACTTTGCATGTCGACAATAATGGTGGAACTCTAGATTAGCCACACCCAAATTTAGTGTTGATTCCGATTCATTTTGGCCCGGCCTAGACTAGAAATACTAATAATTAAAAATGATAAATGTCATGATGAAACAATAGGGCAGAGGAAATACTCAATAGGACTTAAGGTTTTGTCCTGATGTTTCCTGTCTAGTAAATACCATGGCATTTATGGCATTTCTTTCAGCCAAGTCTACCAAGAACAACCAAACTGGGTTGCGACGACGAGTCATCAAGTAGAAGTTTTACAGTGGTAGCTTCTTAGTCTAGGATTTTTGTCCTAATAATATTAATGATTATCAATGTGAAGAATTATCTTTATTAATACAAAATTAATGAAGGTATTAGAAAGTGCTTGTTTGTTGTTGTTGATTAACAATGACAAAATTCGACATAAACTATTGAAGAAATACAAAAAAATCGTAAGAAATCAAACACAAACAAACAAACAAACAAACAAACAAACAAAATCGTGCGTAGTTGTCGGTTCAAACTTCCTCGGAATTTCCGTTAATTCTTCGGTTTTTCTTCACCAGCGTCACTCTGACATCGGAAATATGTATAGTTGTCATTCCCACTTTTTTGTGTTCGGGTCTTTTTTTTCCAACAATGTTTTGGGGGTTCTTTTTACAACATTGATTTCGGGTCTTTTCATGACACAACGTTTTCGGGTCTTTTTTCGAAAGATGTTTTCGGGTCTTTTCCGGGTCATTTTTGCAACACATATTCGGGTCTTTTTTGAACGGTATTTTCGGGTCTTTTTTTGAACGATGTTTTCGTCTCCATTTTTTGCAACAATAATGTCTACGGGTCTTTTTTGCAACAATGTTTTCGGGTCTTTTTTGCAATTTTTTCGGGTCTGTTTTCGGGTCTTCTTTGGAAAGATGTTTTCGGGTCTTTTTTGCAACAATGTTTTCGGGTCATTTTTGCAATAGTGTTTTCGGGTCTTTTTTGGGGACGATTTTTTCGGGTCTTTTTTGGAAAGATGTGTTCGGGTCTTTTTTCCAACAATGTTTTCGAGTCTTTTCGCAACACATTTTCGGGTCTTTTTTGAACGATATTTTCGGGTCTTTTTTGAACGATGTTTTCGGGGTTTTTTTTGCAACACATTTTCTTGTTTTTTTTTTGAACGATGTTTTCTGGTGCCCCGGTCGTTTTTTACGTTTTCAAGTCTTTTTTTTTTTTTGCAAAGCGTCTCCACAAAGCACTACATCCAGTAGTGTCTTAATAATAATAATAATAATATAATTTCTATAGCGCCTTTTCCATATGTCCAAATGCGCTTTACAAAAAAATGATGACTATAATGACTATATAATGTCAATAATGTAATTAATATTGTCATTAACTATAATGTCTTGGGTGTCTATAGGCATTGCAGGCCTGACACAAATAAACTCTCTCTTGAGAGTTACAATTTTTGGGGGTCCAATGGCACAGGAAGCGTCTCCACAGGGCACTACATCCAGTAGTGTCTTGGGTGTCTATAGACACTAATAGCCTCTCCTGTTGCAAGTCCTACTGTACCTGCACGTGGTGACCCCTGCTGTACCTGGACCTTGTGGACCAGGGACTGACACAGTGAAAGGACTAGGGGAAGGATTAACCCTGAATGAAAAACCCTCCA
Source organism: Telmatactis stephensoni (assembly GCA_029948255.1). Classification (NCBI taxonomy): domain Eukaryota; kingdom Metazoa; phylum Cnidaria; class Anthozoa; order Actiniaria; family Isophelliidae; genus Telmatactis; species Telmatactis stephensoni. The sequence continues at coordinate 242,356 of JALIZF010001773.1, forward strand.
ACAGGGTAACGAGCCCACTTGGAGTTTCAACAGTAAAACCCAGGGAGATCTAGACATCTTGTAAATTAGTTGACTTTTCTTGGAAAATGGTTTTAGAATTGCTAAAAGTAATGACAGTGGAAGAAGTTCAAAGCAAAAATTAAGATTTTGTCTTTGGTTGAAAATTCAAATTGTTGGATGAATTTTAAACTTGATTTATTTTGGTTAAATGGAAAATGTCGGGCTTCGATGCGTTAGGAAAACGTTTTCTACTTGCGTATTTTTTTGATGAATGCTCAACTCACGAAAAAATATCCAGGCATAACCGGTTGCTATACGTAAGGCCTGGTTCACACTAGCGACATAACGACATAACGGCGAGGTCATGTAAATGCAAAACACAACTTATATCAATGTTTTATGTCACCAGTGAAAAGATCACAACATAACAACATATAATAGGAACATAAAAACATGGACATAACGACATAAAGAAAAAACTAATTCTTTCTTTGTCGTTATGTCGATGGTTCTTATGTCGTTATGTCGCTAGTGTGAAGCAGGCCTAAGCAAAACATTTTTCAGTTTAAATTTTCCTAACTATTCAACATCCACCCTTTTAATTTAGTTTTTTAATTCCTTTCTGGAATTGTCTTCTCGAATTGAAATTTCTCATCTTTTTCTATCTAGACCTTTATAATTTTAGAGACATTTATTTTCCCGTTTTGTCATTGCTGAAGTTTACTTGGTTTGTTTTCCTGTTTTCACAATTTTCGATGCTTCAACACCAACACTAACTCTATAGTGTAGTAGAGCACGCTTGGTCACGGCCAAGAGGACTGGGTGCAACTCCCAGTGGGGTATATGGAGTTGAAGCAAATCCTATAAACCCAACATTACATCAATTGCAATTACGAGAGTTTATGACAGTTTTACATTAATTTACAATTTATTTTTATGGATTTGACACAAATAGTTATAATATACTTTTATTTTTACGACTTTAAATATGATTAACCACTTTCCTTGCACAAACGTTACCTTTCGTTCAATTTTAGGCCATTTAGCCCTATAACCCACGCAAAATGTCCAAAAATAACGCCAAAAAAGGAGAAAATGCTAAACCTATAACCCATAAAAAATAGTGAAAAAATGGCCAAAAATCATCAAAATGCAAAGGCTATAGCCCATACAAAATGGTGAAAAATGGTCTAAAATTGATAAAATGCAAAGGCTATAGCCCATGCAAAATGGTCAAAAAACGCCCCAAATCATCAAAATGCAAAAGCTATGGCCCATGCAAAATGGTCAAAAATGGTCTAAACTCGACTAAATGGAAAGGCTATAGCCCATGCAAAATGGTCAAAAAACGCCCAAAATCGAAACAATGCAAAGCCTATAGCCCATGCAAAATGGTCCAAAAACGCCCAAAATCATCAACATGCAAAGGCTATAGCCCATGAAAAATGGTCCAAAATGGTCTAAAAAGGACAAAATGCAAAGGCTATAGCCCATGCAAAATGGTCCAAAATGGTCAAAAAAGGACAAAATGCAAAGGCTATAGCCCATGCAAAATGGTCAGAAAACGCCTAAAATCATCAAAATGCAAAGGCTATAGCCCATTGAAAATGGTCAAAAATGGTCTAAAAAGGACAAAATGCAAAAGCTATAGCCCACTTAAAATTGTAACAAAACGCCCAAAATCATCAAAATGCAAAGGCTATAGCCCATGCAAACTGATCAAAAAACGCTCAAAATCGATAAAATGCAAAGGCTATAGCCCATGCAAAATGGTCAAAAATGGTCTAAAAATTAAGGATAAAATGCAAAGGCTATAGCCCATGCAAAATCAGGGTCAAAAAATGGTCTACAATCGACAAAATGCAAAGGCTATAGCCCATGCAAACTGATCAAAAAACGCTCAAAATCGATAAAATGCAAAGGCTATAGCCCATGCAAAATGGTCTAAAATGGTCAAAAAAGGACAAAATGCAAAGGCTATAGCCCATGCAAAATGGTCAAAAACGCGTAAAATCATCAAAATGCAAAGGCTATATATATAGCCCATGCAAAATGGTCAAAAAACGCCACTGAAAATCATCAAAATGCAAAGGCTATAGCCCATTGAAAATGGTCCAAAATGGTCTAAAAAGGACAAAATGCAAAGGCTATAGCCCATGCAAAATGGTCAAAAATTGTCAAAAAAGGACAAAATGCAAAGGCTATAGCCCATGCAAATTGGTCAAAAAACGCCAAAAATCATCAAAATGCAAAGGCTATAGCCCATGCAAAATGGTCCAAAATGGTCAAAAAAGGACAAAATGTAAAGGCTATAGCCCATGCAAAATGGTCAAAAAACGCCTAAAATCATCAAAATGCAAAGGCTATAGCCCATTGAAAATGGTCAAAAATGGTCTAAAATCGACAAAATGCAAAGGCTATAGCCCACTTAAAATTGTAAAAAAACGCCCAAAATCATCAAAATACAAAGGCTATAGCCCATGCAAACTGATCAAAAAACGCTCAAAATCGATAAAATGCAAAGGCTATAGCCCATGCAAAATGGTCTAAAATGGTCAAAAAAGGACAAAATGCAAAGGCTATAGCCCATGCAAAATGGTCAAAAAACGCCTAAAATCATCAAAATGCAAAGGCTATAGCCCATGCAAAATGGTCAAAAAACGCCTAAAATCATCAAAATGCAAAGGCTATAGCCCATGCAAACTGATCAAAAAACGCCCAAAATCGATAAAATGCAAGGGCTATAGCCCATGAAAAATGGTCAAAAAACGCCAAAAATCATCAAAATGCAAAGGCTATAGCCCATTGAAAATGGTCAAAAATGGTCAAAAAAGGACAAAATGCAAAGGCTATAGCCCATGCAAAATTATCAAAAAAACGCCTAAAATCATCAAAATGCAAAGGCTATAGCCCATTGAAAATGGTCCAAAATGGTCTAAAATCGACAAAATGCAAAGGCTATAGCCCATGCAAAATGGTCAAAAAACGCCCAAATTCATCAAAATGCAAAGGCTATAGCCCATTGAAAATGGTCAAAAATGGTCAAAAAAGGACAAAATGCAAAGGCTATAGCCCATGCAAAATGGTCAAAAAACGCCTAAAATCATCAAAATGCAAAGGCTATAGCCCATTGAAAATGGTCAAAAATGGTCTAAAATCGACAAAATGCAAAGGCTATAGCCCACTTAAAATTGTAAAAAAACGCCCAAAATCATCAAAATGCAAAGGCTATAGCCCATGCAAACTGATCAAAAAACGCTCAAAATCGACAAAATGCAAAGGCTATAGCCCATGCAAAATGGTCAAAAATGGTCTAAAAATTAAGGATAAAATGCAAAGGCTATAGCCCATGCAAAATCGGGGTCAAAAAATGGTCTAAAATCGACAAAATGCAAAGGCTATAGCCCATGCAAACTGATCAAAAAACGCTCAAAATCGATAAAATGCAAAGGCTATAGCCCATGCAAAATGATCTAAAATGGTCAAAAAAGGACAAAATGCAAAGGCTATAGCCCATGCAAAATGGTCAAAAAACGCCTAAAATCATCAAAATGCAAAGGCTATATATATAGCCCATGCAAAATGGTCAAAAAACGCCACTGAAAATCATCAAAATGCAAAGTCTATAGCCCATTGAAAATGGTCCAAAATGGTCTAAAAAGGACAAAATGCAAAGGCTATAGCCCATGCAAAATGGTCAAAAATTGTCAAAAAAGGACAAAATGCAAAGGCTATAGCCCATGCAAAATGGTCAAAAAACGCCTAAAATCATCAAAATGCAAAGGCTATATATATAGCCCATGCAAAATGGTCAAAAAACGCCACTGAAAATCATCAAAATGCAAAGTCTATAGCCCATTGAAAATGGTCCAAAATGGTCTAAAAAGGACAAAATGCAAAGGCTATAGCCCATGCAAAATGGTCAAAAATTGTCAAAAAAGGACAAAATGCAAAGGCTATAGCCCATGCAAAATGGTCAAAAAACGCCAAAAATCATCAAAATGCAAAGGCTATAGCCCATTGAAAATGGTCAAAAATGGTCAAAAAAGGACAAAATGCAAAGGCTATAGCCCATGCAAAATGGTCAAAAAACGCCTAAAATCATCAAAATGCAAAGGCTATAGCCCATTGAAAATGGTCAAAAATGGTCTAAAAATTAAGGATAAAATGCAAAGGCTATAGCCCATGCAAAATCGGGGTCAAAAAATGGTCTAAAATCGACAAAATGCAAAGGCTATAGCCCATGCAAAATGGTCTAAAATGGTCAAAAAAGGACAAAATGCAAAGGCTTTAACCCATGCAAAATGGTCAAAAAACGCCTAAAATCATCAAAATGCAAAGGCTATAGCCCATTGAAAATGGTCCAAAATGGTCTAAAATCGACAAAATGCAAAGGCTATAGCCCACTTAAAATTGTAAAAAAACGCCCAAAATCATCAAAATACAAAGGCTATAGCCCATGCAAACTGATCAAAAAACGCTCAAAATCGATAAAATGCAAAGGCTATAGCCCATGCAAAATGGTCAAAAATGGTCTAAAAATTAAGGATAAAATGCAAAGGCTATAGCCCATGCAAAATCGGGGTAAAAAATGGTCTAAAATCGACAAAATGCAAAGGCTATAGCCCATGCAAAATGGTCCAAAATGGTCAAAAAAGGACACAATGCAAAGGCTATAGCCCATGCAAAATGGTCAAAAAACGCCTAAAATCATCAAAATGCAAAGGCTATAGCCCATTGAAAATGGTCCAAAATGGTCTAAAATCGACAAAATGCAAAGGCTATAGCCCACTTAAAATTGTAAAAAAACGCCCAAAATCATCAAAATGCAAAGGCTATAGCCCATGCAAACTGATCAAAAAACGCTCAAAATCGATAAAATGCAAAGGCTATAGCCCATGCAAAATGGTCAAAAATGGTCTAAAAATTAAGGATAAAATGCAAAGGCTATAGCCCATGCAAAATCGGGGTCCAAAAATGGTCTAAAATCCACAAAATGCAAAGGCTATAGCCCATGCAAAATGGTCTAAAATGGTCAAAAAAGGACAAAATGCAAAGGCTATAGCCCATGCAAAATGGTCAAAAAACGCCAAAAATCATCAAAATGCAAAGGCTATAGCCCATTGAAAATGGTCAAAAATGGTCTAAAATCGACAAAATGCAAAGGCTATAGCCCACTTAAAATTGTAAAAAAAAGCCCAAAATCATCAAAATGCAAAGGCTATAGCCCATGCAAACTGATCAAAAAACGCTCAAAATCGATAAAATGCAAAGGCTATAGCCCATGAAAAATGGTCCAAAATGGTCTAAAAAGGACAAAATGCAAAGGCTATAGCCCATGCAAAATGGTCAAAAATGGTCTAAAAAGGACAAAATGCAAAGGCTATAGCCCATGCAACATGGTCAAAAATGGTCTAAAATCGACAAAATGCAAAGGCTATAGCCCATGCAAAATGGTCAAAAAACGCCAAAAATCATCAAAATGCAAAGGCTATAGCCCATTGAAAATGGTCAAAAATGGTCTAAAAAGGACAAAATGCAAAAGCTATAGCCCACTTAAAATTGTAAAAAAACGCCCAAAATCATCAAGATGCAAAGGCTATAGCCCATGCAAACTGATCAAAAAAAGGCTCAAAATCGATAAAATGCAAAGGCTAGCTATAGCCCATGCAAAATGGTCAAAAAAACGCCTAAAATCATCAAAATGCAAAGGCTATAGCCCATGGAAACTGATCAAAAAACGCCCAAAATCGATAAAATGCAAGGGCTATAGCCCATGAAAAATGGTCAAAAATCGCCAAAAATCATCAAAATGCAAAGGCTATAGCCCATTGAAAATGGTCAAAAATGGTCAAAAAAGGACAAAATGCAAAGGCTATAGCCCATGCAAAATGGTCAAAAAACGCCAAAAATCATCAAAATGCAAAGGCTATAGCCCATTGAAAATGGTCAAAAATGGTCAAAAAAGGACAAAATGCAAAGGCTATAGCCCACTTAAAATTGTAAAAAAACGCCCAAAATCATCAAAATACAAAGGCTATAGCCCATGCAAACTGATCAAAAAACGCTCAAAATCGATAAAATGCAAAGGCTATAGCCCATGCAAAATGGTCAAAAATGGTCTAAAAATTAAGGATAAAATGCAAAGGCTATAGCCCATGCAAAATCGGGGTAAAAAATGGTCTAAAATCGACAAAATGCAAAGGCTAAAGCCCATGCAAACTGATCAAAAAACGGTCAAAATCGATAAAATGCAAAGGCTATAGCCCATGCAAAATGGTCTAAAATGGTCAAAAAAGGACAAAATGCAAAGGCTATAGCCCATGCAAAATGGTCAAAAAACGCCAAAAATCATCAAAATGCAAAGGCTATAGCCCATTGAAAATGGTCCAAAATGGTCTAAAAAGGACAAAATGCAAAGGCTATAGCCCATGCAAACTGATCAAAAAACGCTCAAAATCGATAAAATGCAAAGGCTATAGCCCATGCAAAATGGTCAAAAATGGTCTAAAAATTAAGGATAAAATGCAAAGGCTATAGCCCATGCAAAATCGGGGTAAAAAAATGGTCTAAAATCGACAAAATGCAAAGGCTATAGCCCATGCAAAATGGTCCAAAATGGTCAAAAAAGGACAAAATGCAAAGGCTATAGCCCATGCAAAATGGTCAAAAAACGCCTAAAATCATCAAAATGCAAAGGCTATAGCCCATTGAAAATGGTCAAAAATGGTCTAAAATCGACAAAATGCAAAGGCTATAGCCCACTTAAAATTGTAAAAAAACGCCCAAAATCATCAAAATGCAAAGGCTATAGCCCATGCAAACTGATCAAAAAACGCTCAAAATCGATAAAATGCAAAGGCTATAGCCCATTGAAAATGGTCAAAAATGGTCTAAAAATTAAGGATAAAATGCAAAGGCTATAGCCCATGCAAAATCGGGGTCAAAAAATGGTCTAAAATCGACAAAATGCAAAGGCTATAGCCCATGCAAAATGGTCTAAAATGGTCAAAAAAGGACAAAATGCAAAGGCTATAGCCCATGCAAAATGGTCAAAAAACGCCAAAAATCATCAAAATGCAAAGGCTATAGCCCATTGAAAATGGTCAAAAATGGTCTAAAATCGACAAAATGCAAAGGCTATAGCCCACTTAAAATTGTAAAAAAAAGCCCAAAATCATCAAAATGCAAAGGCTATAGCCCATGCAAACTGATCAAAAAACGCTCAAAATCGATAAAATGCAAAGGCTATAGCCCATGAAAAATGGTCCAAAATGGTCTAAAAAGGACAAAATGCAAAGGCTATAGCCCATGCAAAATGGTCAAAAATGATCTAAAAAGGACAAAATGCAAAGGCAATAGCCCATGCAAAATGGTCAAAAATTGTCAAAAAAGGACAAAATGCAAAGGCTAAAGCCCATGCAAAATGGTCAAAAACGCCAAAAATCATCAAAATGCAAAGGCAATAGCCCATGCAAAATGGTCAAAAATTGTCAAAAAAGGACAAAATGCAAATGCAATAGCCCATGCAAAATGGTCAAAAATTGTCAAAAAAGGACAAAATACAAAGGCTAAAGCCCATGCAAAATGGTCAAAAACGCCCAAAATCATCAAAATGCAAAGGCTATAGCCCATGCAAACTGATCAAAAAACGCTCAAAATCGATAAATTGCAAAGGCTATAGCCCATGAAAAATGGTCCAAAATGGTCTAAAAAGGACAAAATGCAAAGGCTATAGCCCATGCAAAATGGTCAAAAATGGTCTAAAAAGGACAAAATGCAAAGGCAATAGCCCATGCAAAATGGTCAAAAATTGTCAAAAAAGGACAAAATGCAAAGGCTAAAGCCCATGCAAAATGGTCAAAAACGCCAAAAATCATCAAAATGCAAAGGCAATAGCCCATGCAAAATGGTCAAAAATTGTCAAAAAAGGACAAAATGCAAAGGCTATAGCCCATGCAAAATGGTCAAAATGGTCTAAAAATTAAGGATAAAATGCAAAGGCTATAGCCAATGCAAAATCGGGGTCAAAAAATGGTCTAAAATCGACAAAATGCAAAGGCTATAGCCCATGCAAAATGGTCAAAAATGGTCAAAAAAGGACAAAATGCAAAGGCTATAGCCCATGCAAAATGGTCAAAAAACGCCAAAAATCATCAAAATGCAAAGGCTATAGCCCATTGAAAATGGTCAAAAATGGTCTAAAATCGACAAAATGCAAAGGCTATAGCCCATTGAAAATGATAAAAAAGCCCAAAATCGTCAATTGAAAATGCAAAAGCTATAGCCCATGCAAACTGATCAAAAAACGCTCAAAATCGATAAAATGCAAAGGCTATAGCCCATGCAAAATGGTCATAAATGGTCTAAAAAGGACAAAATGCAAAAGCTATAGCCCATTGAAAATGGTCAAAAAACGCCAAAAATTATCAAAATGCAAAGGCTATAGCCCATGCAAAATGGTCAAAAAACGCACAAAATCATCAAAATACAAAGGCTATAGCCCATTGAAAATGGTCAAAAATGGTCTAAAATCGACAAAATGCAAAGGCTATAGCCCATGCAAAATGGTCAAAAATTGTCAAAAAAGGACAAAATGCAAAGGCTATAGCCCATGCAAAATGGTCAAAAAACGGCCAAAATCATCAAAATGCAAGGCTATAGCCCATGCAAAATGGTCAAAAAACGGCCAAAATCATCAAAATGCAAAGGCTATAGCCCATGCAAAATGGTCAAAAATGGTCTAAAATCGACAAAATGCAAAGGCTATAGCCCATTGAAAATGATCAAAAAAGGCCAAAATCATCAAAATGGACAGGCTATAGCCCATGCAAAATGGTTAAAAATGGTCTAAAATCGACAAAATGCAAAGGCTATAGCCCATGCAAAATGGTCAAAAATGGTCTAAAATCGACAAAATGCAAACGCTATAGCCTATGTATTTTATTTTTTTGTTATCATTTGGTAAAAAGTATTGATTAAACCATCAAACCATTAAACCATAGCCCATTGAAAATGGTCAAAAATGGACTAAAATCGACAAAATGCAAAGGCTATAGCTTATACAAAATGGTCAAAAAACGCCCAAATTCGACAAAATGCAAAGGCTATAGCCCATGCAAAATGGTCAAAAATGATCTAAAAAGGACAAAATGCAAAGGCTATAGCCCATGCAAAATGGTCAAAAAACGCCCAAAATCATCAAAATGCAAAAGCTATAGCCCATGCAAAATGGTCAAAAATGGTCTAAAATCGACAAAATGCAAAGGCTATAGCCCACGCACAATGGTCAAAAAACGCCCAAAATCATCAAAATGCAAAGGCTAAAGCCCATTGAAATTGTTCAAAAATGTCCAAAAATCGACAAAAGCAAAGGTTAACGTTAGCCAAGCTCACGTGGAATGACCACAGAAAATATTTGTCATCCACCTGCTACAGCACCCTGGCCACTCTAAAGAAGATAAAGAACTTTACTCTCTTTCACCTAAATAAATGATATACTTATATTGATTTTATACAATATAACTTGGAAAAATACTCGACTACTTGGCCATCATAACCCTGATAACCAGAGACTGCTAGGACATTTAGACGATAACTATTTGCTTCAAGAACATATACAAGCCATGGGCTCTAACAATAGAAAACTTGTGGTCTTGCCCTTGAACAGCTTCACTAAATACACAGCTACCACGGCGCCAGAAAACGAACCACGTGCGGGATCTTTCTAGTATAGAACACCAACCACAGAACACCCATAGAACTTAGGAATTTTCTTTAGGAAACATCGACCAGTCCAAACACCTCTACCATGGTGGCCAATGAATCGGGGAAATTTGCTCGCAAGTGCTGGGGTATGCCGTTGCCACGACGGGCTCGCACAAATATAGACTGAAAACAAAACAAACAGACAAAACCACAATTAGTCCAACAACTTCAAAGAAGAGCTTGACACGGGGCCACTGCCATGGCCGACTCCTCACGTCAATGGCGCCAGAATACCTGCAAAATCAAAAGCAACACGTAAACACCGAAATCATAGAACAACTTGTAAGAACTGTATGTAACGTGACGTGGAATTCAGGCAGCACAACCAAACCAAGTCCTCTTCCAGGAACCCCTTGAAGAAGACCTGCTCCTTCATCAAATGCGCTTAGCAACGACTTGCCCACAGACCAGTACCTTTTAATGCGCATGCTAAGTGCCTACTATAGTCTTAATCAAATGCGGCCAGCGCCGACTTTCCTTGAGTTTTCAACTGATATCCTTCAAACTGCACAGTTTTACTGATTTTGATATGCTCTTTCCAGCTATATGGTAATTGTTTTTAAGTTTGGGAACTTTTGGAATTACATGAAAAAGCCGTTAGTATGAAATGACTGTAGCAATTCACAAAATACGTCATTTACACGTATAAGATTGCAGAATACGGCTTGGTAACAGTCATATTCGGATTCAGCGTGAAAAATTAGTTTAGAATAGTTATGTTACCAGCCTCTACCCCAAAATGCTTCCAGGTGTCTTATTTTTCGAAAATGCGCCTTGTCTACATGTACGACTCGATTTCGTGGAATAATTGTTAAATAAATCCTATATACCTATCCCCTACATACCACTTGCGGTTGCATGGTCGCATGCGGGAAAAATAAACCAACCAACAAACAAACAAATGAATGAATGAATGTAAAATCACTCTAGATCTTGGAGCCGCATAAACTTTGAAAGTGAGATATATCATTTCAAGAGACCATAATACTGATCTTTTACGAGTTTTCTATAACCTTGAAAAAGAGGGGAATGCAAATTATCAGATTTTAATGAAATTGCACCGCGACTCACGAATTTCATGATGTATCCACGTTTTGATCGGCTGTAGCTATATATAGTTTTGCAAAGTTCCATCGAGTGTTCGAGCCTTAAAGGAGGGTCTCAATGGGGGTATAGCTTTGACGGTTGACGGTTAAAATTTTGCCTTTTTGACGGCTGACGATAAGAAATTCGGTATTTTGACGGTTAACGGTTAATTCTACTCTTTGACGGTTAAAATTAGCCAATTAAATATTACTAACCAAAAATTAACCATCAATTTTTATGAAATTACATCGCTAGTTGTTACTGTAGTCTCCTTCGCAGCGGGTGGACCGCAGGGGAATGGGAGCTAGACTAATAACGGCTGCGAAGAAGACTATTGTTACTGCAACTTATTGTCTAACTTGCCCGTTTCTAATATTGCGGTTTAATATTTGACCATTCGATATGATGAAGGATTAGTTCCAGGCCCGTCGCTTTGGGTGGTTCGAAGGTTTGAACGAACGGTTTGAACCCAGAAAAATAGCCGCTTAGCTTAGGATACTAGTACTTTTCCTAAAGAAACTAGTCACATTGTTGCGTTTCTCTCTAAATGAACTTTTGGTAAATGCTGGTGAAGTATGGTTTTATCAAAACACCGACCTTCCGTTCAGCTATATAATTTAACGATTTCTTAGTTTTAGCAACTGAAGTATTTTTCATCATTTTTTTATTCTTTCAATATTTTTCTGTTTCTCTCTTTTCTATCTCTCGTTTAGTTAACAACTAATTCTGATTTTGAGACAGGGGAAAAGAAAAAAAAAAAAAAAAAGAAAAAGGAAAAAAGGATGGACCCCTAGCCGGTTTCGAACCCGACTTTTTCATCTGCTCATTTGCTTCACAGTTCAAGGGTTTTCCAACTGCGCCACGGGATCGCGTAATTTGCACAACAATAGATAGCCAATTCACAGAATACACTAGGTTATTTTGTCCTCCAAATCCCTTAGTAGTCCAGTTAGTCTAGTGGTAAGGTGCAGTCATTTACGGCCTAGGATCCGACTGTTTCCTCCCTCTTTGACCGCGAAGCTTGCTGCGTTCTACCGATAGCGCGGAAGGGGCCGAAATCTTCTTCCTATACGTAACATGCGATGATTCAGCAATTTGTCTGGATGCATGGTCGATTTTTGGGGGTTTTACATAAAATTAGCATACTAATTTCTTTGGGTAACGAGTTCGAGTCCTTCCTGCACCAACAACTTTTCTTTTTTTCTTTTTTTTTTTTCTTTTTTTTTTCTTTTTTTTTGTTTTTTTCTTTTTTCTTTTAATGGATTCTATTTCTCTTCTCTAATTTTTCTTGGCTTAAAATTCAGGTTTCAACGAAGAAAACTACATAAACTCTTTACATTAGCTTGATGCTTTCAAATTTTTGCGTAATTTAGGAAAACATGCACATTCCTTCAAATAATAGTTATCTAAAAAAATTTATTCCACTTTCCAAAAGCCAGCGTGATCTCTGATACTTATACAGGTCATTTAAGCATTCCCTAATCCCAGCCGAAAATGGTGGAAATTCGAACCTCCCCTATATCAATATCCTTGCGACGAGCCAGCAGGTCTGCGACAATATGAAGTTCAGTATGACTTTTATAAAGTTTTAACGATATTGAAATAGTGAAATTGTTATAACGTCTTGAAAAATACGCGCGTTTGGAAAAAATGATTGTGAAAAATTGTTCCAGAGTGTATTTGACGGTTAATTTTTTTGACGCTTGACGGTTAAAATTTCCCTCATTTGACGATTGACAGTTAAAATTTAGGCCGTGATCTGACGGTTGACGGTTAACCCCCTCTTAAAGGTGCACAGGCACCAAAATCATTTCGAGCAACATCGTTGCATTGCAAGATCCAAAACAAATGTTGCTCAAATTACCATCTACGTACACATACTGAGTAGATAGTAATACAAGCATCATTTCATCTGCAAATTGGAGTGCAACAATGTTGCGCGAAATTTTGCACGAGTTTTAGCTCTTTAAGTTTTCCTGTAATCATCGAGCGCAACATGATAGTTTGGGGGTGTCACACGAAGCAACTTTTCCTGCAACTTCGCCGCAGCTGGCTTATTGAATTTTTCTCTGCTTTCCCTCGCTTCCCTTCAGTTTCATAATGGTAGTTGAATATGATAGTTTTGGGGGTGTAACACGAAGCAACTTTTCTTGCAACTTTGCCGCAGCTGCTTACCGTATTGGTTATACTTTTCTCCGTTTTTTTTCCGACTTCATGCATGCACTTCAGTTTCATAATGGTAACAGTAGTAAAGCGGAGTCAAATTTCTTTTCGTACGGTGAATTCGGTCTCCAACCAAAGCCGTTCCGAGACCTAGGCGTTTCACCGATACTGTTGAATATCCGATAGTATTATATTGTTTACACGGGTGATTTTCTCCCCGAGCAGAGTTCGTCACGCGACGTATTTCAGCCTTACGAAATGACTCGTGTAAACGTAAAATGATAAACTCTTGTCCCGGTCTCCATGCAAACGTCGATAATTATCCGATACCCGTCACGTGACATACACAGACAGGACGAATGACGAATCCAGAGGCTCCAGTAGTATCCAGCAATGCATTGCGCGCGCGGTTTGTTTACAAAATGGTGGTCACTTCCGGTTAAAGTACATGATGTGAAAAACGAATCCACCCATGTCAAAGCATCCTAAAATCCGGATCACGTTGCACGAGAAACGGTTGCTCGCATTGTTGGCTCGTGCAACAATTCTCGATCAGATGTACTGCATGCAATGCAACTGTTGCACACAACTACAGCAGGAATAGGCACACGGTGTAGCAAAAAGAAGGAGAAAAGGTGCAAGAAAGGTTGTAGCGCTTTTCCGGTCGGGTTACATACAAATGTATATGCAAGTTTGCAAGGAAATCAATGAACGAAACGAAAAGCAAAAATGTTCTAACATATTTGAGTTTAATCTGAATACATATTTTGAAATGTGCATTATTTGTAATCTAATCTTTTAGTAGAGTGGTTTTCATAACCCGTGAAATAGAAACTAGCAGTAAATGTGTGATAATAGTCAAATAATAACGAAAGTTTAGTATCTACTTCAAGGGTTTATGAAAACCACTCTAACTCAAGGCTCAGAATAAATACTAATTTTGAGCTCAAAGATCAAGAATACATCATCATGCCACAAATCATCATGCCACAATCTATTCAAAACACAAGCAACATACTGTACGCAGACTCGGTGTTTAAACTTCCTGGTTGTACAATCCAATGCAGTGAGTTACACGCTAAGATTTGTCGGCCCGAGTTCTACTGTTTTATTTTCCTTTAAAAATTTGGCCCGACACAAAAATAGCTGTTGACATACATGCAACATATTTTTCCGAATTGTACCAATGTCTTTCTGTTTCCGAAAGAATATTATCAAAAATCGGGCCGACATATTGTAGCGTTAAACTCGGTCTTCAGCCTCCACGATATGAGCGAACAAGACCTGCGGATCCCGGTCTCATCAAGGGTGGATAGTAGCAATGAGCTTTTATCATGTCAGAATTCCAAAAGTCACAGTACATAAATATAATTAACATAGGTGGAAAGAGCACGTCAAAATTAGTAAAACTGTGAAGTTTGAATGATGAAACTTTCAAACTCACGAAGATACGAATTTTCCAAAATCGAAATTTTGTATGAAAACATTCGCTGGTAGACAAGAAATCCCTAGCAGCAAAGGTTTTTCTTACAAATTCACACTTTTCAAAAATTCATATTCTCGCGAGTTTTGGATTTCATTTCTTCAAACTTCACTGTCTTGCTAATTTTAACATGCTCTTTCCAGCTATGTTAATTCTTTTTCTGTTTTACGAATTTAAAAATTACCTGATAAAAGCTCATTACAGTCATTACGTAACGCTAACTACGGCTGAATCGGAGATCCCATATGGGATGCATTATGTTTTATATACATTTTGAACACTTGCCCCATAAAATAAAGTGAATATATAGAGTTATACTATAATATAACACAAAAAGCACTGGACTTTTGTATAAGAATTTTAAATACATATACTATTATTAATGGTCCGAGTCACTTGAAGAATCTTCTTCCATTTCTTCTCTTGCTGTTGATGTCCTGTGTTTACGCACAATCTTCCCTGCTAAGGCTTCCTGGAGTTTCTTTCTGTAAATGTCTTTAACTCTCATCCATACAGGGATAAGTGTCCGCCTGTTATCCATAGTGAATCAATGTGAGTTAAGATGAACAGGATAAAGACTCACTTTGTTCATAGAGTAGATTTCATATGACTGTGAAAACGGCACCGCACGGTCAAGGCACGGTTACGGCAGGAATTTCGAATGTTTTTATAGACAACACGGCACTGACACGGTCACGGCACGGCGCGGTCCGCTTCACACTCATACGAAAACTGCTCTATACAAAACCATGCATGCATTCATGGGTAACCAGGATCGGATCCAGGATTCTCTTCAGGAGGGGGTGCACCGACTTGAGGAGGGAATGCTCGATCATGTAATTTGGAAAATGCCGAGTGGATATTTTGGAAAAACATTCAGAAAAAAAAAGTCGTCTCAGGAGGGGGTGCGCACCCCCTGTACCCCTCCCCTAAATCCGCCCCTCATGACCACGTGTGTATAAGAGTTTTTTCGTGAGCACCACACTCATCTGATCAGTAGCTAGTCATTAGCTAATGATAACATGGTTCACATTTGTTGAACAACGTTGGTCGTTCAACATGAATTGATGGCAACAAATGCTGAACCACATTTTATGGTATAATGGATGCTTTTCAACATGCTGAACATACTGGAAACAGAGATGCTTTATTCCCCCAACAAGTTGCCGCTTTTGAACAGGTAGGTAGAATTAGCAGCACAACGCGACGTGAAAGACGACTCCGCGCGTGCTGACGAACTATGTTCGAAATGACCATTGACGTCACCGACGTCGAGAACAAGTGAAATGGTGTCCTGAACGTAGTCACGGTAGTCACGTAGTCACGCAATGAAAGAATGTTAAAGTATATTAGACTGATTTAGCAAACACGACGCGACGTGAAAGAGGACGTCGCGCGCGCTGACAAAATTTTGTTCGAAATGACCGTCAACGTCAAAAAGGACGCGAAAACATGTGAAATGGCGTCCTGAATGCGGTGTCGTGACGTCATTACAGTAGTCACGCAACGAACGAATGTGACAATTGCTAAATTTGCCTAATAACGTAAAGAGCTTACTGCTGATTCATCACCTTTCAACACTGTTCAATATTTGTTGATCAACAATGTTGAACTGTGCATCATAGGCTTACATGTAAGAAATGGTAATTAAATTACCACTGATACTTGTACATACCTCAGGCAATTTGAGTAAAAAGTGAAGAAGTTTAACTGCATATTTATCACTGCTGTCTCTTGGTAGTAAGGATGGTAGATGATCAATTGCCAAGACATCTAGTGGTTTGGTACACGAGCTGTAAATACCCAAACAAACTACTATGAATAATGGTATTTCACTAGTGAAACATTATAAAACAACTGAGGGCAACTGTAGCAAGATGGTCAGTGGACTGCTCGCCTTTCACCGCTGGCGCAGGTTCAATACCCGGCGGCTTGGGTCATGCACTGTATGTGAACTGAGCACAGCCAGTCCAAGCTAATTATTCACGCGTCAACATAAGTTACAATACAATAAATGCGTAAGCTCTAAAATACGATATTACAAAATACATTAATCTGACATTTCAATGCATCTTCTTGAGTTAAACGTAAATAAAGCCTTGTTATTTAAAAAATTGAATTAAAGGCTTTATTTACGTTTATAATAACTTAAGACGACGCATGACTTCGTCTCGCGGAGTACATTTTTGTTCTTACCACATTTTGACGTCCTTAATTTCTGAGGTGGCCTACAGAAAAGTTTGTGAGTACACAAAAGATATTTGAAAGGCTTTAGCCTTTAGGCTTTTCAGCGACAACGTTAATTGAAATAGCTATATAAGAGTACAGACCCATGGAAAAATGGAATCTACTTGTTTTATACAATATTCATCGAAACATTTCAACCAATCAGAGCGCGCGTAAGATTCAATGACGTCATCTACGTGTGTGTACTGTAATAACACCTGGCTCTCGACCAATGAGAGCGCGCGTAATATACCAATTATTGTAGAAACAGTTTTACATGCGCGCGCCGTCGTCCTTGCCGTCGCCGTCCTCGGTAGAACGTCAGCTGGTGCTTTCTCACGTCCTAGTGAGTACGGCATTTTGAAAACGTGTTTGCGTCCGGGTCCTTCTTCCCATCATAACCAGCCAATTAGTACACTCGTTATATCTCAAATAGTTATCAATATAAACCAAGTGTAGCCAAAAACATAATGGCTATTTTTATACAAACTGGCCACTAGACATATTCACTTTTTGAAGGTGTATTAACATATAATGTGCAGTAAATTGTAAGACGTTATGAATGCTGTACCTGAGATCTACACGATAAACAGGATCCACAAATGTTGTTACTGAGTTATAAATTGGAAGGGGGTTGTCAGGACTGGTACAGTCACAGCTCACATCGGAGACAACTGTCAAATTCCTAAGAGAGAGAAAACAACACTTACTCTTATATCGATATTGAATTAATTCTCCCTTGCGGAAAAACGTATGCTTACAATATACAAAATGTCCCGAACTAATCCCTTCGCATATCGAACTTTGCCTAATACAGCAGATTCGTTATATTTTCTGGTTAAACATTAAACCGAAATCAAAAGACCATAATACTAAGAGAGCGAAACTCAGTTTTGATGTCTGTGCGATGTTTGCGGCGACTAAGGCTGTTTTTAGTAATTTCGCCATCGCGCGCGCAAGGCTCTCAACCAATAGAATTCATATGCCGAAAGCAAACGGTCCCGTCTGCGCGCACGTCAAAAATCAAATTCTGTTGTTTGAGAGCCTTGCGCGCGCGATGGCGAAATTACTAAAAATAGCCTTAGCCGCCACGAACATCGCACAGACACCAATACTGAGTTTCGCTCTCTTAGTATTATGGTCTCTTGGTAGATATGTTGTCAGTTGTGCATGTACAAATATTTCTACAAAAGTTCGAAAAGTTACAGTCTGACAACTTACCTGTTGTCTGTCTCCAGCATGTCCTTGGTAAGAAAAGGTGGAATTTTCTAAAGCAAAAAGAGATGCAATCCTACAGTTACATAAAAAATTGCACAGAACATTCAAAGTATACCTATTTTCAGAAACGAAATATATCTTTAAAAAGCTACAAAATTAATTTGTATAATTTGTGGGGCAGTTTGGCTACCTTAGACATGCATTTAATTAGCCATTTACATGTAGTAATAACCCTTAGGCCTGGTTTACACTAGCGACATAACGACTTAACGGCGAGGTCACGCAAATGCAAAACGCAACTTATATCAATGTTTTATGTCACCAGTGAAAACATCACAACAATAACGACATAATAGGAACATAAAAACATGGACATAACGACAATGAAAAAACTGATTCTTTCTTAGTGTCGTTATGTCAATGTTCTTTTGTCGCTATGTCGCTAGTGTGAACCAGACCTGACACAACTATTATAATGTGTATCATGTCTACTTTTATATGTATTTTGCATCAATTTTTAAGGCGTGCAACACATATGATGTCTCTTAATCACTTGATCCTCATCATTTGTCATCACTAACTTGACATACCTTTGAAAGAAAAATACAATTGACAAAAATGTCAAATTCTAAGATATCAGAAAAAGGTCCCCCAGATTTGGTGTCAGCACGGTTCCATTTCGTTACACTCTCACTGAAAGACAAAACAAAGAATTAAAAATCCACATGCAGGAGGTTTTAAGTAATAAAAGATTGGCTTTGTTTAATGAAACTAGGATATCCTTGACATAAGAGAGGTATATTATTTTGTTTCTGACACTTGGTGGGAAAAGCAACCAGAAAATCATGCAATTCTAAATGAAGTACTGAATTATTACAATTATTTTTCAAAATGAAATTATAAATTGACTGTATAATTATATATCTGTCTGTTATCAGGGTGACAGTGATCCAAGAAACATAGTTTGCAGTTATTAACACTTGTAAAATTATTAGTTATTAAGGAGGTGTAAATAGTATGTGCATATGTCAATTAAAAGTAGATGGAAATGATAAAATCCATAATGACACAAAGGTCAGGTAAATCTTAATAGGCACCTTAAATTCATCATTGAAGTCCAAAGATACATGTATATACAGTCATAAAGAAGTGATTTTAATTGTTTTTATCTTAGCTTGTCTGTATATTTTAATAACATTTTGATTTGATCATGGAGTACTCTGAATTAAGGTAAAGGTCATCATTAGATTCAAAATCGCATAATAATTTGATTTCCCCTTATTCTTCAGAATCCCAGACCCAGGGAAAAGAAGTAATCCCCCAACACTCTGTCATAGTTACAGGTGTTAACTCAGCCAAAGATACCTTTAATGCATAAGCATTTACATATTGTAGTGGATTTCCATACTTATGTGCCACCCATACTGCGTGCTGAAAAGATAAACTTTATCAAAGACTGTGCACAAAAAACCTGAAACCTTCGACAAAGACAATGAAATGCTGTAGGTGTAATCGTCACACTCAATTCTCTATTATGCTACATATATTATTTTCTTGGATTGTATTAACAGCATAATGCTTTACAAGGTTACGTCATAACTTAAACATGGTCAGTACAAGAGAAAACGTTGTTTACACATTATTCTACAAATGCAATGAAGTCACAGTTGAATAAGACCACACCAAAATGCACCTACCAACAATTTTTTGACCAATCTGTCTACATGTGACACCTTATAATTAGCAACACAAATTAAGCACTAATCCTACAAACATTACAGACAAAACTGCACATGACCATCAACCTGCAAATGCTCTAAAAACACCTTACTATAACACCTTACTATAACAATCTTGTAATTAATTGCTAACAAACTACATTTACATACATACATGTACTCTTCTAACATTGACCATATGGCAACATAGCAGAAAAATGCCAAAGTTGCTGTTCTCACAATTTTTTCTTCCTGAACTGGCCATCATACATTAAAACTGTGAGGGCTACATTTGTGTTAATATTGCTCAAAACATATGCGGCAAAAATTTATTATCTAGGCTGCTGCTGGGAGATATCTACGAAAACGATGTGCTATTTGTTGATCAAAATGTCACCTCTCCCAGTGCAGGGCATTATATCTACTGTAAGGATCACATTTGAAAAAAATTTGGTCACAATTGATATCTTTTTCTTTGACCCTTAAAGAACTTGACGTATACAAAATATTGAGTTTATATATCCATTAGTGTCCTTATAATGAGAGACTGTGTAGCATTTTTCCACCCTGTCCCATACGGTACCAAAATGTTACATAACCAATACTTGTCAACAATACACAAACACAAATATACCAGCAATATAGTGAACCAGTGCACAAAGACCTTGCATACACCTCAAAAGTTTCAATGCAATTTAATAACAACTTTTGAATCAAAAGCAACAAAACTTCCTTCAAGTGCAAATGTGGCTGACTATATATGCGTGGCAATCAAATCAAAATGAAAACAAAAAATGCTCATAAATTAGGGAAAAAATACAAGTATCATTATTGGTAGTATAATGTCTGACAACTTACCAAATTTAATCTTACAACAACAAAAAAAGGAAAAACAATCATTAATTTTAAGCATAACACATTGCTTAGCATTCATTACCTTGGAAATCCAATTTTTTCCAGGATATAAGCTGCTCCTCTTCCACAGCGACCATTACTACCAATAATGAGGACCCTTGGGAAAACTGACTTGACTCCTTAAAGAATGAATATAGTAGGTTCCTTAGCAATTGAAGGGCTACCTGTGAAAATGACCTAAGTGACTTTTTAATGGATGTACAAACATTAATATTTGGACATAGAAACGTTTATTTATATCATTTTAAAGCACTGAAAAAAATCATCAGAAAAGTCACTTAGGTCATTTTCATGAGTATCCCTTCAATTGCTGTACATGATCTTTTATATACAATGTTTCATTACAAGACACTTATTAAGCTGTATTGTTAAACCTTACCTCTCTTTTGAGCAATTTCATTAAGTTCATTTTGGAGATGGCTGACAAGTTCTTCTTCAGAGGGATAGGGTTTGACTGAGGGAAACTTTTCATTTGGTCTGTTGATAATGAAAAATTTATAAAATTGTCCATTCATTAGAAATGACTGGGAACCCTGATTTGAGTTGCAATTGTAATGTGTGTACCTATGAATCATTTGTGAATGGGAAGGACACACCCATCATTTTTCTGTATGACCTGTCCTGGTCTAAATGATCCACACAGATGTATTGAGATTGCAACTATAGTTATTAAAAAGTGTGGAGTTCAACAAAAAGTGGTACTTACTTGAGTTGTTGGTGACACCATAATGCCACACCCAAAGCACACCCACACAACCCTGCCATTGGTCCAAATTCAGCTACTTCACGGACACCTATCGATTGTCAAACAGTTTAAATACAGCAAAGCTAACAAAGGAATCAAATACAGCTGCAACAGCTATGTAGGCTTTGCTAGATGTCACCAATGTGGTATTTACACAAGAAAAACATGTCTCAACCACACCTTCAAATGTCTATTTATCCACTCCTCAACTTCAACATTTTAGACTGCCCTACTTTTTGCATGGGTCTGCATCCCTATGACTAGTGAGTAAAACTTAAAAAAAGATGCCAACACAAGCAAAAAAAGACAAAAAATGTTTAGTAGTGGCACGATATTTGAAGGCATGGCTGAGATGTTCATTTGTCTGGTATAAAAACCATGTCAGTGACATCCACAGTATTGACAATGCTAATATATACATAAAACATTTTGGATACATAATCCAAATTTTGCAAGTTGAGCGAGGATTAAAAAAAAAGGTAAACTATTGGCTCTAGAATAATGGTTGTGGCCACTTATATATGAAAGGTGGTTGCTTACAGAAGGTGCCAGTTACATGTGAATTTTATATGATTGGGAAACTTTTTGGCATTTTTGAAAACTGTTGCAAATGAGAGTTGGTGGCATACAGGTGGTGGTGGCACACGGAGGCTCTCCTGTCTGAGTAAGTGTGATTGCATGAGTGTGATTTTAGGCCTAGGCTAATATGTTGAATCATACCCTTATATACACTCTGTCAGATGTAATGTTGTGAGCAACTATGCACAGTGGTAACAGTGCCCCTTGTGAGAGTGGTTGCAAGGATCAAGAGATATTGAGTCCTATTGTTTTGATTGAGCCAACATTATTTATCAGACACTGCATTTATGACTGAAGAACAAATCCAATTACCGTATTTAGAAAAATGGGCAAAAGTTAAAAAATGTACAGTTTTGAGATTACAGTCAATCAAGTTCAAAACAACAGCTAAATACAATGCAATTTATAATTCTGTGTGCATGTACCTTCATCATTGACAATGAATTCCACATCAAGAAGTTCACCATTACCCGCATGAAATCTTGACAGCAATTCTCTCCAGCCATCTTGACCCTGTGTTTAGTCATGTAATATTATATAGTTAGAAATTTATAAAAATACAGGGGAACCCAGCCTTACAGACCACCTGGTTTACAGATACCTAGTAGTTAGTATGGACAGGTTGTTCTTTCCCTGGAGAAACTCAGACATTTGTTTATAAAATATACCCATTCAATGCAGGTCACCAGATAAAATGGACAACACACTTTCCCCTGTCCAAATATACCCATTTTATTTCCTCAAAACATGGACAATCTGCAAATTGATTGCTTAATTTCTAATTGATTGCTTTAATTTTTCACTTTCAACTTGTAAATGTATATGTTATAGTGGCCAAGTGATTAACTTGATGTAAATATGTCTTGAGGAAAAAATGAATTTCATTCTTATATCAAGTGGGAAGTATAGTAATTATGTAACAAGTTGAATTTCATTTATATTCAAGAATGAACTCTTGTAGTATTCAAGATTCAAATTTTCCACACACGTACAGGTGCTTCCCAGAGAATAATTGTTATATTGACATACCTTGTAAGCATGACCAAAGTAGATGTGTTTATGTTCTAGTGGACGGCAATCTAGTGGTAATTCCTTAATGCCAACAATATATGCATCTTTAGGTGCAGATGGCCAGGATCCTTCTTCCACGACTGAACAGCCAACCCTAAAAGTAGCAGAATTGTCTCATGAATACATTTTACTGAACTTGATGTTTGAATAGATTCAAGCAAATCCATAATTTTTAATGGCAACTCTAAAACTGATAATAAAACATAAAAACAATATTTAAGGAATTATAAATAAAGAGTTGAATGAGAATGACTATAATACATGTACTTTTAAATTTAAATTAACAGTTAATTACAGTTACAGTTACTGTTTGCTATGCTGGGAACTTATGGTACTATAACAACATTACAGCAAATTGCAACTTTAATGTTAGTTATAAATAGGCTTCAACTAGTGAAGAGATAAATAAAAATAAAGCTTATTTACAATAACTCATTTACAATAAGTCATTTCTGTCAGAAAGTTTAAGTTGTTTGTAAGTAGTTTTGGCCAATGAAAGTTGAATCAAAGTGTTAATCCAAAGTGAAAATTTGGATTGAAAATCAGGTTTAGGCCTTCATTTGCTCATTTGCTAATGTTTTCAAGCTACGCCATTGCAATATAAGCGATATGATTGATCAGTAATTACAGCCAAAAGCGTTGCATCACGACCAGCAAATTACAAATTTTGTTTTGATTTTGGGTTTTTCTGAGCCGTCAAACCATGGGCGACCGTTCATTTGTGATTGCAGCACCGACCTTGTGGAACAGGCTTCCATTGCCTATAAGATCATCTCAGAACATTAAAACATTTAAAAAAGAGATCAAAACATATTTATTTCGTGAGGCGTTTGCCTAGTTTATGTTTTATTAGTTTTATACATAACAGGTTTGATAGACCTAATCAAGAGGCCATGATGCTGGGGGAGCGGAACTCGGTATTGGTGTCTGTGCGGTGTTTGTGGTGCCTGGGGCTGGTTTTGGTGACTTCGCCATCGCGCGCGCGGGGCCCTCAACCAATAGAATTGTTGAATTCTATTGTTTGGGAGCCTTGCGCGCGCGGTGGCGGGGTTGCTGGGGGTGGCCTTGGGTGCTGCGGGCGTCGCGCGGACGTCGATGCTGGGTTTCGCTCTCTTGGTGTTATGGTCTCTTGACCTAATAGAACATATATTGAATTAATAGAATATAAAATTAAGAGGAATTAATAGATTAGATTTAAATTTTTATAGAATTTTAAATAATGACGTTTTTATTTTATTATTATTTATTTTATTTTATTTTATTTTAATTTTGTTTGTTTTAATATTTAGTTAAGCGCATTTGATTATATTTATAGAAAATGGCGCTATATAAATATTAAATATTATTATTATTATTATTGTCAATCATTTTGTGGGCGGAGCTTCTTTCAAATCAACCAATCACTGAACGGGTTCGTGAAAGCTCCATCCCCAAAATGATTGACGGCTCAGAAAAACCCAAAATCAAAACAAAATTTGTAAATTGCTGGTCGTGATGCAACGATTTTCGCTGTAAACCAATTAAATCAATTGTTACAATTTTTGGTCACTTCAGAAGGAGTTCTTAGGCCTTTTACCTTTTGGTTTTCAACTTCTAAAGACAAATGTAGCTGACAAATTTTCATATATTTCTATGTGCTATAAGTATCAAAATCAACGAGTGTTCTTTGAATGTAACGTCATATCCGTTATGACCTCATCCATCATATGACGAAATGTCATATTTGTTATGATGTCATCAATTACATATCATACTCATGTTGTGACCTCACCGTGCGCTCCCTATCAGTTCAGCCCTAGCTCCCGCGTGGAATGTTTCTTGTTGCGATCATGCACGAAATTAATTATTCGGACAAACTTTTCCATGCATGATTTACCGACTTGATCATAATTTGATTTACAGCTGTTTCGTTTGTTTTTATTAAAATATAGTTATAACTTTAATTTGAAATAGTATTTTCAATAGTTCTATCAGGATAACCAAACGACCAAAGTCCATTTATAACAATTTCGTGACCCACATGAACTAGAACTTGACCGATCCACGAACGGATGGATATTGCATCATAAAAAATATTGGTGCATATAAGCATTTAATACCTACACAGAATAGGGGGAAATTACTGTGAGATGAATGTGCTAAATCAGCTGATTTTACCTTTCGTAGTCTTCAATTGGATAGCAGCGATCTGTAGATTTTTCGACGAACACTTTACATCCTGTGAAAGATTATCGAATGTAAGGCCCTGTACGTGAGGTCTGGTTCATACTAGCGACATAACGACATAAGAACATCGACATAACGACATAGAGAAAGAATCATTTTTTTCTTTCTGTCGATATGTCCATGTTTTTATGTTGTACGTTGTTATGTTGTGATGTACTGGTGACATAAAACATTGCTATATACATGTAAGCTTAAAGCTTATGTGTTAGAGCTCTATTAAGCATTTGCGTGACCTCGCCGCTATGTGTCCCCTCGCTAAGCTTATTATTTCTACGGAAAAATAACAACACGAACCTGGAAAGGCACTGAGAAATTTATCATTATAACTTGTCGTGAATATTGGATGTACTCTTTTATTAAGCAATTATGCTTACCTGATTCAATCAGTTGCGAACACGTCTTCGGAGTCATCGGAGTTCTCTGTTCGTTTTGCTTGGATTCAGCACGCAGCCAAAACGACAGATCTTGTCCTTTTTGTGCAGGCATCTTTTTAGAAGACTGTTCAAAGTGTTTGAATACTGTTAAATGGTGGGATTGCTCAACGTTTACTCGTATGTATTTCACCTCCTGCTAATTTCGCAAGATATGTCCGACCGGCGTGGGACGAACTGACCGAACTTGATAAGCCGGTTTATTTGGGTGCTCGGTCGCACGTGGTCTTTCACGTGCACAGTAGAAATACTAGCCTCTCTAGCCTCGATAAAGATAGTGACGTCATTTGTTCATGACTTGGAACTTGGAACCACAGGGAGCCCAAGCTATACTTCTGAGTGATATCTAAAGAGGAGAAAATGATTTAAAATAAAGTTAAAACCTCTCAAATGTTGTTGTGTATTATTTATTTGATCTAAAAAAACGATTTTAAAAAAATCCCCCTCCATAGTAATAATATATATTAATATTATTGGGTTCCCTGTGTTGGAACTTGGAAAAAAAGTACTACTAACACTGGGAGAATTAAAAAAGAAAGATATATATATGTAAATAAGCTATCAAATTAAATTGAAAATAAGGCTAACAAAATCATTTGTTTTCCATTGCCATTTTTTTGAATGATACTAGGCTTTTTGCATTAGTGAGTCTGTTCGATACGCGGATGGTCCGCACAAAGGGAGAGTAGCTGGCATGTGGGCCAGGATATTTGAATATGGCTGTAAGATTTTATGTTTAATTATATCCATTTTGAAATCACTGGTGATTTCTGCAATCTGATTGGTTAAAAAGTGTGCGATTAATTCCTAAATTGCATCCTTTTGCTTCAAAGTAATCGCATCATTTTTTCCAACCAATCACAGAACAGTGTCTTTTATTATCAGTGTCTTTTATAAAGCTGAGAATTCAAAATGGATATAATTAAGTGGTAATTAAACTTCGTGTCGTGCAATTTTGGGCCAGAAAATCACTCGTATGATTTCGGCCCAAATTGCACTCCACTCAGTTTACAATTACCATTATTAATGACATCACATCTAGAGGAAGGCTTGATATCAGAAGGAAACTTGTAGAAGAGAGTTACTTGGCCCAGTAGGCGCTAAGAGTATTGATGTATTGATGTCTGTGCGATGTTGTTCGTGGACCGAGGCTAAGGCTATTTTTAGTAACTTCGCCATCGCGCGCGCAAGGCTCTCAAACAATAGAATTTGATTTTTGACGCGCGCGCGGACGGTACCGTTTGCTTTCGGTTTTTTAATATTCTATTGTTTAAGGTTGGTGCCTACTATTGTCCGCGCGCACTGCTTTCTGCGCATGCAAAAACACTGAATTTTTGTCGGTAAAGCAATCGTAAAAGCAAGGCCTTTTTACGACTTTTTGAAAAAATAAACTTACAGTATTAAAGGAAAACCATTTAGCCTCTCCTGTGTTTGAATGAAATTCACAGTTGATAAATAGAACCCGAGTTACAACGCCTGTTTTGACTATCATTTCTACCAGAAACGATCTGTTTTCGCCGCCATCTTGAAAATTTCCCACAATGCATTGTAATTCGCTCTACTTTCCGGGGAGGGCTAGGGAATTTTTGATCATTTTCGAGAATTCTGATCAGTTTTCGCGCGTTTATCGGCAAATAACTTTCTAAATCGCACGGATACCCCTATTTTTTATTTCTGTAAATTGTAAAGTGGAGATTAACCTACTATTTTAAAATACTTTTATGAATTTAAAATTGAAACTTGATTGTAAAAATTGGACTTTTCATTTGGCGGTCATGAACCAAAACAGGTCTAAAACTAGTAAAAAGTCATTGAAAAAAAATGTTATTCTGGTTTTTCATATTTCGTATGGCATTGACAAGTAAGAGAATTGTGTTGTGAACGTTTTAGTAAAAAAAGTTGGACATTTTTTCAAAATATGGGGTATTTATGATTTTTTCTTTGGGCCTCTAGAATAGGCAGATTTTGCAACATTTGATGGCGTGTAACTCATTAATATGCACGGTGACCCCCAATTTTTTCCTTGGATTCTAGCTCCTTATGATGGGTTCTTTGATACCCATGTGGTTTTTGGCCAAAAAAATTACCTTCCCATTAGTAGGCACCAACCTTAAGAGCCTATAATATTCGCTAAATTTTAAAGTTTGAGTTTTTGCTCCTACTTTACACAGTGTACAATATTTTGCGATAAAACATTTGCAGAGTTTGGTCGATAAAATGTTATTTTTCTGAGCTAAAACTAGAGTTTCTACGATTTAACAATCGTTGGCACACTAGTGCCCAGACTCCCCACGTTAAAACCTAATTATCTTTAATAAAATGAGTGCGAGCGCTCGGATGCGCGTGGGGGATGCGCAGTAGCAAGGGTCCCGAACTACCTTAAAGTGTGAAAATCAGTCAAAGTTGTCATCTACCTTACGAGATATACAATTAATCGATAAAATAACTAGCCTGCGTGCACGGGGTAAATAAACGGCTGCACGCAGGCTATAAAAAACAAGAGGTGACATTTTTTCACTGGAAGTATACTGGAAGTATACTGGGTTTCATCCATTCCTTCGGGAATCAAAAGACAATGAAGCGGTAACCATGTTCGATGAACAAAAAAGGCCGCGGGGCCACGAGTTTTTCTGATCAGACCAAACTTAATTATGTTATATTTTAATTATGTTACTTCATAATTGTACGCTTAGAACATTGTGATATTCAACTTCCTTTAAACAGTTATTCAACAAAACAGGTCACGTGACCAAATGATACTCTTTTATATTTTTAAATATCTCCCTCACTATCCATGACAAACATAATGTCTAAGCGTAGGATGATGAAGTGCCATATTGTAATGATTTTAAAAGCATAACTTTTACCTGGTCAATAAAACTCGTTAATGGGCTCCTGGTGGCCCCATTTTAGAAAAACGATTTTTCTCCACTACTGTAAATTTTTGTTCAGACATTTGCTCGTAACAAAAATAAGTGTATTTCGTAGATTTTGTCTCCAAACCTGGCCTTGAACTGTCTTTGATGGGGGTACGAGTTTTATTGAAAGATGGAGACAAGTACTTTTTCTTTCAAAAATCAGTGTTCAAAAATGTACAAAATGTTTCGCCTTTGAGGCAAAGCGTCACATATGAATTTATATGCTGATAAAAATCACCATGACTACGATGATTAACAAAATTAAAAAAGATAGAAGAACATTATTGCCACATACTGTGCGCGTGAATGCGATGATCAGTGTGAGACAAATGCTTAGACTTAAACATGAATTCCTTCGATAGTAAATTGTATTATTCCTAGTTTATATTAGTCAAAACAAACTAAAACAAATCAAAACAAAAACACGCGTCAGTGCACACTTAATAAAACTTGTGTTTCATTAACATTATGAGTTTTTATATTAATCAGTGACTTGATAAAAATACTTACTGGCAAGTCAGTTTGATTGATATCTACTTTGTCTTTTCAAAACATACTTTCGATGTTTCAGATCCCGTATTAAAGCGAATCGTCTCGGTGTCCGCTTCGAAGAGGTGTCCGCTTATGGTGAGCGGGTTAAAATGAACTGAAGTTTGTAAAGAGAAGCGTCCTCGGAGACCCAGGGCGTCAGGGAGGGGGGAGGGGAGGGGAGCGGAGGGGAAGAGGGGAAAAGGACGCCCTGCGCTTTTGACTACCCCTAACTTGTCTTGAGGCCAAACATCAACAAAGGCTCTGATTGGCCTCATTTATAATTAATGAGGCCAATCAGAAGCGGTTGTACCATTAGAATAATGGAATAAATCTCCTGGAATAACAAAAAAAATTCGCCTTATTATGTAGTAAATATGTATGCCTTTTTCTGGTTTGAAAGCGTTTTAAGCTGTTTTTTTTTTCTTCTTCTTCTTCTTTTTTCTTCTATATAAAGGGGGAGATCTAGAAAAAAAAGAAGAAAAAAAGACAGCTTAAAACGCTTCTAAACCAGAAAAAAGCATTCAAACACACGAAACTGATAACATTTACTACATAATATGAAAGGCGAAAAAATGATTGTTACTCCATGAGTGAGGATTCGAACCCGGACCCTTCTATTTGCTACGCACTGCTCTAAATGATTGCCTGGGGTGCCTGTGGTACATCATCGTATCGCCAGTGAAATCCGAATATGGTATGGATTGCAACCGCTGGACGCATGTATCGTGTGTACCGAAATCATCGCCAGTGAAATCCGAAGATGTCGATTTCTCAAGAATAGTAGGCTGCTCGCCGGCGCTCGCAGCATTTATTTTATAGTTTTCTTTAATTCCTAATAAGAATGCAAACGTCGTTGTGACATATTCATTGAAAGGAATTTTGCGCATCTGACGTAATCAAGGCAACTGTCACGCGATAATAGACTTGAGATGAATTAAAGGACCAAAAAAATTGGAACTCTACTTGTCACTGATAACCTACATGCAGTAAATAGTACCAATGATATATCATATCGTCCTTATAGTAGAAACTGGATAGATTCTTGTACGTATTGTAGTTCTGCAGGATGAAACCCTCCAAATGCAAATCAAAACAAACAATTGTTTTTGGTCTACTGGGCACACACTGAGGCCTAATTGATCTTTCTCAGTTTTTTTTTTTTTTTCTTCTTCTTTTTCATCAGTTAACTGTGAAGAGGCACAATAAATTTCATAAGAAAACTTACAAGCCTTACTGATTTAGCTTTGAATTGTTAATTGTTAATGTTAATTAACTTTGCGTGCTGCCAAAATTTGAAGGACATGGTACAATTAATAAACAGGAAAGAAAAAAATGAAGAAAAATATGAAGCCTAAATAAAGACACATCAGACAGTCATGATAAGATACAGGGACATCGAATCGAATCGAATAAATTCTGAGTTTGCTGTTAATTTATATGTCGAAACTTTCCCCAATTTTCAATTCTCTCTCTAGAAGCTGATCGATGAATTAAGCCGACTCATTGGCAGTGCCGGTAAGCATTTGGACTAAGCGCATTTTCGAAAAATCAGACACCTGGTGGCATTTTGGGGTAGAATTCTAAACTAATTTTTCATGCTGAATGCGAATATGACAGTAACCAAGACGTATTCTGCAATCTTATACGTGTAAATGACGTATTTTGTGAATTGCTACAGTCATTTCATACTGAACGGCTTTTTCATGCAATTCCAAAAGTTCCCAAACTTAAAAACAATTACCATAGCTGGAAAGAGCACATCAAAATCAGTAAAACTGTGAAGTTTGAAGGATATAAGTTGAAAAATCAAGGAGATACGAATTTTCAAAAAACGAAATTTTGTATAAACTGAACACTTACAGCTATGCAAGAGATACCAACAAATTTCGATTTTTGAAAATTCATATCTCCTTGATTTTTCGACTTGTATCCTTCAAACTTCACAGTTTTGCTGATTTTGATGTGCTCTTTCCAGCTATGGTCACTATTTTTAAGTTCAGTGGGAACTTTTGGAATTACATGAAATTAAAACCCGTTTATAGTATGAAAGTGACCGTTGTAGCAATTCACAAAATACGTCATTTACGCGTATAAGATTACAGAATACGTCTTGGTAACAGTCATATTCGGATTCAGCATGAAAAATTAGTTTTGAATAGTTATGTTACCAGCTTCTACGCTAAAATGCCTTCTGCACTTTTTGCGATCGACTTTTTCAGTTTTACGCCTAGTGTATTTGAAAAACTCGGGGGCACACACACACACCCAGCCGGTGTGGGCGCTACGGCCCCTGCATTAGAGTAGATTTCGTATGACTGTGAAAACGGCACCGCACGGTCACGGCACGGTTACGGCAGAAATTTCGAATGTTTTTATAGACAACACGGCACTGACACGGTCACGGTACGACGCGGTCCGTTTCACACTCATACGAAATCTGCTCTCATCAGTTTTGCGCTTCATGTGATTGACGTAAAACTCCATGGCCACTAATTTAGATATATTTTGGAGTATTAGAAAACGTAGTTTTGCCACCATTATAGGCTTATTCGTCCTTAATTTCTTGCCTGAGAAAAAGCCGTTTGATTGTGAGTATAATGAAAAAAGAACAAGCCAGAGTGTGAGTCCGAGAAAGCTTATCATCGTATGCTCAAAATCCAAATTTTGGGTTATTGAACGATGAGAGATGTCAAATACAATATAATTTCGACTTTATTCCAAAGTCATAATCATGTAATGAGATAATCACAAGTTGTGGGTAAATATATACCAAGAAATGGGTAAATATAAGGAACAAATTAAAAAAATTTCCAAATGTACTCGGCTTAACGGTGTCGTAGTATATATCCTTAGAGAACTGACTGGAAAGAGAGTGTCATACTTGGAGCAATCAAGTCTATGTAACAAAATCAGTGAAGAGAGAACGCTGCGGGGGTGGAAGCTGATTGGACTACCATTATTCATTATTCCCAAACAAGTTTTCTCAAGAATGCATCATTTAACTGTTTCCCATCATTCCTTATTCTTTTTCTATTTTCTGTTATTCATTATTCTTTTTTCATCTTGTCATTATTCATTATTCCTGGGGTTTCAGATGCAATAATTCATTATTCCAAAGCATTCTCAAATTGTTGTTCATTATTCTGCTTCCACCCCCCAAACGCTGGCTCAAAACTGTCCTTGATGGTAGGAAAGTCGACCAGCTTATTTTGGATGCATCAGTATGAGTTATATTAGGTTATGAGTCTTCACTGCCTTTAGAAGACACAAAAGGAGTTCGACCATGAAGAATCGAAGTTAAATATTTTTGATATTAACTAATGGCACTTACGCCACAGGGATCCTGTATTGGCCCACCTATGCGGAGCTAGACTTAAATCACTTGTTACATACTTTCTTGGCAGACGGTCACATTTTCTCTGGTACACCTTCTTACAATGTCTTCGGGTTTCGTAAATGACGCTTATAGAGCCGATGGAGCCGAGAAGGGAGATGCTTCGAAGTATCAATCGAAGTCTTCTGAAGGGATCACGTTTGGTAACAAACGACCAAAGCTCAAGTGGATTCTCATTGCGTTGCTTATCATTGTTTTGATACTTGCGCTAGTTTTCATTGGGCTGTATATTTACGAGAGGCATAAACCTCGTGAGGAACCAAAGGAATATTGCAAGACTGAAAACTGTGTCAAAGTTTCTGCAGGTAAGTGTATATACACGAGTCTTATCAAAGTTCGTGAGCTATAGAAATTAAAGAAACTATCATTCTAGTTTTAGAAGGGTCCATTGAAGAAAACCAGGGGAGCGAATCAGAGCATATTCTTTTGCACTTTAGGATTGTTTCAATATTCTATAAATCACACTAATTCGTCGATGTAGTGATTATTTCTCTCATTTTAATGAAAAACTATCTATTCTAGCGAAAGTTTAACGGCTTACTTAAACAAACTAAAAGAGTGCAAACATGCAGTCGATACTCCGGCAACCTCAAAAACTCTCAATTTGTTGACGAAAATCCTGTCAATATTGAATGATAACTTTTCTTAATTAAAGTAGCGATGAATATCACCCTCGACCATTAAATAAAACGATTAACACATAAAACTAATTCAGAAATGGAACACTGGAATTCCATCCCTCCCCGCTTGGATTTTCAAGATCAGTTGATTCATATTTGCAATTGCCATAGCAATTTTTAATAGCGTACGTATGTGATTATATTCTAGCTCCACTTTGGACTGAGTTTATCATATCAGTTTCACTTACATGGTCCTAGAGAAACGCTTTGCTATTCAATTGCTAGTGAAATCTGTGCTGATTGCATTTAAATCACAAGTGCGGCGGCTTAAGTATTGCCTCAAGCGAGATCGAGCACCACTGTCTAGCTTGCCAAAGAGTGTCGGCTATCCAAACTTTTACAAGTCAATTAGAACCTGACTACAAAGTCAATGCAAAAACATGCAATTTAACATATGTATATATTTCAACGAATTTACCACCATTAATTACAGTTTTCAATATTTACTGCTGCGTACATGTTATGGCTGATTGAGATTCTTCAGTAATTGCAAAATCAGCACTAATAAATTTTTTGCATATTCCTTCGTGAAAACATTTAATTTAGCTAGGAGTTTGTGTTCTAACTTCATCAGCATCAACAAAAAACGCTAACAAGAAAAAGCAACCTTCTATAGCTAGAAACAGTTATTACTAACTCGCGTTTCTAAGCTTCGTTGATCGAGTTAAAACGGTTTTACTACAAGAAAATAAGGAAAGTGAAAAAAGGAAGCACTGAAAATTTGTGTGTGTGATATTATTATTAAAAAGCACTGTAAAGAGTTTTTAGTATGATACATGAGATGACAATTTGCAAAATATAAAATAAATTATGGTTTTTGTTCCACTTCAATGCATTAGTACTGGCACCGTCAATAGTCTGATGCACACTAGGGAGTCATTTTCACACGAAAGTCAACTTAAACCCGGTTGTTCATCGGCTTTATGTTGCACGACACTCTATTCACTTCAAAATATCTGTATACACATCATGTCTGTGCTTCTTTTGACTGAGCAAATAATGTCTTGATAAAACTCTTAAGTCAATAACCTTAACAAACATTCATTAGAAATACACCCCACCAGCAAAAGTCCCACCAATGACAGCGCAACATTTTTCGATGAAAGGTCACCCAAAACCCTGCACCCTGTGCACTGACGCATCTCGATTTTAGACCGATCTTCAACATTTGTTGGCTATTTTTTCAAAGTTCTCCAAGGATATACTACAATATAAAACGAAACCGATTACAATTTTGAGGAATCTTAGTGGAACCTCGATTTGACGAATACTGCTCGATATATCGAGGTTTTGTTATATCGAGGTTAAAATCCATGGCTTCTGTTTAATGGTGTGTGAAAAATGGTTCGGTATATCAAAGCGTTATATTGGGGTTTCAATTAGTGTCATCCCTAAAAAAAAGTTTTTGCTTGTACCACGTAGCAACGGTTACTATGGACCGCTGTGTTATTTGGATCAACTGATTATGGCACTAATGCAAATATTCTCTCACCCTACCCTACAATTAAGAGAGATTTATTGCCATTTTGAAAATCCAGGAAATTTATTGCCATTTTAAAAATTGAAGCCATTGCACCTACTGCAAAAAACATTGTTAGGCCCCAAGCCATACAAACGACTCACCCGAAAGGGGGTTTTATAAGTAGAAATTATTTTAAAAGTTACAGTCATTCTCAAAAAGGTTGTCCAGATCGAAAGGACGTAGTTTAGTCATTAATAAACTCATTTGCATATATCAGATTTCCAATTGTCTTGCAGGAATTTCAATTCAAAATACCAAAGTACATTACATATTATATATTGTGTATAATGGATTGTAGTTTTGCAGCTAAAGTTAAAATTCTTGCCAGAAAATTGAAAAAGTGATATATGCAAATATGTTTATTAATGACTAAATAAGTAAGTAAGTAAAACTTTATTTAAACACGCTAACATATACTGACAACAAACAGCTGATTTCCAATATGGGCGTGTATAAAAAGAAATCTAAAAAAAAAAAAAGAATCATTTTAATCTTTTAATCTTTTAATCTTTTAATCTGGACAACCTTTTTGAGAATGACTGTATATAAACTCATCAGCATAGTAATTCACAGCCATTTAAAATGTTTAGTTGTAGTTGTCAAAAAGACTTCCGAAGAGGTAGTTAAGTAATAAATCCACTTATACTCCTTTTCGGTCCTATTCAGTAGTACTGAGGCTCAAGTCTGCCCTTATTCATTCACGGAAATCAAAAAGATTATTCTCATAATTTCTTATGTAGACTGATAAACTGATATTCAATGCACGGTTCTTCTCTAAAGTTGATCAGTCAGCCTGTAAGACGCGGACATGCGTAGTAGCAGGTCAGGTGAGTACTGTCCACCTTCGAGGGGGCTGACCGTTTTTGAAATCAAAACATGACACATTTCATTTATTCGTTCGGCTGTTCGTTCCGGTTCCCTCTAAGGTGGGCACTCACGTAACCTGCTACTGCGCATGCCCGCGTCTTATAGTCTGACCAACTTTAGCGAAGAACCGTGCAGCCTCCATTTATTTACTTATTTATTTATTTATTTATTTGTTTGTTTGTTTGTTTGTTTGTTTGTTTGTTTGTTTGTTTGTTTATTTATTTATTTATTTATTTATTTATTCATTTCTTTCTTTCTTTCTTTCTTTCTTTATTCATTTGAAGATATACTCGCCGCCATGAATACCAGTGTTGATCCTTGTGAAAACTTCTACAATTATGCTTGTGGTAACTGGATAAAGAAGAACCCAATACCTGACTCCAGAACATCGTGGGGCCCGCTTAGCGTTTTATCCCAAAACAACGAAGCGTTAATGAAACAGCTGATTCTTGATCCTGAGATACGTACAAAATACAGCAAAGTACGTAAGCTCATAGATTGTTTGATTGGAGCATATAGATCAAATCAATACAGTGCATAGGATGAGTTTAAAATAGTTAGAGGTAACACGTCTACTCGACTTGAAGATGGAATGGAATTTGACTAGACAAAATAGTTCATTTAGTTTTTTGTCATATATGCGTGATGACTACAGGCACGATAAAGGCCCGATTACACGATGTAACGTTTTCTGCAATGTTGCGCGCAACACAGTTACACCGTGTGTCCACCCCTGCAATGTTGCGCACAACACAGTTACACCGTGTGTCCACCCCTGCTTTGTTGCGCGCAAGACGGTTGCACCGTGTGTCCAAACCTACAATGTTGTTCGCAGACCTGTAACTGTTGTGCACATCAAAGGGATGGACACACGGTGCAACTCTCAACTCCGTGTTGCGCTCATGTTGCAGAAAAACTTCCAAGAAAAATTGCTCGTATTGCTCTTCCCCGCGCAACAAACTTTGCTTGTTGCGCGAAGTAGAAGCCCTCTCTACTCTTTGCAATATTACCTTTGCTTGAGATGATGGTCAAATGATGGTGGATTTTCCCATACATTATACACGGCGAATAACAATGATTTTACGATGAGGAGTTCGACATTTCACCCGAGTTTTATGAATAACGTTCATTTTGTTTTCAGAACATAGCTCTCACGAAAGCTTTTGCGTATTATGACGCCTGCGTAAACGAAGCAGAGCTGGAGAAATTAGGCGCGCAACCATTGCAGAAGCTTATTCAAGACCTGGGCTCATGGAACGTGACCAATCGGAACTTCAGTGTGGCAAAGTGGGACTTCATGGAAGTCTTCGTGCAAATTCATAAATACCTTGCCTTAACACCGCTGTTCAACATGTATGTAGGTTCAGATTTGAAAGACTCAACGAAGAACATAATAACGGTAAGTAGGAAGTGACTGAAGCCAGAAAAGCAAAACACAGATGAATGAATAGTTTAAAGTTTGGTTATTGAACGAAAATTTTCTTGGGGGTGGGGTTGTTTGTTGTTTGTTTGTTTGTTGGTTGGTTGGTTGGTTGCATGGTTGGTTGGTTGGTTGGTTTTTAATTTTTGGCTTGTTTTTTTGTCTTTTTGTTTGATTGTCTGTTCGTTCGTTGGTTCGTTTAAAATCTTCATTCATTTATTATGTCTATAATCTTCGTTTATGATCTTATTGCATGGTTAATGGTCTGTTCTTCGTTTCTCTCATGATCTTTCATATTATCAAAAAAGTTTTTTTATGCTCTATTCTATATTCAAATGATGGACGATAAGGATTTTTGAAGTTGTATAATGAGAACTTCTGAATACAAAGTTTTTTCTTTCTTTCAACAGATGACCCAATCGGGAACTATCCTGCCTAGAGAGTCCTATCTCATGAATACAACTTATCACGCTAAAGTAGGTGATGATAATGAATATTGAAAACTAACATTATGATGTTGTTAGCTACAAGCTTTCTCAGTACACCCTACCCCTCACAATGCCTGTAGAAGATATATACCTTTCCGAGAGCGACAGTGGAGAGGAAAGCCAGAAAGCGAAATAGCCTGAAAAGATAAAGATGAGAGAAATGAGGCTGAAAAAGTGTTTTGGAATGAGCTTTTATGATGTAATTCCAAAATTCACAGTACAGAAATATAATTACCATAGGTGGAAAGAGCACGTCAAAATTAGCAAAGCTGCGAAGTTTGAATGAAGTACCTTTCAAACTCACGAAGTTATGAATTTTCCGAAATCGAAATTTTGTATGAAAACATTCGCTGGTATAGGCAAGAGATGCCTACCAGCAAAGGTTTTCTTACAAATTCACACTTTTCAATAATTCATATTCTCGCGAGGTTTGGATTAAATTCCTTCAAACTTCACTGTCTTGCTAATTTTAACATGCTCTTTCCAGCTACGGTAATTCTTTTTCTGTTTTACGAATTTAAAAATACCTGATAAAAGCTCATTAGAGAGAAATGCGAATAAGAGTAGTATAGTCCGAATCGAAGGAACGATAAATTTATGCAAAAGTTAGAAAGAGTTGTAGCTCTCTCTCCCTCTCGGCTACTCAAATGCAGACTGACTTAGGTAGTCCCCATCGAATAGACCCATATCACGCATGCGCAAGCGTGATATTATAATCTATTTGATTTATCGGGAAAAAGAAAGTTACTATCAAAATTGCTCACAATGCATTATAGTAAACATTGCAAAGTTTCATAAAGATTGGCCTCCAACTGACGAAAGAAATGAATTTTTGAAAGTAAGCATTTTTACAAAGAAATGTACTGTGGACGTGCATCGCATGCACGCCAGCCTCGTTATCAGGCTAGAACACATACATTTCTTTGCAAAATTTTCACCAAAATGCTTACATTTAAAAATTCATATCTTCATTCAGTTTAAGGGCAATTTTTATGAAACGTTCGCAACTTTACTATTTGTCAATGTGACAAATTTGATAATAAACTCCTTTTTCCCTGATATAATACAAATATTCTATTATGTCACGCTAGCGTGATAACGTGACAAGGGTCTGTTGCTGTCTATTGTTTTTACTGGTAATTTTTAACTTGATTTTTACTGGTTTTTACTGCATGGTTCATTTACGCGTAGAATGTACATTTTACGCATGTATATTTACTAGTTGATTGTATTGTAATGAACTCAACAGGTTCGAGGTGCTTACAAGGTTCTTATGACTGACTTGATGAAATTGCTTGGTGCTGGAGCTGCTGAAGCTGAAGCCCGCATGGAAGAAGTGTACAAGTTTGAAGAAGATTTGGCCAAGGTGAGCAATCTTGTCTTAACTTTCAAGCGCGGCTTAAAGCTTTATGTTACACCAGGCTAAACGTCCAGTACAACATCACTTCGTTATAGCTACAATATTTTTGTGCATCATTATACACTACAGGCTTTTGAACGAGCTTCAAAAAATTACATCCTTTTCATCAATTTCTTGCAGCCGCGCGTTAGTAGTCGAAAAGTTATCCAGTGTAACAATACCGTTAAAGGAAAAATATATACAATATCCACACAACTTTTTCTTAAAAATTCAAGCTATGATGGATGTGTACAATGATAAGTGTATATACCCGCCTGTGTGCTATCATCGATATCGTGTTATCATCTTGACTTGGAGTGCATAGATATTTCAAACATACTTTTTTGTTTCTTCTTAGACTTCTCTTCCTAGAGAGCTATTTAGGGACACCAACAAGGTATACAAAAAAATGACGCTCAAGGAACTCAACGAAGCGGTTGGAGTCAGTGTAAGTAGTTAAGTGTCGGCGATATCTTAAGGAAGTTAAGACGATATCTTAGCATAAATAGTTTATAACTGATATTTTGATAAAAAGTTGTTGTTTTCAGAAACCAAAAAAACATCTGGTTTTGCGTTAAAAATATCATGACGTCATAGGTCATATGATCTCACAACTTTGACTATTTTCATTGCTGATGCAAGAAGTCTTACAGCTATTGTCCTACAACCGTCCCATCGTGCTTTGACTGACCTGCTTTACTCTCTTATCTTAAACTATAAACACAATTAATGATCGAATTGCGTTTTTATTCAGAGCTTATTAAATCTTACTGATTTTTTGGAGAGAATGTTTGTGGAGACTGGGTACGTTATCACCGAGAACATCACTCTTGAAGTATATGCCTTGGAATACTTAAAAAACGTAACGAAAATTATTAACACAGCTGACAAAAGGTAAGAAAACTACAAATAATTTCTCTAAAAAGAACTAGGCTTCTTAAACGAAAAGAAAAGTGAGTCCTTCAATTTCTTTTGGCCGGGAAAAACTGAGCACTGATTGCAACGTTGGAGAACAGATTGAAGCCGTTTGGGCATCCTGTGGAAAAATTAAAATTGTGAGAGCCCTCGGAGAACTGAGACTCAGTATCGATCACGTATTATAAGGAATAATCAAGTAGAATTTCAACGCTGCAAAATTAAGCTCTTGTTATCCTCGTATATAAATTGTTGTTGATATGCACTTTATCTAACTTCTGCTTAAAGTTCTACTACTTTGATATAGCTAATTTGTGCTAAGTTACGTCATAATGAACCCTAGATTAAGCCACAATGTCAAAGTCTATTGTTAACAAAATGAGTTTATTATTAACCAAATTCGTCCCAGCCTTCCAAAGCTAAGAGCGTGGAGTTTAGTCCAGAGCGACAGCTTTGAATGGGCGGGTACACTGGAAAAAAATTACTTCTTCAAGGCATTTTCAAAAGTATCCACTATGAAGAGTGTTTTCGAAAGTATCCATTTAAGTTGAGCGTTTAGACGCGTTTTCGCTTGAACGGAAGGCCTGAACAAAGTATAAGAAAGTATGCGTCTACCCGCAAACGCATAACAAAGTATGCGATTAGAAACCAAAATGGATACGCGTGGACGGGGTCTAAATATGCAGCCAATGAAAGCTAAAAGCTTTTATCTACACGTCAAAAGGCTTAAATCGTGACTTGCTACTGACATAGACCTGATCGTGCTATTAGTTTCCTTTGTTCTTTTTTATATCAATAATTGTAAATTCATCGTACGTTTTAATTAAGATGAGTAAATAAAGTTATTATTATTATTATTATTATTATTATACGGACATATCATGCATCCAGACCCTTCTATAAGCGTCCTCAACACGGACATGCTTCCCTACGTTTGCGTTCTATTGACCTGGACGAGATTTCATATGAGTGTGTAACAGACCGCGCGGTGCCGTGACCGTGTCAGTGCCGTGTTGTCTATAAAAACATTCGAAATTGAATATTCCTGCCGTAACCGTGCCATGACGGTACGGTGCTGTTTTAATTCACTCAACTCAATTCAATTGAGCCTTGGTCTTGAGTTCAATGCATGATGCGTTAGCTGTATTAAGATTTAGTAGAGTAGATTTCGTATGACTGTGAAAACGTCACCGCACGGTCACGGCACGGTTACGGCAGGAATTTCAAATGTTTTTATAGACAACACAGCACTGATACGAGGCCTACTCCGGGCCCTAAAATCGCCTAATATCGCTTAATATCGCCTAATATCGCCCAAGATCGCTCAATATCGCCCAAGAGTGCCTAAGAGCGCCAACTCGAAATGGCTAAAATTTCCCAATATCGCCTAAGATCGCCTAATATCGCCCAAAATAACGGCGATTTTAGGGCCCGGGGTAGGCCTGATACGGTCACGGCACCGCGCGGTCCGTTTCACACTCATACCGAAATCTGCTCTAAGCCGTCATACGAAGACTGCTGTCGGTACGTACTTCTATAAAATTAGCCTTCCAGCTACGAAGACTTGACATTTCTTTATCGCCCAAACTGATAAAATTCGTCGACGTGCATTACCGTTTAACATGTGTTAATCTTATGCTTTTTGAAATAGAATTATGGCAAACTACATGATGTGGCACGTCGTCAGATCCTACGCACCTTTTCTTTCCAAGGCTTTTGTCGCTGTCTTGCACAAGTATAGTGAAACCATTTCAGGTAAGGCCTTACTCCGGGGGGACAAGGGTGGTCGAGTGGTTAGACCTCTTGCCTCTCACCGCTGTGGTCCCTGGTTCGATTTCCAGAATTGAAGGGGTACTCTCCCTTGCTCCGAGGGTTTTTTTGCGGGTCCTCCGGTTTTCCTCCCTCCATCAGAAACGAACTGGTGAGTTGAGAGTAGTATGCATAGATATTAGAACTTATTATATAACTATGACGTAATTTTAAGTAAGGATGAGAGAACTAAGAAAATAGTAGTGTATGCATGATCATTGAAGAGTTGTTATTACGCTATTCTCTGATGATGTATGGTTCCACGAGCCGAAAGCTTGGAAATTAAGAATGCAACGTGGACGAAGCAAGCAATTTAGTGTTTCACGTGACACCCACGTGCAAAGAAACGCTAGAGTTATTTATTTATTTTTTATTGTTTTCAAGCACGGAAGTGGAAACGGAAACAACATATGCGGACTCAGTGAAAGAAAACAATGAATAGTGCATTACTGAGTCTGCGTATATTGCTTAAGCTTCTGCTTCCGTCGCTCGTGAAAGTCACGTAAAGATCAGCTACAATTAAAGCTTCATAGCCCTAGCCTTTTTGGATGTAAAGGCGGCAGTGCTTGGTATTTCTCCATTCTTTTTAATTTTGTGCCACTGCACCCTGCTAGGAGAGTTAGGCTTCCTCGCAAAATCAACAAAACAAAACAAAACAAAACAAAAAACAATAATAAAAACAACAAAAGAACAAAACAAAAGCAAAATAAAACAACAACAACAACAAAAACAACGAAAGAAAAAAAAAAGCGTGAGCGATACTGTTGTTCAAAATCCTGGGCAATAAGACGCGTACCCTTACTGCAAAAACGCTTGTATCGCGACCAGCAACAAATTTAAACTTTCAGTTGGATTTTGGGTTTTTCTGATCCGCCAATCATGTGAATCTGCCAATCATGTCAAGGGACCTCAAGGCGGATGGCAAACGTGCATCGCGGATCTGCCCCCTTCACTTCATGATTGGCGGATCAGAAGAAACCAAAATCTAACTGAAAGTTTAAAGTTGGCGGTCGCGATACAAGCGTTTTCGCAGTAAAAAAGACACAAAGTTTTCTTACGCAAAACGAAAACGTTTTTATTGACGAATTCTTCTCGTGAAAATAAAATTACATCTCAGGTACGACAGCCAAGGATCCCCGTTGGCAAAGCTGTG
Source organism: Telmatactis stephensoni (assembly GCA_029948255.1). NCBI lineage: Eukaryota > Metazoa > Cnidaria > Anthozoa > Actiniaria > Isophelliidae > Telmatactis > Telmatactis stephensoni. Next base: position 285,081 of record JALIZF010001773.1, read on the forward strand.
TATATAGTTTAGACGGAGCCTTTGGGATGGCTGTTGGTTTGTTGTTTGTCGATAAAACGTTTAGTGGAGATAGCAAAACGACTGTAAGTATTGTTTTTTATAAAATAGTAAGTCTACGCGCATTTTAAGCTAAATTTGCTTCCCGCGATTTTGTAACATTCTATCCAAAAATCGCATATATAGCTTTTAGAAGTGGAAATACCATGTTATTATTACAATCCGTCATCATCATCATCATTATCATCATCATCATCACCACCATCAGCATCATATTCTCCTCAGCATATGAGTACTTTCACTATATTAATTCATCATCTCCCAAAGAGATGCCACATCACCTGCAACTAGTACTTCTGCAAATGTTTTGCGAAACGCTGTGTGTAAAAAGAACAAAACAGACACGAAAGGAAGTGGAGAAGCATTACTGTACGTCGAATTTTGACGTCTTCTGTGCATCTATTAGAGTTTTTAGAATAGCCATCATATAACGCGCGCTCTCATTGGCCGAAGAATGCGTATACTGCGAACTTTAAGTATGCACACAGCACGCGCGCGCACTTTTCGAATTTTTGGTCAGTCAAATGAATACTGAGTATTCTTGAAAACAATGTTGTATTTTATAAAAGAAATGAAAAGCTTGCCCGCTTTGCTGTGTGTAGATTTAGAGCACTTTGGGATTGATCGGTTACGCCTCGTGCTTCTCTTAACACTTCTCTCGTGTTCCGATCAATCCCCGCGTGCTCTAAATCTGCGTGCACACAGCACGCGCGCGCGTTTTGTATTTCTTCAACAAAAAAATGGAGATAAAATAATGAAATAGAAATAATAGAAATAAAAATAATAGAAATAATAGTTATCAAATATTTCAATCATGACACGCGTGTTCGTTCTGTGACGCCAATGGTGCATACGTACTCTAACTATGCACTGTTGTCCACCAATCAGAGCACGTAAAATATATTGTTTATTATCACTTAAACATCTATGCATTATTTTTATAGGCCGAAGAAATGATTCACGACATACGGAACGTTTTTATTGAGAATCTCAATGACATTAATTGGATGGATGAAGAAACCAAGAAAGTCGCAAAGGATAAGGTAGGCTAGTTTTAGTTGCTTCTAACGACATTTGTTTGTTATACATACGTTTAGTGTTTTCTCTGTTTCGTTTCTCACGTTGTTAGTAGTTAGGGAAGGAAATAGACCCTTATCACGCTAGCGTGACATTATAAAATATTTTATTGATCGGAAAAACGAATTCACTATCAAATTTACCACATTGATATTAGTAAAATTGCAGAGTTTTGTAAAGATTGCCCTTAAACTGCCGAAGTTATGAATTTTTGAAGCTAAATACTTTCGTGGAATTTTTGTATGATAACGAGGCTCGCCGGGCATGTGATGCACGTCCACCGTACATTTTTTGTAAAAATGCTAAATTTAAAAATTCATATCTTTGTCAGTTTGAAAGGCATCTCCCCGTAACTTTGCAATTTTACTTATATTGATGTAATAATAATAATAATATATTAATCTTTAGCCAGGGTAGACCCGTCAGCTAAAGCTGGTATCAATGGGTGCCCTGGTAAACTAATATAACAAAATAATAAAACAAATTAAAATGAATAAAATAGATAAAAATCCTAAAAAACACTAAGCCTAATTCCTAAAATTCCATGATTAAATTTAAATGTTAATATCATATGAACATTTCTCTTAATTTCGATTTAAATATCAATAATGAGGTAATTACTTTAACTTCTGATGGTAAATTATTAAATTCCTTGGCTCCTACATAAAAACATCCCTTTTTGGCCACTTCGGTTCTAACTTTAGGAATTACAATATCAATACCATTTCTACGAGTGGCGTAAGAGTGATTGGAAATAATATAATAATCCTTAAAAAGTTCTGGTCCATCAAATTTAAGGCATTTAAAAACAAACGTTAACCTATGTATAATACAACGTGAGTAGAGGGTTTTCCACCCCAATTGTTGAAGCAACTGCTCATGTGACAAATATTGCTCTTTCAAAACTATTTTCGCCGCCCTGATCTGCAGGCGTTCTAATTTTTCAAGTCTACTTGGTGCTAAATTATTCCATATGAAATCACAATAATCTAATTTAGGTAATACCATTGATCTAAATACCCTTTCCGCTGCTTGAATAGTAAGATTATTTCTAATTCTAGTTAATAAACTTAATTGACTAGAAACTTTGTTAAATAATTTTGTGGTATGTTCTTTAAAAGTCAAATGTTCGTCCAAGTACACTCCAAGGTATTTGTAGAAAGGCTTCTGCTTCAGAACTTTGTCGCCAAGTCGAACATCACAATTGCCAGTATCCAGTGACGAATTTGATAAGTTTTTTCCCGATAAATCAAATGATTTAATTTAGAACTGTAATTTCTTAGACCATTTATTTCTTTTTATTCAGAGAAAATAAAAATGAAAATATTACAAAAGCATTCCGAGTGATTTTGATAAGACAAGCCGTTGAGAATGCCTAAGCCTTTTTGTTTAAACTTTTAATCATGTTTTGCAGGCTGAAGCCATACGAGAGAACATTGGTTATCCTTCGTACATCACCAACGCAACTGCACTTGCTAAGAAATATGAGGGGGTAAGTCCGCTGACACTGCAGTACAACACGTAGTTTCATATTGTTTCGCTATATTGGCAGGGATTTGCAGGAATACCCCCTACAAAGAGCCCCGGGGGAGTCCATTGTAAAAGGATCGGGTATACTCGTCGTATCTCTTAGGGGTAAAAATCAGCGGATTTGGTATCTTTTAGGGTGTTAAAATTGAAGTTTAGAGTTTTAGCATTTCCTGGTCTCTATCAGGGGACCAAACAAGCCCTCGCTTATATCATCTTGATCTCAAATGGAAGAAATTCCGCCTAAAAATGCGTGTCGACCGTCCAATTTTATGTTTATTATAATGTTCATTAACTTGTTATTGCTGGTATCTCTTAGGGGTTAAAAAATCGTCCAGCCACGCCCTTCTTTAAAGACTTCCCGTATCTTTTAGGAGTATTTTCGAAAATTTCCGACGAGCATATACCCGATTTTTTTTACATTGGAGTCCCCCCACGGGCAAAGAGCGCAAAACGCAGTAGGCAATTGAACAGGGTAAATTCTAAGGTCAGACTCACACCTGGAATTGAATATAAATGCTCTATTCTTTGTAAATAGGGGGTATATCTTTCCAATACAGGTTTAATTGTTTATTGTGATGAAACAGGGCCTTCGGTTTAACGTCCTTGTCGAGAAAACGTGAAGGTCTAACCATTTGTAGATGTAATGACAAAGGCAGCACCATTCCCTTAGTTGTTTACAAACCTTGCCGGAGTGTTGGTTGGATAAGGCTCGAATCCCATTTTACCACTCGAAAGAACAGAGCCACTGACCGGACGGCGGTTTGCCATCTCATGCTATAATGTACGACAATATTTACTTATCCAAAGTCTTATCCAACGTTTCCAAAGTCCTAGTAAAAGAACATTGATAGACATAAAAATCCAAACACTGCTCGTCGTTACACTCTCTCCCCAAAATATTGATTCACATATTTTTTTCTTTCAGTTTGATGTAGACAAAAAAACTCTTTTTCAAAACAACTACAATAGACGAAAGTTTAGCAATATGAGAAACTATCAGCAAATCACCAAACCTGTAGATAAATCAGTGTAAGTTACAGTTTAAGTGTCGCTTGTAGTTTTCTTGAAATATGTCCACCTCCTCTAACTATCTAATTCTTTTTTGATTGATATTAATGTCTTTTTGTCCGTCAGTTGGGGCATGTCACCTCCTACAGTCAATGCATACTACTCCCCGATACAAAATAAGATCGGTAAGTCCAACTATTGTAATTAGTATGAATAATTGAAAAGACAACCTTTTTCTGAAGACGCGGTAGGGCTGTAGAGAATCAATGTCGTCACCAGACCCTATTTTTCTTATTGGCTGAGCCCAGTATTTTTCTGCGAGCATGCGCACGTACATTGACAAGCAACTGCACATTTGTGCCTGAAATATCAGCAAATGAATCAGCCAGCCTCACGTCTATAGTGTTGACTATAGTGTTGAAAAGTTGTTACTTAATCATAAATAAATAAATAATGTATGAATAAAGAAAGAAAGAAAGAAAGAAAGAAAGAAATAAAAATGAATGAATGAATGAATGATATGAATGATGAATAAATAAATGAATGAATGAATGAATAAATGAATAAACGAATAAATAAATAAATAAATAAATAAATAAATAAATAAATAAATAAATAAATAAATAAATAAATAAATAAATAAATAAATAAATAAATAAATAAATAAATCACCACCAGTTTTAGACCACAAGTCACATTTGACAGCCGAAGGCTTTTATAAGGGGGCCCGCGGAGACTATATAGATCTTTGCCATGATTTTGTTCTCCCAGCGGTGATTCTAATCTAACTGTTTTTATTATCAGCATTTCCAGCTGGTATCCTACAACCTCCGTTCTTTGGCGTCCATCTCCCAAAGTAAGTCATTTTTTGTCCAATAGATAATGAGACGAGAGAAGCAATTTCTTGTACTAATTGCTGTAGCCATCACTCGGGGCGGAATCCGACTGAAAATGGGCGGGGATGCTCGTCGTACCTTTTAGGGGTCAAAATCAGTGATCTAGTACCTTTTAGGGTGTCTCAGACTTTAGTGGACTACCAGAGACATAGCTGGTACCTTAAGGGCGTTTTTCGGTAAATAAAATACCTAGCTAAAATAAGCGTTACTGGGACAATTTTAATGATCTGACTTGTGTCTCTTGAGCACATTGATACAGACGTTTTTGTTTTTTGGATTCTTCAACTTTTTGTTTTTGAATTGGTACCTTTAAGGGGTTGAAATCAATTGTTGCCACGCCCACCAGGACCTGAAATTTAAGCTAGCTTTCTATTGACCACCCCCACCCCCCTTTTGCTCGGGCCTCGCTACGCCCCTGAGGCAAATCATATAACTTCGAATCAAGAGAAATTCTGATTATTTGATTTTGACTAAATTGCCAAAACATTTTTCATCGTTGAATCGTTGAGGAGAGCTTCATTTCGATCGAGCAAGAGAAAGTTATTATAAAGACCGCTAAAAAATATTGATGTGGCAGTCAAAACAGTTTATAGGCAAACAGCTTAAAGACGCCCAACCAGCTCAGCGAACCGGGCGAAGGCTATATTGTTGTTATATTTCTCAAGATCAAAAATAGGGAAACAGGGAAAAAACAATATAATTAAAGCAGGCTGAAAGGAGGTTTCTTGAGAAAGGCATATTGGAGTTGATGATTTAAGAGGGGATTTTTTTCAAGTTCGAGCAGTGAACGACAAAAACTCCTGAGTTGAAGAATAGCTGTTGTACAGCATTAAAATCATTTCTGTCAGAAAGTTTAAGTTGTTTGTAAGTAGTTTTGGCCGATGAAAGTTGAATTAAAGTGTTAATCCAAAACAAAAATTTGGATCAAAAATCAGGTTTAGGCCTTCATTTGCTCATTTGCTGTATGTTTTCTTTATATTCAGCTTGAAAAAGCTTAATCCCAACACAACATCAAGAAAAAGTCTAGCTTGTACAATTCAAAAATCTGTTTTAAACAGGTATTTTATCTTGGTACATCAGTTTTTAACCGGTAGAAAAAGGATTTGAGTGTTAATCCAGAACGAAAATTTGGATTAAAACTCGCACGAAGGTCTAGTTTTTGGCGCTTTTCGCCATTATTGCTCGTCATTGAAAAAAATCTCCTCTTAATCTCTTACAGATCGCTGAACTATGGTGCTATAGGTATGGTTGTGGGACACGAAATCACTCACGGCTTTGATGACATGGGTAAGTCTTCTTAAATAACGAGTAAGTAGAGGAAATAAAACATAAGGAAAGAAAGTTAAAAATGGGAGTTATACAATCATTCTTTTCTCGGATCTCGATTCTCAAACAAAACGGCTAATGATAACTACGAAAGAGAGATTAGCCATGAATCTGAGATATTCTTCGTTGGCATATTACGTCAGAGATCACAAAAATTCAAATTCAATTTTTTGGTATAATGCGGAGAGAAAACAATAGGTTATGAAGTTGAACAGTAATTATGAAAGACATCACAGCGCATGCACTTGAGTAAGTTCAGAGTCTCTTTGCTTAGTTGTCAGTGGTAAATTGTAATTTGTAACATGCTTTTGTTTGAATACTGATTTGGTATCATAAAACAGAGCAAAGTTATCCCATCTATTTTCTTGAATTGCATGCCTGGGTTTAAAGACAATATAATTTGTTTTCTCAATTAACCGACAATTTTTTTGCTTTTATCCAAATATCAATATTGCTTAACTCACTGTTAAGATTTGGGACTAGTATCAAAAATATCCCCGGCACAAAAATGATCATAATTGATTTTTTCTTCAGGTCGCAAATTCAACAAGGAAGGAAATCTAGTCAAATGGTGGTCGAACAGTTCTATTGCCAACTTCCAGAAAAAAACAGAGTGTTTAGTCAAACAATATAACAACTATAAATTCCATGGTATGAATGTAAGTATGTACCGAGGTGAATGTTTTGTAACCGCGCCTGCATGACAAAACTCCGAGAGGCCTAGGTCCCTGCTTCGACTTCTTTCCTTTCCGTGTAGCTTTAAGTAGCTTTAAATACCCTTAAAACGGAGCTCTGATGGAGAGGGGGAGGACCTAAGTAGCACTCAGTTGATGTAATATATTCATAAAAATATAGATGAATAACACATAAAACAATAGATATAACGACAATAGAATACAATAGATTTTATGAATATATTACATCGACTGAGTGCTACGTAGGTTTTCCCGATGGAGAGGAGGGTGGGGTGGGGGGGGAACAAGCTACACAGTTTATATTCCAAAATATACATATTCAGTGCAAATCCTCTAAAATTGCAAAGCCGCTTGCCTTCTAAAACAAGTCAGATACTGATAATGACTAAATTGGTTCATTTTAAAGCGGAAAAGCTTGTATCGCGACCATCAACGAATCCAAACCGTTCAGTTGGATTTTGTTTTTTTCTGATCCGCCAATCATGTGAAGGGGGCGGAGATTTTGCAAATGCTCTCAAGGAACCTCAAGATGGTAAGGTCGCACTGTCTCGGAAGATGCCATCCAATAGTCCCCTTCACAGTTCTCTGCGGCATCTTGAATGGTAGCCATGCCTTTGCATCGAAGCGAGATGAACGGTGAGCGTGCAATGATAGAGACCTGTGAATAATTGTCCTAGGTGTTAAAAAAGGTATCTATATCGTTGCACGCTCACCGTTCGTCTCGCTTCGATGCAAAGGCACGGCCACCTTTCAAGATGGCGCAGGGAACTGTGAAGGGGATTATTGGTTTATTACTCTAGAATCTAGACAAAAGAAATAAAACAACTGGCAATAATAACAATAGATTCTTTTGTTTGAACCAATTCATGGGAAAAGAAGTTCCGAGTAAGTGAAGTCCTACTGGGGTAGGCGGATAGCAAACATAGATTAAGGTCAGATCAAGGGCATTTGCATAAGCCCTGCCCCCTTCACATGATTGACAGATCAGGAAAATCCAAAATAGAGTTGTCTGTCGCGATACAAGCGTTTTCGCAGTAACGATAGAAATTCTTTGTTGGGTGGGTTTTGCTCGGAATAGTAATTCAACTACCTCAAAAACCTTTGTCAAATGTTGGTTTGTTATTTAAAAGTTAAGGGAGGGCAAAATATTTGTTAAGAAATTCTCTTTTAATTTCGCTTAGATGTGCAGTCATGCGTAGGGCTCGCCAAATGACAAAGAAATTACCGTGAACGTTTTTAGAATCGTCGATTTCTCAAGAAAAAAATTAAAATGTTGAAAACCCCACCCGGATTATGTATCTTAAATGTTTAAGCTTTCATTTAGTATATGTATTTTATCAGTCAGAGTGAAAAAACAAAAAAACAAAACAAAACAAAAACAACAACTCCGTCACTTTGACGATACGTTTGGAGGCCTCGGACTATAATTTGGTACATAACAGTATTTACTTACTGGCTCATTAATTATTCATGTCGTATTCCTACTCTGAACGAGTTAGCCAATGATAAACCGGCAATCTTTACATGGCTTTATTTTCATGCTATGGCTATGCTACGGGTTCTTTGATTTATTGAAACATATTTCTTGTTGTTATATATTGTATAAATACCGGCAAATCTTCTGTTGGCGTAAAATATAGCAAATCTTAGTTTTGGCATGATACAATGATCATATTGTTTCTTTCCAGTTAGCTATAAGGTTAGCTCATTTTTTTAAAATTTCAGCTGAACGGACGTCAGACATTAGGAGAGAATATTGCAGACAATGGAGGTCTTAAACAAGCGTATGAGGTGAGCACAAGTAACCAAAACGCTCATTCAGCAGTTGGTGCCTGTGGCCACGTTTGCTTGTTAACTTTCCATTCGTACAACCTCTTAATTCCAGGCTTATCAGATCTGGAGGAAAAGAAATGGCAATGAACGTGTGCTGCCTGGACTAGAGGGCTTCAACAATGAACAAATGTTCTTTCTGAATTTTGCCCAGGTGTGTTTCAACAAATACTGTGCTTGGAAGATAGATACAAAGCCTTAATGTTATGTCGCAAGTTTTCATCTGTGACGTATAGGGTAGACAAGTATATACGTAGTGCCGTACGCACGTACATGAACATACGTACATCATTTATACGTACATTAGTAGATACATAAAATGTACGTGCACATACGTATGTGCATATATATACGCGCATATCACGTATACACGTACATACGTAGAGGCGCATATGTACATCACGTATACACGTACATACGTATACACGTACATACGTAGAGGCGCATATGTACATCACGTATACACGTACACACGTATACACGTACATACGTATACACGTACATATGTAGAGGCGTACATACGTACGAATACATACTTACATCACGTATACACGTAATTACATAGAGGCGCATATGTACATCACGTATACACGTACATACGTAGAGGCGTACATACGTATACGAACACATACGTACATCACGTTTTTTGGTACATACGTAGTGACTTTCATACATACTTGCACAGACGTAGTAACGTAAATATCTTTGGAACAGATCTGGTGCGGCGCGTACCGTAAATCTGCTGCCATTAGTGCTATCCAGTATGGTGTTCACAGCCCCGGAGAACTGAGGTATTTATGAGCTAACAGTTTTATTTCAGCGAAAATTGTTGCATCCTGACCCGTATTTTTTCCAACTTCGGTTTCATGTTCTGCCCATCCTTGGGGGCGGAGCTTTTGCAAATTTTTCGAGCAAATCATTGGTTAATTTGAATGAGCTCTGCCTCAAGGCTGACTGCCGGATCAGGAAAATATCTAACCAACAACCAACGATAGAAAAAATAGGGTTACATTCCAACGATTTTCGCTGTAACGGTTTTAAGTTGGATTATACAAATTTTGAGGCCCTCCTTTTTCATTTTATTCAGTTTTTTTAATTTGAGCTCACTTTTCCTATGCGTTCACAGGAACCCATATTTTTCTCATTGGGGAAAGGCCCTGACGTTCCATCCTAGATATCAAAGAAAATGTTAAAGCCCTTTGCATACCCTACTTATGAACTTCGCTAACCTTGAGGCCTCGTTTACACGGAAGCGTTTTTGTTTTAAACGACTAAAAGATCCTGTGTACAGGATCATGCGCAGTGACAATAATGGCGGCAATTTTTACTAGTAGGGTCGAAAATAGTCGTTTACGACTGTCCACTCACTGAAACGCTAGATAGACGTTAGCGAAAATAGTCACTTTGAAGTGCGTTTTTGAAAATGAACGTTTACAGTTTAAACGATGACCGTATTCGTGTGGACGAAACATGTAAACGATCAAAAATTTAAGCCGCTTTTACACGAGAGAACGCTTCCGTGTGGATGGGGCTTGAAAGCATAGCAGAAAATGCACGGTCAATGCCTGTTGTGTCCTTTTATAACTTTTCAGACAGGATTAATATACACCCGTTACTCGGTATTTCTTTGATTGAATTCATTAAACTGTTTTTTCCCTTGAATTTACAGGATAATAGGACCATTGTCAAACTTCGACGCGTTTTCCAAGGCATTTAATTGTCCCGCGGGTTCTAAAATGAACCCCAAAGAAAAGTGCTCGGTGTGGTAAAGGCTTAAAAAGTTTTCAAATTTGCTGTTCTTAGTTCTGACGCATAGTTGACACAAACCCTAAAAGGTTATTACAAAATAATAAGCGTAGTATCATCAAATTAAAAGAATGAATAGAGATAGATACGTAAAATAGACGCGCAAAGAGACACATGATTAGTTAAAGGCACTACTGAAACGTCACATGTAACCTAATTAAGGTCAATTTGTCTTTTCTTTGCCTTTTGAACCTGCCATTTTTGACTTTTAATTGAGCGCGAGAAGAAAGCAAAATTTCCGTAACGCCTTCGTGCATTTTGCGGAAATTGGAGTTTGTGATGGATGTCAAAGTTGCCGGGCAGAGAAGTCATCGAATACTCCCTATATGGGTTATAGACCATTTTCAAAATTTGCTTCAGTGACACCGAGGCTGACATGAATAAACAAAAGAAAACCGGCTTTGGTCAGTATTTTCTTGCTTTATCCACATTGTCTTCTGAATCAAATCATTTTGAAAATGGTCAATCCCGGTGAGGTTGCGCCCGAAAGCCGAATTTCTCTTTCTTTATTACTCTAGAAGTCTATGAAAAGGATTCCTTCTTCTAGAACGATAAAAAATGGGTAACTTTTATTGCAGGCATATAAAAGGGCTTTCATGGATATGGAAATTTCATGAAATGTAGTATAGACTTAGGATAGAGATTTTACGATCTGAGTACTGAACTACTGAAGGAGTACCACTTTCTTTGAAAAGCTTCTGAAAGGGGGTTTATATTATCTTTTACATGTAAGGTATACAGCTATTTAAAAAAAAGGCAAATGGCAATCGGCGATTGCACGACCGAAAGGAAATTTGGGCAACAAGAATTGCTTCATTTTCATTAATTAAATACCCAAGCAATGCCGGTACCCCATGCAGTAAAGACCTTATTGGACAAAGTGGCCGATAGGCGATTCATATCTCCGAGCCGGATAGTGGTCTAATAGCGTGAACGTGTTCCTTTCGGTCGTGCAATCACCAATCGCCATTCGCCCCGTCAACCTTTTTGAAATAGCTACATAAAAACGGATTTTCTCAAAAATGATATAAAAATGGGTATAAAGGGTTTCGACCGGGGCGGAGTCTTGTTTGAGAAAAGAGAATAATCCGAGAAAGATTAATTCCGATAGGGCTTTCCATACCCTAGAAACCAGAGGTTTTGACTCGTGCACTCTCAGGGTTATCTTGGCTTTTTTATTTGATATTTTTTAGGTCTAAGAGTTCGTAAAACGTCGCGAATTCTTGGAAATTATAAAATAAAATACAAATACTAGAAAGAATCCCTAGAGTGAGTTAAAGCCTCTGGTCCCCAGGGTCAGGCTTTGCAAGGCTTATTTTATTACAAATGTGTTGCACAGTAGTTAATTACAGAGGTTGTGTATTATGCAGTCGATAACCAACTCATGAATAAATTCTACTTGCACTTAATGTTTTTGTTTCATAGTTAGTTTATTGACGGGCGAGACATACAAGTAAAGTAAAAAATGACCTTTAAGTCGATCGGGAGCTCGTAATGGTCATCATCTGGGCCCGGTTGCTTGAAAGTGGGCACCGAATGCTAACCGACCTCTTTTTTGAGTGTTAATTGCTTCCGAAGGTTCCCGCGACCGAGTTTCATCAGAGAATTTTCTCTTCCGACAATCAAATTTCATTCATTGCACACACGATGGCGTCAACTTCCTGTTACTAAAAATAACATTAAGCACCACGATCACCGCGCAGCGACATCAATACCAGTTTTGTTCTCTTGGGGTTATGGTCTCTTGGCTGTAGACTCATTTTTATTTAATCTTATTTTAAACATTATATATACACAGGGACATCTATTTAGCCAGGCTAGTTTAAGTAGAAACAACTCAACTCGTGCGTATTGCACATTTTCACGGGAAGAAAACCTTCAATAACTTGTTGCAGGGGCAGTAAATTTGGGTTGCATGGTTGGCCGAGTGGTGACAGCACCGGCCTTTCACCGCTGTGGTCCGGGTTCGAGTCGGATCATATGTCAATTGAGTTTGTTTGATGTGTTGTTCTCTACCATGTTACGGTTTTTCCTGCCTCAGCAAAAATCAGCATGCATGTGAGTTGAGCGATGTATGCAAAATATTTAATGTAGAGGTAGTGTCACTGCCAGCAGAAGAATAACCACTACGTGGATCTGCTGTAGAAGATTATTTATTTATTTATTTATTTATTTATTTATTTATTTATTTATTTATTTATTTATTTATTTATTTATTTATTTATTTATTTATTTATTTATTTATTTTATTATTTATTTATTTATTTATTTATTTATTTATTTATTTATTTATTTATTTATTTATTTATTTATTTATTTATTTATTTATTTATTTATTTATTTATTTATTTATTTATTTATTTATTTATTTATTTATTTATTTATTTATTTATTTATTTATTTATTTATTTATTTATTTATTTATTTATTTATTTATTTATTTATTTATTTATTTATTTATTTTATTATTTATTTTACTTTATTTAATAAAATCAACATCGCGGTGAAATTTTTTTAGCCGAGGAGGCCTAGGTATGAATTCATAAGAAAACGTTCGGCAAAAAAACGAAAGACAACTTTGAAAGCAATGTCTAAGCTCAAACCTGGATGTCTAAGCTTTGTATTCTGTAAGGTAATAAATTAGTTTCCAATGAACAAATACTCAGTGAGTCAAAAAATTTGAAGATGCGTCACCAGTTAAAATGTGCGAATTTTCAATCGGACAAAGTTGATATCAATACCACAGGAAACCCGTACAGAATTTATCAGATTTATTAAAAAGAAAAACAGTAGATAAAATAAAGATTTTACGGTACCTTTTGGTATATTTACCTTAATCTATATTTGAACTATACAATGAGATAAAAATCTCCTAAATACGGTAATAATACGATAAACATTCGAAATAAATATTTCGTGGGCTCACGGCGCGGCCGCGCAAAAGCCCGCGAAATCTGGTGCATTTGAACTGTGAGTTATGTCCGAGATTGTAGATATCTGTTGAAGTCGTCAAACGAACAATTGTGCAAAATTACCCAGATGTCCTTTGCAAGCAAGTGTTTTTACTCCGACTTCCTCGTAGACGGAGTGATCGCTATTTTAATCACTTTAAAAAGCGTCTTGTTAAAATTGTACGTTTGCCGACAATAGTTGTTAATTCTAGTAAAACTAAGAAAAGAACCAACGTTTTTTCTTCACATTGAGCTGCTAGAAATAATTATAATTTGCACATTCGCTGAATCCTTGATGAGAAATCTACGTTTTTAGAGTTCGCAATGATAAGGTACCATAATTTTGAGCTATTGAAGGCGGATAATTAAAGAGAGAGTACTGGAACTGACCCAGATACAGTTCCCTTTCGGTTGTCGTAAGTATGGGCCTCATCGAGCTCGTGTTGATCAAAACCATTTTTCATCAATTCTTTCAAAATGTCTTCAAGTGTCTGCGTTTTGTACATGGGAGTAAAAATTGTAAAAGAAGAAGACGTGGTTGAAATTTCGTTGTTTTCTATCCACAGTGAGTTCCTACTTTGAATGAATTTGATTGGTCGTCCTGACAATGTCGCACGTCGGTTACAAATCCCAGCACAGATCGTCTGAATACTCACACTTGTGGTGGCTTCCTGGGCTACAGAATTACTTCTTTTAAAGATTTTTGCAAAAGCTTTTCGAAAATCTCGGCTTCGCAGAGAGTAGACTATGGGATTGATTGAAGTATAAATGAAGGCCAAAAACTGAATGGCCTGGGAGCGGTCTGGTAATACCCTAAACGAGGCTTGATAGAGCTGAAGGACTATGATTGGTAGATAGCAGGCTGTCAATGCACCAATCACAATACCTGAAACACAAGTGTATTTGAATTAAGCTTTGTCTGTCATAAGCAAGAAAATTTTCATATCTACCTCCTACCTACCTCCTTCCTACCTAGTTAGCTACCTAGCCCTCTACAGAGCGTTTTCACTTCCGATCACGTGACGTGATTTAATTTTTGTCAGGCCTTTCCAGAGCTCTGGAAAGGCCTGAAAGAACAACGAAAACTGTGTATATTTGGAAAAGTTAGAGTCAAAATGTTTGTTCGTTACCAAGATATGAATATTTCAATTTGCTTGGTAGGCAATTTCGTCAGTATTAGTACTTTGTGAATAAGCATAGCTATCCGCCTTCCATTGGGATCGACTTTCACTCCGACTCTCTTCGTTGTTTTCTTAGGCTATTCTGATCGTGCGTTTTGATCCTATCCTAAAAACCAAATTCACATACTCTATTATTCGGGAGGAATTCGTAAACTATTCGAATTTGAGTCTCCGTTGTAATTCAGCAGCACAGAATGCATGCAAATGAAGGATTGATGCCAACTTTGAAAATGGACGCCTGCACTTTTACACTCCGGCCTTCACAGGAAGCCCGAGTAACAAGCGTCCCGTCGTCGCCGTCTGCCAAGTAGTTCAAAGTTTTTATTATGAAAGGAGAGCTTATCGGCACAAAAATAGCCAACTAGTTTGTCCAAAATTGTATTTTTAGAATATGTCGGAAGCTGTATTGCCCTTGAAACTGCTGTCTAACCTCTCTTATCCATTTTGCCAAATGTTCCGGTGTCACATTCCTGTAGCCATTTCTATAAGCTAGGAACCAGACAAAACAGGAAAGAAAAAACAGGAAAGCACGATCCAGGACCTATTTGAAGATCGCATGATGATCGTCGTACAGGCGGCAATTGCCCAACAATAGCTGATATCGAAGATACACCTCAGTGACTATGGACAAAGATTTCTATTCGACGCTATCGGGCAAAAAGTACAAGAAATACACAGAAACTTTTCCGATAGCCTCGAACCAAAACCTCTGTTCAAAGGCATTGGAGTGTATCATCTTTATCATCGATATCAGCTATTAAATTAAGACTTATCAAATGTCAGGAAGTGGTTGATAGGCAACAAATTAAGTCTAAACGTAACCCAAACTGAGCAGATGTTCGTTGGATCTGATGACAACTTGAAAAAAAAATAAACAAACTTAACTTTAATATCTATATTAACGGCTAACCAATAGAAAGAGTGACTTCTAGTATAAGCTTGATGAACGCCTGTTTCGGTCTGTCGGCCATATTGGTTATCTTTTCAAAAAAAGGCCTCCTTAGCTATCAGTGGACAATAAGAGACTTTATTTCGAAAGACTGAACTACTATCACTGTGTTTATCAAACTCATTAATAATTCATTAGAAAACACAATGGAAATCACTACCGGAACGTAGATCTTTATATCGGATAAAGATTTTTGTTTATTTGCATAAACTTTAACTTGGATTTTCTAAGCCAAAAGCAGTCAAACTTGGAAAATTCTGGTCCAATATGATAATTGACAACTAGACGTTTGATAAGTAATATAAAGAACTCGAGAGCGTGTTATATCGGGTCTAAAGATCCTCGCCTTCGGCTCGGATTTTTATCCACCGATATAACACGCTCTCTCGTTCTTTATACATTACATAACGGACTGATCCTGGCCTGGTTCGATACCTGTGATATAGTCTGGGATAATCTGCCAAACTTCTTAACTGAGAAATTTTAAAAGCTGCAGAAAGCTCGTGGCAAGGCTATAAAATTGCTTTCCATTTGTTCAAAAAAAACCCCGGTATTTTCGGTTGGAATACAAATGGAACATTCATTTTTCGGATGATTTAGAATGTAGAGGACAACCTTTTGAGTTTGTCCAGCTATTTCCGTTGGAACGAATCACCTGGAATTGTCCGAACCCAAAAACCGGTACATTTCGTTTGGAGTGTAAATGGAACAATTTTTCAGAATTTACAACCTTCACGAGACTTCAAAAACTGGTTTGAGCTCTTTCATTTGAACCAAACTTGTCTTTGTTTCACCAACCGGTTTTTTAGACAAATGGAAAACACCCTATAGATCACGCGACATCCACACTACCCTAAAATGGTAAACACTTGAAGAAAGACGGTTTAGGCACCAAGTCATATCATGATGTATAAGATTTAACATAATCATGCGCCTCTTTATCTACAAAATCAAATATGATCTATCCCATAGATTTTATGAAACTCGCGCACTGATTGGCTATCGAAGAGAGGGAATTTAGCGTGAAATTCAACATTCAACGATACATAGGGATCCCGCACTTCACTCAAAGTTTACGCTTATTTTAATTTATTTTCAGTGGAAAATTATCTCAATTGTATGCATAGAAATTCAAATAATTTCCAGCATTAGCTAAATAAAATGTCCAAATAACGCGAAGCATGTTTGACTGAATGAGGCTTCACAACAAATCGATCAGTTTCGACACGGTTTTCTCCTTCAAAATGCCCATCGAATCAAAGAATAATTGCCAAGAAGTTTTTTGTCTCTTCTGACTTAATCATCATCAATGAATTAATGTAAGTTTGCTTCATGGACAAGTTGAAAGCGAAAATATATCTCTGAGAACGAGTGTTTTGATAATCAATAGTTTCACAAACGTTATCGGACTTCAAAATGCGCCAAATCGTTGCCAAAATGACTATGGGGTTGAAAAACTACTACATTTGAATTCCTAGATTTTTAGAATTGCTCAACTGAACCTACGTTTTCAGTGTAAAAATATTTCAAACGGTTCGCCACGCTTCGGCAAGTTTTCCTGAACTTCCTGACAAACTTGTGGCTTGTCCTACGTTGAGTAAAATTAGTATTCCTTCAAGCCAAGATAATGTGGAAATAACTGTCGTTAAATAGCGGTACTTTTTGTGGCGGTTTTACAAGCATTTGTTCCTCGCTTTTCGGTTTACGTTTGCAGTGAACGTACTGTGACGATTTTCATTCATGCACAGCTTCATTCTCATTCGTTGGTTATTTTTGTGTACTTGCTGTTGAAAGGCTTGCAGCGCGCTTTGAACAAAATTGTCCAAAAACCAGTTTTATCTTTTTTTTTTCATGTCAGCTATGGGATTCAAGGAAAATTCATCTCCCGACCTCTTCATCTGATGAATTTTCCTATAGACCTCGAATCGAAACAGTCTTTGTTTATAACGGTGCGAGGATCTGGAATCAACTTCCAAACAGGCAAAAATTCTCTTGTCACTTAAAAGAGAGATATCATCTGTTAGCCGCCCTAGAGTTAATTTTAAGTAGATAAGTCCTTCTTGATTTATGATATTTTATTTTGCTCGGCTTCCATGATGAAAAACATTTTTACATACGCTGTAGTACAGTGATAGGAACACCGAGGATAAACAAAATTTCACTTCGAATCATTCACTTCTGATCACCTTTTAGTGGAGAAAATCACGGTATTTGGTATCTTTAATTCTTGGCTTGCAAGCAATCCCCGGAGAATGTAGAGACAAAAGACATGGCCGCCATGTTGGTGGTCTTGACAAAAGAAAATCAAAAACCACCAACATGAGTGCCATATCTTTTGTTCAATTCACTCTCTTGGGAATGGTTGAAAACCAAAATGTATATGTCCTGAATGTCTGGACGTTGGCACTTTTACAGAAATCGGTGCCAGAGATATTGTTTTATTGGTACCTTTTAGGGGTACAAAATAGCTTGACAACGCTAATTTGGGATGCCTTTAAGACGTAGAAAGCAAAAATTTCCCAAGATATTCAGCTACCAAAATTTATACGGATGTTCCCCGGGAATGCGTGATCATTTTGGAATGACAGATGATGGCATGCGCAATAGTCAAATAAAGTAGTCAATTTTAACCCTAGAAGCCTCAGTTTTGGAGTCTTGTATTTGACACAGTAAATTTTATGAACACGCAAACATTTTCGTTTCATAGATATGACATGTGTGACTAGTGATAATGCATGACTCTACATGAACAAAACACTTTTTAGCAAGTGTCAAAATTTCTCAATCTCTCGATCTACCCCGGCCCGGCCCACTTTGTCTGGTCCTGAGGTCTCCTTAGTGAATGTTCCACTGTATAGTTTTAGAGTATCTTAACCGGGTTATTTTATACAGTATACGCTGCAAGAAATGAAAGCCTTCAAACTTGTTTCTTACCTATGGTTTTTGCCCATTTCATTTCTCGAACTCTTGGTCTTTCCACGCGTGATTGTACACTTTCAAGAGGCTCAACTCTGGTGGACTGGTACCAAGAAACTTTAGCTATTCTTAGATATACCACGATCATTGACATAAGCGGTGTTACAAACAAGAGGGAAACATTGACATAAGTTAACGTTTTGTGCTTTGGATTTGTGTCAAAACTCATGAAGTCGATACAGCCATAAAAGGAAGTTTGTAATAGCAGTTCTTGTTTTCCCTCTATAAGGATAGGTATTAAAACCCAGGCTAGAATTGGAAGCCACCATACGGTTCCGAGGACTATACCAATACGTTTAAGAGTTATGATTCCTCGATAGCGGAGCGGGTAAAATACAGCCACATAGCTATCAATACTCAAGGCGAATAAATGGAGTATGCTGATGGATATAATAGTACTGAATAAAATCGCCACTGAGTCGCAAGCCAGACCACTCGTGTGGTGAAATATAGTAGAAATTCTGAATGATATTACAGGTACCATAAGGAGATCTGATAAAGCCAGACTGGTTAATGTGATAGTACGTGGTGTAGTTCTCAAATCTCGGTCCTTTAGTCCAACGGCTACCACACTAGAGTTTCCTACAAAGTTAAGAAACAATAGAAGAGCCAGAAACAACACAGTGACCTCTTCTAACTCTGTGCTACCATCACTAGGTCTTGCTGCTTCGGTCGAGTTCTTTAAAAACTTAGTTGCGGTGTCAGCCAGTGATGCCGTGGGCTGCATTGGAATGAAGTAAAGATTATCGCCTTTTTGTCAGCTCCTGTCGATCTAAGTCTATATTTGTTGGAAACATCCAGTACTTCCAATTCCAAATGTTCATCAGCGAAGCGACGCGGAATATCTTGGTTGAACTGCTGTATGATAAACCACGTGGAACACCACACGTAACGCCTTTTCTTCCAAAATATTAAATAGTTTAGCCGTGTTGTAAGAGCTTGATTTCAGTTTTCAGCTGGAATGAAAGTCACCGCTCCAGGCCGGTGATGTTTGGACTAGTACTAATGCACCTTGGGGCAAACGGAGCTAAATAACCATGGCTTATCTTTTAAAACTGTAAACACGGATACAAATAACATTATTTTTGAACACGACTCCCTCTGGTAGGTCATATTTGGGGTTAGATAAATCAACTGTTGGGAACTCTTGAGATAAGTTATCGGAAACGAATGAAAGGAAAACTTCTATTTTTGTCGTATTTATTTCTGGTATGCGCTTGAGCGATAATTGTAAAGATACAAGTACTGTTCCAATCCAGTTTCACCTGTATTTCAGCATTTTTAAAACTGTTTTAAATCTGACACAAAAATGCTGGGGTTAAATGGCCTAATTCACATGAGCCACAATTTAAACAAAAATACTAATTAGGCGCGTTCTTTGATCTAATGTCGGGTATGCCTTTTAACCCAGGCTCAAACAAGTCTGTCATAGTTCGCATCCTTAATTCCTCATCACTTGCAATGGCCAAGGAATTAGCCACCTCCCGGTTGGCTCAGTTGGTTGACCGCTGATCTTTCAAGCAGGAGGTCGGGGTTCAGCTGGACTAACACTCAGGATCCCTTTAAATAATAGACCAGTTTCGCGAATTCGCTTGAATGACCGTGGATTGATAGATTCAAGGCGAGGCTGGAGAACACGTTTTTCACGTTTTCTTTTGAGTTGAAAATTTTAATTTTGAGTTGAAAATTTTCTGTCAGCCTCCATTGCGCGTAATATATTTACAGTTTTGGTAAAACTGTCCGTGGAAAGCAACTGACTCGAAATTCACATGAATAAACCAGGAAGGTGCCGAATCAATAAAACAAGTACTTCAGCATTTCCATGTTTTTTTTTGCTTTAAAAGTCTTGTAATATCTTAAGGCAGAAATCGAAGCTGATATTGAGCAAAAGGTAAATGTGCGATTGCACGGTACAATTTTGTCCGCAACTTCACTCGCAATAGGCGTTGCGAAACAAGTTGCACGAATCGTTAGCAGGGAGTGTTAAGGCGCTGTTACACTGCTGAAACTTTTATCTGAAACTTGTGTCTGATCAGCCGATGCGAGACAAGTTTCATAAGGGGTGTTACACGCTGAAATTTCGTCCTGAAACTTGTTCAAGTTTCTGTTGCAGCAGTAGAAAGCAGTCCTACTTTTCGTGAAACCAGTCTCGTGAAACCGACCCGGGGAAAGTTTCAGTTTCATCTAAATGACGCATGTTACACGGTGCAATGCGTTGTGAAACTTGTCTCGCAACGGCCATTGAGACAAGTTTCAGAGAAACGTTTCAGCGTGTAACAGCGCCTTTACACGGTACAAAGCCGACGAAAGTTGCTGCAACAATTGGAGTAACCTGACTGGCAATGATTTTGCGTGATGCAGGGTATGGTATACGCTACAGTGGTTCATGCAACTTGTTTTCCAACACCTATTGAGAGACAAGTTGCAGGAAAAAATGCACCCTCCTAACATCGCCTGAACTCATAATTTGTCCATTGTTGTCATAAAGATTCACCGCCTTCCCAGAGAATTAATTTGGTCACAGGAAAGCAAAAAAGTACTTTAAGGGACGGCGAGTAACCAAACCACAAGCTACACACACTTTGCTTGAGTTTCCCATTGACGTCATATACCATAAATCACGAGATAAGATGAAGGGAACCTTTTTTTTCTATTTTGACTAAGTTAAGAGGACAAATGGGCGCTTGGCGTTCGTCACCCCCTGGCTCGTCAAGCCTCACTCAAAAATACTTGAAATTTCTTTCATTCGATAATGCTCTCATCTTAAGTGTTTCTAAAATTGATTGTCTGCATGGGTTGTCTTATTTCGTGTGAAGGTTAATACAATGCTAGGTTATAAATAAAGCGCTCCGAAGCCCCACTGCGCTTGTGCTTTTAGTTCACTGTTCAGAGTTTTTTTGTTTTTTTTTCATTTTTTTTTTTTCATTTTAATCATTTGAATTCAAATTCTAGAATTCAATCTAGAATTCCAAACAAATTTTATTGAACTATAATATTCCATCAAGTTTCTAGACGGCTTTACTCATTCCATTGAGGAAAGCCATTAATCATGTACTCTCTCAAATCAAACGTCGGTCACTTGCATGTTTCAAGTTTTCCCCCTAACGCCGCACTGTTGTTAATGGGCAGTTAAGTCGGCAGAAAAACAAGGAAAGGTTTCTGTTATCTATATCTTGATTTGTTGCAGTCATTAGTACTAGTCCCAACGCGCACAATATGCCGTTAATTTTGGTCAGTTAACCACGTGCACAGTAAACGTGGTTCCTTTATAAAAAGACCATCTCTATTAAGCAACCTCTTCGGGGTATTTTAATGGAGGTTCAACTATACTTACTAATGCAAAATGCTATCGGAACTTTAGCAGGTCGCGTGTCGCAAATCGCCTCAGACTGTTGAAATCCACATCAAGGTGCTTTCTCCAAAAACGTCTATCTCGTCCCCACACCTCTGCCGGATAACACGGACTACTTATACCGTGAAATATCCTCGCTACGGCTCGGCCTGTGAACGACTGGTCATGATGAATGCTTGTCAAAGTTCGGATGTCACGTGAAATACCGTCCCAGTTCACGTGCTCATCACGTGTGCTTTCAGCGGTACACGCGTCATCTTCCCGCCTTTTCTTGAGGGACTGTAGTTCGATTTTAGTGGCATTGTTTCGATCTTCGAAGTAAGCTTTAATGAGCAATTTCATTTCTAGATCGCTGTCTTTATCGACTTCCTCAGAACACTGCCAGTACTCGCTACAAGAAACCTTCTTCATTGATGAGTACAACAAATCGAGTTGTTTAAGCTGAGTCTGTTCTTCGGCTTGGATTCGATCATTAAGGAAATCGCAGACCTCATCTCTCTCCTCGTCAGTGAAGTCTCCCGGCGCTCGCACATGCATTGAGTTATCGGTGAACTCAACTAAGATACCTGATTGACCCGATGAGCTCATCTTTGAGTCAGGAGCAAGTGAGGAGTTCCACTGTAAAGCTCTTAGTTCTTTATAGACAGGATCTAAATCCCAACCCATCTGATCAGCAATTTCAACCACAGGGAACACGAGCGAGCTTTGCTTTTTAAATTTCCTTGCGCTGTTTTCGCAGTGGACCAATGCAGCTGCTATTGGCGGGATTCGTTTAGCTACGGCTTTCATGTGCGCATGCCCGCCATAGAACTTTACCGTGCACGTCGCTTTAACAGGCTGCAGTACTTCCAGCCAGCGGTTTTCGTGTAGTTCAAGATAACAAAGTAAAGTTGCAATGCTTTCTTCAGGCATGTCTAGTTCTTGTACTGATGATTCATTTGGTATTGCAACGTCATGTCCCCCACAGATTCGTTGGCTGTTTGACTGAAAGACATTGTCATTTTCTTCACACTTCATATCGCCATCTTTTGTCACGTGATCAACTTCTGTATTGTTAGGCTGTGGGTTGACTTTGCCCTCTAAACTGTCCAAGTCGGAGCCACCATTTTGCTTAGGATTCGGACTGAAAATCAATTGCTCCCGAGGGGGATTTCCAGATTCGGTGATTGGTTCCAGTTCCTCGTTTTCTGGAGAAAGAGGCATTCCATCAATCATCGGTTTCAAAAGCACATTTTTATGACCAGTAGAATTCGTCTGTTTTACACCCAATTTCAAAATTACGCGACCTAGTGGCGATGGCTTGTCTGCATTTTTTAAGCTTCTGTCAATCAAATTGGAACGACTAGAATTTGTAAAATTTTAGCTTTCTAAATTCAGAAACAAAACAAACTTGAAATTATTGACAGAACATTTAGTATTTTCCGACTTTTGATGTAAATTTAAGCTTGCTTCAGGGAGAACGAATAGTCGGAGATTTGATTGACGGTAGTCAAAACCACACTGAAAAAGCCATTCAAGTGTCGTCTGCAAAGGTCGCGTAATTTTGAA
Organism: Telmatactis stephensoni; assembly: GCA_029948255.1. Lineage (NCBI taxonomy): Eukaryota > Metazoa > Cnidaria > Anthozoa > Actiniaria > Isophelliidae > Telmatactis > Telmatactis stephensoni. The sequence continues at coordinate 308,263 of JALIZF010001773.1, forward strand.
AATAGGTGCAACATACCTTTCCCTTGAAGGGAATTCCCCGACCCGTTGATCAACTGTTCTTCAGAGATTTGACTCAATATTTCATCCGCCATGAAGTCTTCGTTGTCTTCTTCATAACTGACCATGTGTTCTTTAACTTCTAGACGCTTTGATTCTCTTTCTTTCTGAGCACGATGCAATTGCTTGCATTTACATCGAGGAAAAAGTTTGTTCACCAGCTTTTTCACAATTATCCTATCCACAGTGTTGGCGTGAATGTGACGCCTGAGTTCGCACATATCTTTACCCTACAATTAATAGATTCATGTTATTACAACCATAGGAAATTAAGTTTGATCGTCGCTCTCGACAATGATCACCCAAAGGTGAGCCACGTTCGCTCTCGACAATGATCACCCAAAGGTGAGCCACGTTCATTAAAATTATAGTTGGCATCCCGACTTAAAGAAAAGTTAAAATCTGGTTCCGGTTGCACTCCTGTGAATAGCGCTACCCGTTGGATGAATCCTTGTGCAGTGGATAAAATGATGCCGTGTTGTCTAATAAATTTATGCTATTGATAAGAGTTTTTTCAACGGATAGAATTATCCACCATTTGAACATCCGTGACCTCGCTCTTATAAGAGACACTTGTACAAACAAGCAAACAAACAAACAAACAAATGAACAAATGAACAAACGAATTAACAAAAAAAGAAATCAAACAAATAAATAGACGGTCGAACAAACAAACTCGGAAGAAAAAAATTAATAAACAAACAAACAAACGACAAAAAAATTGATAAACATGGTAAAGACATGTCTGTTCACAAACCTCACGATCCAGAAACACGTGACAGTGAGAAGGTAACCCGTCACGTCCAGCTCGCCCAATTTCTTGTACGTAACTCTCAAAACTCTTTGGCATATTGTAATGGATAATTGCACGCACATCTGACTTGTCAAGACCCATACCAAATGCGACAGTCGCCACCACAAGTCTGAGCTCACCCGACATAAAGCGCTTTTGCACTCGGCGACGCTGTGCTGCACTCATACCAGCGTGATAGCTTTCGGCCTCCCAAGTAAGATGGGCTTTTGGAGCTTTCTTTTTACCACTGTAAAATGAACGGTAAACTGATGTATTTATTGACTGAGTGGGAGGGCAAAATATTGGGATCGAAGGAAAAATATTGGGCTCGAGGTCACGACAGTACGGAGCGAGCGCTGCCAAGTGCGTACAGAATGAACGAGATAAAAGTATTTTCTAGTCAATAAGCATTTTATCATATGACTCTGTTTGACTATTTTATTTCCATTTTTGGACTCGCGCGCTGGTCAGGGTCTGGATTCTTTGAAAATCCGTATGTGCCTCGTCACGTCACTATTTCCAAAGGTTTCCCTAAGAGCGTGCGCGGTTTTCCTAAGAGCGACCAAACAACAAATATTTCAATTTTTCATGCGTCTGAACTCTAATAGATGCACAGATGACGTCAAAATGTGGTGAGAAAAAAGAACGCCACAAGGCGAAGTCGAGTGGCGTGACTGTTGTTCTCATCACATTTTGACGTCTTCCGTCCATCAATTAGAGCACTGACCCACGGTAAAATAGAATCTATTTGTTATATATAATATTCATCGAAACATTTCAGCCAATAAGATTTTTTGACGTCATCTATGCGTGTATACTGTAATAACACACGGTTCTCGACCAATCGGAGCGCGCGTATGCCACTTATTATATAAATGATAATAAGAATTAACACCGTTTGCATAATTACCCACTACATCAGACTAAAATTTCGTCTTTGAATAGGAAGATAGACTTTCCATAATCCAACAAAGTATCACTCAAATTGGTAGAGATTTCCAATATCACTAGTGAAAACTCCGCCTACTTGTGTGACTGTCTGAACACTGTTAGCTTGCATGCCCAGGGGAGGACAGGGCAAGGGGAGAGGGAAGGGGGACTGGGGACCCTTCCCTTCCCTCTCCTGGGCCGCTACGCAGGCTAAACACTGTTGGATTCTCGACAGCCTATTGTCCTCTTCCAGTCGAGACATTTTGACTGACGTAGCGCGTTAATATATTAAATGCGTAAGATGTTATTAGAAATTGGAGAATCTTTAAACCTAGGATGAAATTTAAAATTTCCAGATAAAAGGAAGTAGTCATTCCAACTGCTTTCCCTCCCAGTACGATGGTCAAGTTTTGTCGGCGATCACATTATAGCCTGCCAACAGGTTCTCCAGGGGAGATGGAGGGGAGGGGGACTGGGGAGGAGGGAAACCTTCAGTGATGAGAACAACAAATCGCGTTGTTTAAGCTGAGTTGTTTAAGCTGCATATGACCAGTCCCCCTGCCCATCCCCCTTCCCTTCCCCTTACTCCCTCTCCCTTCCCTTCCCCTTTCCCCCTCTCCCTTCCCCTTTCCCCCTCCCCTGGAGAGCCAGTAAGCAGGCTATCGATCACATCGGAGAGAAATTTTAATCCTAAGTACGTCTACCCTTACTATAAGGTCAAGTGATTTCAAAACATCTTTAGCCCTGTTTTGTCTATAAAGCTAAAGTTTACTTGGGAACGATTCCAAAATCAAGACCCAAGGGTAAGGTTTTCCACTTGTTTAATCTTTTCTGAAGGTAGATATAAGATCAGGTTAAAGTTTTTATAGAGTGTAAGTTAGGTATTTAGGGTAGTTTAGAAGGCTTAAAGTGAAAAGAAGTGAATAAAAAAAGTGAAACAATGCCCATTTTTCTGTTCTGTCCCTCCAAACAATCTATAGATGCACTGCAATACACCTTATTCCAAAATGGCGACAGCGGTGACAATCAGTAGAGTAAAACAAAACCAAAACATCAAATATCAAGGCTTATTTCTATGTAGGGTAAAGGAAAACACTGGCAAGACAAAATTAGCGACAGATTTCCTACAGATAAACTTTAACATGAATTGTGGACCTCGATGCCTCGCTTTCATGCTCTCTGCTGTCACTAGTGTCCGCCATTTTGGAATTAGGTATATTGCAAATTGAACACAAGTTCCCAGTCGTTTCGAATATGGGAAATTAATACACAGATTATGAGTCACTTACACGGGAAACGTCAAACGGTAGAGAGGATCACGTGAACTGCTTTTTTTTCGCGTTCGGCGTTGTCGTTCAACGAGGGTATGTGAAACGTAAATGTGAAGTCACCCTCTTTTGCCAAACGCGCAAAAAAAAAAAACGCGCAAAAACGTCGGTCACGTGATCTGCTCTGCCGTCTGACGTTTCCCGTGTACTGACTATGTAGTCAAAGATTCTGCTAAGTAATCTATTTACCGTTTTTTCAAGGTTTTCTTCGTTAATTCCCCGTCATCATCTACAGGGAGTTTTTCTGTTGGTGTCATGTGTTGTAGGCACGTTCTAACTAGGGTAGCAACACGTTCTGTCACTTCACGACGAGTACAGTAGATAATAATCGATTCACATTTAGAAAATCGAGGACCTTGTAGAAGTTCAATCAATGCCTTGAAAAAAGAATAAAAGAATTAACAAACAAAACACCGAACTGAACGAACAAACGACCAACGAACGAATTAACAAATAAATGAATGAACGGAATCATTTTATAAAAGCTCGAGTTCCATCTCATAGACATTAATATATTCGTCTCAAGTGCTCTCGATGGGATTGCTTTGGTCGAATAAAATGTATATGACAAATGGTATATTACGTGCATTCTGATTGGTCGAGAACCGTGTGTTATTACAGTACACACACATAGATGACGTCAGAGAATCATACGCGCGCTCTGATTGGTTAAAATGTTTCGATGAATATTACATATAACAAATGGTTCCATTTTTATGTGGTGAAAACAACAGTCACGCCTCTCGACTTCACCTCGTGGCGTACTTTTGTTTACCACATTTCCACGTCATCTGTGCATCTATTAGAGTACAAAAGCATGCACGGTAAAATGGAATCTGTTTGGCACACGCTGTGACGTCATTTGCGCGTGTGTACAGTAATTACACACGGTTCTCAGAACGTACGCAATATATATGTTTTAATTTTACGCCCTTATGGCCTTAATAAAAGGCAGGAGTTTAGGTCCAAAAATAGAGTTAATTTTTAATTTTAATTTTAGCTCCCTTTGCAAAATAAGTGGTTCATTCCCACGTTGTTTTTTGAAATTGAATATTAATGACTTAAATAGTATAAATAGACCTTGCATTTTGTGCCATTCACCATCCCCTTCTTTTACCTTGTACATATTTTTTAATAGTTTTATTTTACCTTATTTAATTTTACTTTTACTGAAGAAGACCGAAGGTCGAAACGTCTTTATTAAAGCTTTTTTGGACATTTGAAGTTGCCTGCCTTCTCTTTCAACTAAATTCAAGATATGTTTTAATTTTATGTACATTTTAAATAATGAACATAAAAAACAAATGCCATACTATAATAAACTCATCAGAAGACCTCACGATGTGTCGAAAAGAACAGTCAGGCCACTCGGCTTTGCCTCTTGGCGTAGTTTCTGTTCTCGCCACATTTTGATGTCATGTATCAAAGTACAGATGTACGGAAAAAAATTAAATCTGTATGTTAAATAGTCTATACTCAAAATGTTTACCTTATCTCTATCACGATCCCGTGACACCGATAGGTATAAATTTGGAGGAACTGCAGCACCCCTGATGACAGCCCCTTCGTCATTAAATATCCCAAGATGCTGTGCCACCGAGGCAGCGGTAGAACGAGTGGCTGTAGCTGTCAAACCAAGGAAACATCGTACACCAAATCGCTCCCGAAGTACCTACGAAAATTTTAGACAAATTAATTAAATAAACAGGGAACAAATAAGTGAATGTGCTTGGCTAACCAAGGAAATATCGTACACCGAATCGCTCCCGAAGTACCTACGAAAATTTTAGACAGATTAATTAAATAAACAGAGAACAAATAAGTGAATGTGTTTGGCTAACCAAGGAAACATCGTACACCGAATCGTTCCCGAAGTACCTACGAAAATATTAGACAAACTAATTAAATAAACAGAAAACAAATAAGTGAATGTGTTTGGCTACGACCCAAACGACTGATTAATTATCTTGTTTGGAACATTTTAGAAGTAATCCTAACACACTAGGGAACAGTCGAGAGAAAAGCAAACACAAATAAGTCAAAACATGAACTTGCACTGAGTAACCTTTATGGAGATATCGACAGATTGTGAACTGAGTTTGTTTGATGTATTGTTCTCTATCATTCCTGAGGGATCTTTCCGATATCTTGGGTTTTTCCTCCCTCAGAAAAGTGTCAGCATGTATGTTAAAACGTACGAGTTTCAAAATATTTAATGTAGGGATAGTCAGCGCGGAAAGAAACGATCCTACAAGCCTATATATTGTAATTAAATGTCAATAAAATCGATAGGGTGAAACAAAAGAATGCCAGTTTTATCAATAATCTTTATTAATTACCTTGCAGACTCGAAGATAAGAAGGTCTAAAGTTATGCGACCATTCAGACAGACAGTGTGCCTCATCAATACAGGCAAATGCAATGGGCGGCAAACGTGTACTGGAAGGCAGACACCCACCTCCCGAACCACTACCAACTAAAGCCTCTGGAGAGAGCAACAAGACTGCTATCTTCCCAGAGACAATATTCTCAAGGATTTTATCTCGTTGTGCCTTGGTTTGGTTAGTGTGTAGACACGCTCCTTTGAGGCCAAAGGGAAGACCACTAATCTATAACAAGAAGGACGCCTATTTGTTAATGAATGCATAGTTGACACATCGAAATAAAACTGCTTTTTACTATATCAACTTCACTGAGTCACTTCTCTACAATGGCCACCTCTCTACAATGACCACCTCTCTTCAATGAATACCTCTCTACAATGCCCACCTCTCTACAATGACCACCTCTCTTCAATGAATACCTCTCTACAATGACCACTTCTCTCAATAACCACCTCTCTACAATGCCCACCTCTCTACATTGCCCACCCCTCTATAATGACCGCCTCTTTCCGATGACCACCTTTTTCCAATGACCTCTCTACATATCGTCATCCACTTATTATATATATATATTTTTTAATATTTTCTATTACTATATACTCATTATATAAATATTCTTAAAGTGCTCCTAATGCCTGAATTTAGCCAATTTTGAACGATTTATACATCTTTGAAGAACTTATCTGTGAAAAATTTTTTCGAAAATATTGAATCCTGATCCCGTTATGAGGGCAAAAACAATTCTCGATTCGTAGATTTTTGTGAGTTACTTACTCCGCTGAACTAATGTTTGTACGCGGGCTCAAAAGTTGCCGACCAATCTTTATTATTATCTTATTTGTAATCCTTGTAAAATTATGCTTTTGCAATACTTATAATCAAATGAGTCATGCAAATAAAGAAATTACAACAACAATGACCACCTCTGTACAATGACCACCTCTGTACAATGACCACCCCTCTACAACGACCACTCTGTACAACGACCACCTCTCTACAACGACCACCTCTCTACAACGACCACCTCTCTACAACGACCACCTCTCTACAACGACCACCTCTCTCCAATGACCCTCTCTACAACGTGACCACCTCTCTCCAATGACCCTCTCTACAACGACCACCTCTCTCCAATGACCACCTCTCTCCAATGACCACCTCTCTTCAATGAATACCTCTCTTCAACGACCACCTCTCTACAACGACCAAATTCTACGGTAACGGCCAACCACCTACAATGAAGAACTGCCTCTATACAATGACCTCATCCTTACAACTATCGTACCTGATCCTCCATAAGTGATACAAGTGGTGATATAACCAATGTAATACACGGCAATCGTTTATAGTACATATAGGCTGGTAGTTGATAACACAGCGATTTACCAGCGCCAGTCGATAACACTACCAGAGATGAAATACCTAGACGAAACGTAGTACGTACGTAGTCAGACCAACGTAAAAAAAAGCACGTAATGACACACTATGTACTTATTGACTGAGCGGGAAGGCCGGACGGGAGATGAAATACCTATACGAAACGTAGTACGTACGTAGTCAGACCAACGTAAAAAAAAGCACGTAATGACATACTATGTCCTTATTGACTGAGCGGGGGGGCCGGACGGGAAAATATTTGCCTCGAGGTTATGCCGTAAAAATGACTAAGAACCAAATATTTTCCCGACCGGCCCGACCTAACTCAGCCAAATAAGCATTTCATCATATGACTGTTTTTATCACCATTTTATTTGTGTTTTTGGAGCGCGTGGGTCCGTATCCGGGTCCGGGTTTTCCGGACCATCTTCGAAAAGCCTCCGACCCCGCTGACGTCACTTTTTCCAAAGGTTTTCTTAAGAGCGCGTGCGGGTCCAAATAAAGGTCATGTGATAAATAATTATAGGCAAATAGATTCCATCTTTTCGTGAATCTGTACTCTAATAGATGCACAGATGACGTCAAAATGTGATACGATATTTAAAACCACATGAAATAGAGCAGATTTCGTATGACTGGGAAAACGGCACGGCCACTTAACGGTATGGTTATACGGCAGGAATTTTGAATGTTTTATAGACATAACGGCACAGGCACGGTCACGGTACGGCACAGACACGGTCACGGTACGGCGCAGTAAGTTTCCCACGAACTGAAACGCTCTAGCACATACGTACATGTATAAGTAATGACCTTTTGGTTCAATAACGATGAACGTAGTCTAAATGGCCTGCCTCTGGGAAGGGTAGGAAGGGGGATCATGAACAAAGACTGACAGTCTTTGCTAAAACGATAAATACTGTTATATTTCAAAATGTTACAAATTTGGCCATCCACTCACCACTGAGAATCCGCATGATTGCTTCTTCCTGACCAGAACGAAACGTGGAGAAACCCAACTGACCAAGTGCTGCATAGACCTGTTTGGGCGTATCTAGAAATGCATCAAGGAAGTTTAATAAATTTAACAAATTGAAGATGGTTTTGAGTTGTCTGTCCTCTTATTGACACACTCTTGACGTCATAAAATGTTCAAAACTCAAGTAGAACCACGAGCGGAGCGAGTGATTTCACTGCAAAGTTAATAAGTTGAAAGTTAAAAAATCCTTATCAAACGAACGAGCAACAGAAACGAGCGCGCGCGCCGAAACGCGTCAGAAGTGTGTCTGTCCTCTTATTGACACTCTCTCATCAACCAATCCGATTGCGAGATCAGTATCAAGTGATACTTTTCAGAGACGTCCCAAAGCGGAGGGAGTCGCTGTCTCATATTGATTTCGGAAACCAGTCAACTTTTTTGTCTGGGCGCGCTTGGTCCAAAACGAAATAGAAAACTTGTCCGCTTTGCTGTGTGTGCAGAGTTAGAGCACTTGGGGATTGATCAAAACACTCGAGAAGCGTTGAGCACTCGACTACGCCTCGTGCTTCTCTTAACACTTCTCCCGTGTTCTGATCAATCCCCGCGTGCTCTAAATCTGCCCACAGCACGCGCGCGCGTTATCTATTTCTTCAATATTGGTCTTTATAGACCGCCATAAATCAGTCACTTCTTGATGAACGGACAGTAATTAACCTTAGTTTGACAATCTTACTCATAATAATTGATTTCTATCCATGACATTTAACTCACCTATAACCTTTCCATTCGCAGTCTCAAACAGTGGTTCGATAGCCTCAGGGGGAGGGGGTGGTACATAAACAGGGCGTGGCAGTTGATGGGGCAATATAACGAGATTACAGTTTGGTGATCCATCAAGCGTTGCATCATCATCTACAGCAACTCCGGCAGCCATTTGTGCTGCCTTCTCTAAAGTGAGTTCTTGGAGGAATTGATCATCTTCAGGGACAAATTCTTCTTTATCATCGTCTTCGTCAGGTCTGATGAAAAACAACAAACAGCTTAGCATTGTTAATCTAAATCTCGCCAACCAAGGGGCCTGATTAGGAGAACAACGCCATTCAAATAGTAGATTAATGTAGAAGCATTCAAATAGTAGATTAATGTAGAAGGGAAGGGAAGGGAAGGGAAGGGAAGGGAAGGGAAGGGAAGGGAAGGGAAGGGAAGGGAAGGGAAGGGAAGGGAAGGGAAGGGAAGGGAAGGGAAGGGAAGGGAAGGGAAGGGAAGGGAAGGGAAGGGAAGAGAAGAGAAGAAGAATCTCTAAAAATCGAAATTACTAAGTATTCTATTTACTTACAATTCTCTCGCTGTCTTTGCTGCTTGGCCTTTACAGTTCTTTGCCCAGTGGCCTTCTTGTCCACACTTGTAACAACTTCCAGTCGTACCTGTACCCCATGACCCCCTACCTCTACCCCGCCCACCCCCACCTCGACGAGACCAGCTGGACTTACTGACATATTCACCACGTGCTTTCATCATTGTAGCCCAGGCCCTGCGTTTGTAGGCTGAACCCGTCATTCCGTTTCCACGGCGACGATATGTTTTGTGCTTCATGTCCAGTCGAACGAAGTTGTCACTGACAAGATTTGCCGAGGAGGTCCTGGAAATGATCATTACAAGTTTATGGCATTTAAAACATAATAACGCAGTTGTGATGTGACGTTCAGTCATTGTCATTTGGGTGGCATGAATGATAGATTGACTGTTTAATCTATGCAACGTGTGATAACACATCGAAAAGAAATTGTTAGGTAACATGAAGTTACGCTATATAAATGCACTTATTTCTACCACTGCTACAAGTACCACTCATCATCATCATCACCATCATCATCATTATTACCATCATTGATACATTCACCTCCATTTTCACAATTTACCATCGGTTGAGTGGTCACACAAAGCACTAAAGCGAGGCTTCAGGGTACACACAAAGGATTATTTCAATTTGTACCCTGAAGCCTCGCTTGGATGCTTTGTGTGTGACCACTTAACCGATTTATGGAAATTGGCGTATACAACGAAAAGCATTGTCGCCCTGTTTTCATTTTAATAAAATTGCGGTTTTTACCGTTCACACGAAAATAACAGTTGCCTTATAAAAAAGTTGCGTTAAAACAACATCGCAGCCATGTGAGCAGGACACGAAAAAACGTAGCAAAAACAAAACTGAAAATGCTTTTTAAGTGACATCTCTATTACAAAGGGTTCAATTATTACATGTAATAATGCTATTGACATTATAATTGGGTTTTTTTTCCCGATTTTTCGATTTTTTTTTTCGTCTTGTTAAGTCAATAAATGACTTGAAATACAGTAGAGCACGGTACATATACATGTATAGTCACCCTTCTCTCACACTCACTACCTCTACATTCAGTATTATATACTATACAGTAAGACAAGGTCCCATTCAAGGTATAGTCAGTCATCTCTCACACTCACTACCTCTACATTTTGATATTGTCACAGAATTAAATTAACTAATAAACCAGTATTGGGTGTATGTACAGAACCACACCCAACTCACAAGTGAACAACTCCCATTACCTTTTCTTAGATTCACTTTTCATTTTCACCTCTTCAAAAGTCTCCTGTGGACCTTCGTCTGAAAGACATTCTTGTTCTTCTTCATATCTAGAAAACATACCAATAACAGTGGTTAACAGGGATATGGTTAGAAATTGTGTATACAGTAAAAAAGTAGTGTTATAACACTTGCTTGGAAGATGTCATCCAATTAGTTTGTTAAAACCAATTCAAACAACTTATGTATACAGTGAAACAGTAGTGTAATAACACTTGCTTGGAAGATGTCATCCAATTAGTTTGTTAAAACCAAACAACTAATGTTATTATTGCCATTTGTTTTACATCTTTTGAGTGTATGTCAGGAGTGTCAAACCAATTAAATGATTCCCTTCCAAGGACAACGTGCTACATTAGTGAACCTGCTATAATACTAACCCCTACTATAATGAACCATATTATCTGCACCATCAAACTATGGGCCACATTGGAAAAACGATTTGATCTTTATGTGTATACCCAATAAAGTTATATTATATTATTATTATAACTGAAGATGTATTGCTACTCACCCATAATCAAAGTCACCATCAACAATCAGCTCCTCTGATCTCATCTTCTTTTGATCTGGTATCTCTATATCTTGAACATCTTCAAGGTCAGCTTTTCGCTTCTTTGTATTTTCCTTTTTACAAGTTTTTTCACTATCTTGACCATTAGGATGTTCAAATGTTTGACTTGTATCTCCAATATCTACTGACTCTCCCTTTTTTTCCTTAGTATTCTCTATTTCAGGTATTGCTTTCAACTCCTTGGACGCAGTCTCTTCAGATATGTTTTCACTGCTGTTATGGTTTGTTCTTGAGGGATTTGCATCTTCAACTTTTTCTGATCTGCATTTTCTTTTCTTCATATTTTGTGTCTCACACATTGTTTTCAAATCCTTGAACTTGATCTCATCAGAAATGTTTTCCCTGCTGGCATGACAGGTAGCTCCCTTTGATTTTGCCAAAACTTCTGTTGCTATTAACGTGGCACTTTCTGATGAAACAGATGCAGTGGAATCCTTAAAGTCAGGTGGAAAGTCTCTGTTTCTGAAACAGTTTCTGTCATTGATTTTTGAACTAATTTTTCATCATCTGAAAACATTTCTTTTTCCACATCAGTACCATAAGTACTTTTTTCCTGAGAAAATGAAGGTAAAAATTCTTGTTTTTCAGACTCACTGTTTCTGTCATCCTGACTCCATGAGTTTTGCTTTTCACTGTGTTCATGAATCATTTTTCTATTAGCAAATTCATCTGTCTGCCTTGTAGATGCAACAAAATCTTGCTGCAATATATCCTTGTCTGTTGTGTTGTCAACCTCATCTTTGTTTTCTATTTTCTTAAGTGATGCAGCAAACAGAGATGCTCGTCTTTTCAACCTTGATTCACTAGTTCCTGGAGTTTTTCTAAACTGCTTGTGATTTGACTTGGGGTGAGATTCATCCTTTGAAAATCAAGAGGATTTGAACTACACTTGATATCAAGGGCGGGTGTACATGGGGTAACATTGAAAATCAAGGACTGTCTAGGGAGGAGAGGGGTTGAAGGAGTAAAAGGGGAGGGGGAGGAAGAGTGAACGGATAAGAGAGGGGAAGGGGGAGAGGGGAAAGGGTCCCAAGTGAAAGGAGAATGGGGGAAAGGTGTGGAGGAATTTTAGAGAAATTTGTGTTTTAAAGTGGCACCAACTTTCAAAAATAATTTCAAAATATGAACTAAATAATACTAACCTTGGAGTTTTTGTAGGAATTTGAAAATGCTCACAGGATCCAGACCAAAAGTCTCTACATCTTTATCCTCACTTTTGGTTTCAATTTTGTCATCATTGTCAGTCTTATTCTCATCAGAGGGGCATTCCTGATTAAAAACAATTTCAATCAATTGATGCATTTGTACAGTAAGGATCTACACAATAAGTGATCTCTGATCACGATGAAGTTTAAATTATAAGGAAAAAAATAATTTTCCATTTTAAAAGATACAGTAACAAAAGCAATATTTATTGATTGTCTTCACTGTGGTCAACTGTGATTTATATAGTCAATTGAAGAAATGTTGTCGGGTCTAAAAACATAGAAGCTGAGACCGAAATGGTGCATGGGATGTCAATAATTATATTCTGAATTACTTATTTACGCTGCAACCGATAAAAAATTGAAGCCAAACGGCCCGCCAACACAGGTCCTGGATACGCTTTTGGCATTTTGCACCGAAGGCAAAGCGTAAATGAATGAATCAGAATATTGACATCCCAAGCACCATTTCGGTCTCAGCTTCTATGTTCTATGTTTTTAGACCCGACAACCTTTTTTGAAATAGGTGTATACACTCAAAGCTCTCGTAAACAACCAAGTGAATTGAAAGAAGTGGCCGCAGTTAGTAGTTGTCACTTAGCAGAATACAGGCCTTCTCTGGTTAGAGACCATGCACCAAAATAACCAGAAGTAGTACATAATTGTATTAAAGCTCGAGTTAATGAAGAAGTTCTTCTAATAATCTGTTAGTTTTTCCCAAAAGTGGTTAGGGCAATACAAGAGGGATTGCTCAAGGAAACTTTTAGCTTTCAGATATTATTATACAGTGTACAATCATTACTGTACAAATCATTAAGTACTCTGACTTATTTTCGGACATTTGAAAAAACTTCAGTAAATCTCCAAAGGGTGACAGAATCTGAAACATTGAGACTTGTTAGAAAGAGAGCTTTGAGTGTACTTTGTATCTACAATATTTACCTTAGTTTTGGGTCGCTGACCATGGCATAGCCGTACAGGTTTGATATTGGCCCAGTCATTTTTTAGCCTTACTGGGGCTAATGGCTGTTTTACTTCATACTTCTTATTTAATTTCTTACCAAATACTCCGTCATCTTCCTATTTCAACAAAAGATAAAAAAAGACACTTTCCATATGATCCTGAAAATGGCATGGTCACTGGAGACCACTTTCATGGCAAGAATTTCACAGCACGGTGTTGTCACTTTCACACTCATACTGTATGAAGACTGCAATGATTTTTTGATACAGTACTGGCAAACTTCAACAAAATATATATATACCATGCTGAGGGCTCGAACTTTTTCCGAACAAAAATTCACACTCATAGATTCTAACTAACACACTTCCAAGTGACAATCCATTCATAAAATATATCTCATTGGTTCTAGAAGTTTAGTTTAGTTTATTTAGCTTTTCCTTCCTAAGAAGGCAGGGTCACCACAACAGCTTTTGCCAATTACTGTGGGCCTTGTAGTGTAGTAGAGCAGACCATAAACACTGGCAACTTCATAGCCTACTCTCCCTAAATAGTGGAATTGTGGAATGACTTACCCCAGTAAATAAGAAACTCTGGTTCATTAACTAGTTTTAAAAGTAAACTGAACCAGGTGTGGGTTCTTCCACGTTCCTCCAATGCAAGGGTATGTGTAGTAGTTTTGAAGAGATGGGGCCTACAGTTTAATGTCCTTAGAAGACATGAAGGTCTAACCACTTGTAGATGTAGTTACAAAGCAGCACCTTCTCCTTGATTATTTAAAGACCCTGAGTGTTGGTCTAGCAGGGGAATCGAGCCCCGACCTTCTGCACTGAAGACCGACGCTTGCCCAACTGAGCCAACTGGGTGGTGGTATATATGTACACCTGGTTGTATAGTCATGGTTGTCCTTTTGTGTGAACTATACCACTGCCAGCAACTATTATACCATTGAATCGCTTACCCGATAGAGTGCACTCCATATATCCGTAAAATAAAACTTAATATGTATTGCCTTATTGCACTATTATGTACAAACTAGTTGATATCACTGAAGCAGAACAGTGCAAATATCAATAGCAAGGTATCTAGTGGTCTTTGTGTTTCTTTGTGTAGTTTATGCCTGAGTGAATACTTAGTTATCGGATAACAAAATAGTTGATAAGTAAATACTATTATGCACTAAATATTTAGTAGTTGTTTCACGGATACATGGCATGCATTGTAATTTACAGGAGAAGTGTATAAAAGTTTAGTGTGCTCTTATATTTCCAATTGTCAGTGATTAACTTCCGTTGCCAGCAAGTCTATTTCAAAAGGACAGCCCTGATAGTAACATTGTACATTGATCTTTGAAGACCTTTCTCAGAAAAAAACCTGCAATATCATTGTACACTTGTAAGCATTTCCATGTAGGATCTACAATAGGTATGGAGAGATAATTGGGCTTTGACTTATTTTGTGGGGATTCAGGGTAAGCTAGCAAAGAATAGAGTGGGATGTACCAATAAACAGCAGGAAAAATTAGGGGGATTGCAAAAACGACAACAACTTACAACAACAACTTACAACAAACAATTACAACAAAAAAAAAACTACACTGTGAAACCTGAGAAATTTGGCCAGGTCCTGACCTTTTAAGGGGACTATTTATCACCCCTCTTTGTTGATTATGTGCCAACCAGAGAGCAATTGGCTGTTTTATATAGGATTGTGAAAAGGCGTATTAACATTACAATGAATTTTTTAATTAAAAACGAAATATTATATTATATATAATACAATATGTAGCAAATTGTCGTACAAGTACCTCCACATTTTTGTGTTTTTCTTTACTCTTAGCAAATTCGTCTTTCAAATGTTTGTATTTTACATAGGTATCTACAAATGAAAAAGATTATTATCACCTTTATATGATGTAACAACTCTGAGATTAAGCAACAGCAAGTTGGTACAAGCAAAAGAAGGACAATCTATAAAAGTACCACCTAGTGTTCACCAGAAATAACTATAGGCAGATCAGATCAGACCCAAAGGTGAAGCATTATTTCCATATTATATGCTACAATTGTAGTCGACTGCCTCAGAGGCAATACACCTTTACAGCCAATTTTAGTCTTACACTTGACGCTATGAATCAGCAGATTATAGTTCTTTAAGACAATAGCTTTATCTTATTTAGGAGATAGCTTACTCTAAAAATGTAAGCTTATAAGCTAAAGTTTAGCTACAGTGTATAACTTAAGCGTAAACTGTACATTGTACATGTGGCTTAATTCGTCCTACCTCTTATTTCATCGGAAGCATTCTTTATATCATCCTAAATGATACAAGCAATATCAGACTTAATTTAACGTGTGTCTACCAACAAAGATTCTTCAACAAAGAAACAAATCCAGTCTATTCTGGAATCTAAATCCACGAACCTTGTTTGGTCGGCGACCATGTTTTCTTTCAAACATACTCTCCCAGCATTTTAGCTCACGTTTAATCGCAGTGACCTCCTCCATCACAACGCAAACAATTTAGAATATTGTAATTTTGGATTAAAATTTAGATACGCCTAAAATAGCGCAGAGAAAAAGTCCGATCTAGTATCTATCGGAGTATCGTAAACAATTTTCCCGCCATCTTACGAATGAAAGTTCGAGAAAGCCTGGGAACGAGTGTGGCGATAACCACAGGAATCCCACATTGTATAGACTCGGCTCGGTTTTTCTTTCTTTCTTTCTTTCTTTCTTTCTTTCTTTCTTTCTTTCTTTCTTTCTTTCTTTCTTTCTTTCTTTCTTTCTTATTTCGGATCCTTTCTTTTCCTTTCTTTTCCTTTCTTTTCCTTTCTTTCTTCTTTCCTTCCTACCAACCTTCTTTTCTTTCGTTTTTGATTGCCAGTACAGTTGATTAAGTTTTCAACCAAAATGGTTGTGGATGAGATCTCTGTACATTGTCCCGTGTGGAATGCGCATCATTCGGGGTGCTTGTGATCTAAATCTGGAAGAGCTGAGCTGGAAGACGAACGTGCCATCACGCTATCTCCTTCAGTGGTCTCAAGAACGAGAAACCGTTTAATATAATGTAAGCGTTAGCACACCGCATTTCGACAGCTCTGTCAAAGTTATATTAGTTTGCCGCGGAAACGAGGCAACTGCTCATGAAGTGATCAGAAACACACAGTTTCCAAGATGATATCACTGAAATTAATTTCAGCCAATGAGTGTAGAGAGAGTTCACCATGTAGTTTTGGAGTTTCTCCCCCAAAAAAGATCTCCCGCACGGCGTGACGTCCCAACATGAAATTCTGCGAGTTCCAGTGTTGCGCATGTGCGTGAACTTACGCGCGTAAGTTTATAAAATCCACAAAAATCAGCAAAATGAAAATATTGTTTCACTCATTTTTAGGTAGCCAAGACTTCTGGGGTTTTTTTGGTCATCGATATCATGATTTTTGAAGTCATTAAATAAAAAATCAAAGCACAAACTATTTAAAAAAACTTAAAAGTAAAGCCTTTTTTGCATTTTTTGACGATGTTACGTTTGTTTTTCTCCAATGGTCTTAAATAGATTGCCACACGACACAGGTAGCCCAAACTAATTATCATCGTGCGTGTGTAAAATGCGCCCTCTCTGAAACAGAGCCTGGGGTGCCTGTGAGTCGACGGACCGTGGTCCATTTACGCATTTCAACCTACCATGCACCACCAAATTTCTCAAATTCACATTCCAAATGGCTTACCGACATTATTTTTGAGAATTTTGGGGTTTTCGATGCACCTTCGGTAAATATTTGATTTTTAGATGTAAACACATCACGGCTCGACTTCCGAATTTCGTTACCAACTTGATAACGAATGAACTTCATAATTCATGTTGGAAAAGTTTTGTGAAATCAACTACTGTAATTTCATGTCCGTAAAAGTCGACTTAACTTTGAAAATCTGAAAACAAGAGGATTGGCCTGAGATCTTTGCTATTGTAATGGCAATTACGTCATAGCACTTGCTAACAATACATGCAAACAAATCTGATAATTCATTTTCATTAGATATTATCTCGATTTTATTTTTCCTTATTTTTTTGTAATTTCCAGTTTAAGTGAAAAAAGTAACTCCAGTGAAATTGATGGCTTCATAAAATTCATTTACGCGAAGAAAAAATAGCACTGCATGGACCAAGGATAAATCCTTGGGGGAAACCAGATGTAAAGAGTAGTTTTTTTAACACCAAGTGCATTTTATATACGCTTTCTCTTCATTTGCACTAGAAAGCTTGCCGTAGAGTCGCATAGCAATTCAGTGGTGGCTTTGCCGAAGAAAGAAAACCCACTGCGGAGGACATAAAACCCGGATAGTGACAACTGCGCTTGCGTAGACTGCCAATTTTCTGGGTTGGGCATGTAAATATGTTTTTCATAATTCTTCTTCGAAGAGAACTGCCTGAAAATTCAGTCTCTTTCACTGGTAATCTAGCTCTTCTTTTTGGCTCGTGAACGCTAGAGAGGTCTAAAGACTTCTATAAATAGATAACCCGAAATCATATGACAGAGACAAATTCCTAGCTAAAGCTGATGATAAAAGGAATTTTTATTTTTACTTTCATCAAGAAAGTATATTAAATTAAATAATCAATTTCTTTTTCCCATTATCTTAGTTGTTACATTTCAGCACGTTTCAAAGATTTCCTCGTAGCGACAGGTTTCTTGACAGCATTCTTCGTGCAATGTCCGGCGATTCTTCGGCTCATAAAATGCATTGGCGTCTTGAGCTGAAAAGGACAAAATAGACTTGAATAGACTGAAATCTATTATTCTCATATAGATAACATAGTTCTTATATAGGCTTCGCTATCACAATTTATCTGATATCTTCTGAGCGAATGTGAGAAGAACAACTGATGCATGTATATAGGCCGAATACAGCACGAGGGAGCAAAGTTGAAAGCCTGCAGTTTAAACGGGACTTGAAGTTCTTCTAGAGCTTATTCAGTTCGTGAAGCCATGGTCATTATTGTTTTTATTTACAAAATAAACTTTATGACTAGATTCTGGGCGAATTCAGTTCTGGCCGTTTCGTATCTGTCCCAACTTCCTCTATTTTTGCCCTCAGCTGCCTCAGTAAAGCATTCGACTCGCGTGCTTGTTGCCTATATATACTTTAGATTTTAATTTACCAGTTTTTACCACAGCCCTCGCGTTTAAAGTCAAAGTACAGAGACATAATTACCATAGCTGGAAAGAGCACGTCAAAATAGTAAAACTGTGAAGTTTGAATGAAGTAACTTTCAAACCCACGAAGATATGAATTTTCCGAAATCGAAATTTTGCATGATATGAAAACATTCGCTGCCGTATAGGGAAGAGTTGCCTACCAGCAAAGGTTTTCTTACAAATTCACACTTTTCAAATATTCTCGCAGTTTTGGATTTAATTCTTTCAAAATTCATTGTCTAGCTTGCTAATTTTAACATGCTCTTCCCAGCTATGGTAATTCTTTTTCTGTTTTACGAATTTAAAGATCCCTGATAAAAGCTCATTATTCCTAGAGCATTAATTTTAGGAAATGTTCATTAAACAATAAATTATTCTTTCATCTGAGGAAAATAACACGGAAGAGCAATGAATTATAGTGTACCAACATTACCTTCTTTGACGTCAATTACTCGTCTGAGTCGTTTCGGATTTTCGATCGGAGGGTTACAAATTTCTTTGAACTTGGCATTTAATTTCTCACCGCAAAGTTTATGGCTTTTTCCACTTGTCATGTCTGTTAGTACAGCCAAGACGATGACAGAAATAATGGATACACAGGTGTACTTCATCTAGGAAATGAGAGGAGATAATTTGTAATTTACTACATATTAGCCGGAAGATCTCGAGTCGATCAATTAGCAGTTCAGTGGGCGATGAATTGTTTGTTTTCAGATTGATAAATATTTTTTTAGTGTAATTAACAATTTGAAATATTTTCTGCGAAATATCATGGAAGAAACATACAGAGACATAAACAGGACAATAAAAATATTTTTGAAAAAAAAATTACTAAGTGGTAATACTTCTTCTTCGTGTATCTTCTGTTCTGTTCTATTCTGCCGTTCTGTTCTCTTTTCTTCTCCTCTCTTCTCAATTCCTTCTCTTCTCTTCTCAATTCCCTCCCTTCTCTTCTCTTTTCTTCTCTTCTTTTCTCTTCTCTTCTCTTCTCAAATCCGGCTCTCTTCTCTTCTCTTCTCTTCTCTTCTCTTCTCTTCTCTTCTCTTCTCTTCTCTTCTCTTCTCTTCTCTTCTCTTCTCTTCTCTTCTCTTCTCTTCTCTTCTCTTCTCTTCTCTTCTCTTCTCTTCTCTTCTCTTCTCTTCTCTTCTCTTCTCTTCTCTTCTCTTCTCTTCTCTTCTCTTCTCTTAGCTTTATTTTAAAGAGCACGCAGGAGTAGAAAGAGCACGCTCTATAAGTAAATTAAAATTATCATGTCACGGGTTTTTTTTACACTAAAAGCAATGATTTTCATTTGTTTCTTTTCTATTCTTTTGTTTTATTTTCTTTTTCTTTTTTCTTTTTGTATTTTGCACTTTTGTAGTTAATTTCCATTACGAGAGGTAGGATCAGGGGAAAATTACTAGGGGAGTCCATCTCGCGCTCTACAGTGCCGGAGCTAGGCAAATAGAGTTAATTACACATTACAACGGTAGTTGTAACCGCTTACCATTCCTAAATAAAGATAGAATACTTTAGATGGTGTACGAATTTTTTTTCGGGGAAGTTTTGGAAAATTTAAAAAACTGCCGGTCAAATATGAATTCGGCAGTTTTGAATTTTTGTTGCAAGAATATCTCCAAGAATAAGAGTCGAAGGATATTCAAAACATTCTATCTATATTCAGGAATGCTCAATTACTAAGGAAAGTGCTTCAAAACCGAACTAGCCCTACATGTCTTGTCTCGGCACAGAGTAGAACGACCAGGATTGAATTTTTCGAATTGTCTTTTGGTCGCTCTTGAAAGCAGCCAATCAGAGCTCGTTCTAAAAATAGCTCAGCTAGTTCGGGGATGGTCCCACACATCATTACCACTAGAGCGCGAGATGGACTCCCCTAGTAATTTTCCCCTGGTAGGACACATTTTTTAATAAGGTGTTGATATAAGGCAACTTAGGCTTGGTCCATACCAATCCGGATAATTTGAAATTAAATGCATCTTTTTTCTCCCGTTTTCGCAACTTAAAATAGACAAAAGATCAAACCACCAATGACGTATATAACTCGTGGATTGAGTTAACATCGGGTTGCCCTATATATTTACTATTAGAACTAAAACGGTTTACAATGATACTCGAGTGAGTGGGTGAAAGAGTAAATGAGTGGGTGAGTGAGTGAGTGACATCGACGTCCCATCCCACTACCTCGCGGATTTGCAATCCACGAGTTAAAGCACGCCGTTTCAGTGTGGATGGAAGGCCTAACCATGGCAAAAAGACGCGATTTTTATCCCGGTTATTGTTGACGCAGCCATAATTTCCTCTATCGAACGCCTTCATGATCAATTTCACTCATCTTACTTCAGCACTTCGGTCACTTCGGTAATTCTCACTTCTCACTCACGTACTAATCTCGGCGTGTGAAAATAAAGTCATTTGTGGGGATTCCTTCCAATAATGTCTTCATTAAGAGTTCCGTTTGTTTGTGGGACCTATTTCCTCCATATAAATTTGTGTAGATTTTTGGCTTATTAACTTTTTCTTCAGAGAGGAAAGGTGTTGCTTTTCAAGAGGGTCTCAATGGGTTTAACCGTCAACCGTCAAACGGCCTAAATTTTAACCGTCAACCGCGTCAAACGGCCTAATTTTAACCGTCAACCGTCAAATGAGGGGAATTTTAACCGTCAAATGAGGGGAATTTTAATCGTCAAGCGTCAAAAATAATTAACCTGATAAATACACCCAAAAACAATGTTTTCAGGGTATTTCTCCCAATTAAGTGTGCATATTTTTTAACTGGGCGTGGTAACATTTCAACTGTTTTACATTTAAAACATTGATAAAGGTCATAGAAGTTCATAAAATGTCCCAAACTAATCCCTTCACATATCGAACTTTGCCTAATACAGCAGATTCGTTATGTTTTCTGGTTAAACATTAAACCGCAATCAAAAGACCATAATACTAAGAGAGCGCTCAGTATTGATGTCTGTGCGATGTCCGCGGCGACTAAGGCTATGTTTAGTAATTTTGCCATATCGCACGCAAGGCTCTCAAACAATAGAATTCAAAAGCCGAAAGTAAACGGTCCCGTCCGCGCGCACATTAAAATTAAGAGCAAATTCTATTGCCAATTCTTCATTGTTTACAAAAGTATGTGACCTCTTTATTTTAGAATAAAGGGCTTAGAATTAACAGAATTTGACTGACTGATAGTTATATTAAGGATACACGGGACACAAAATCGCTTCAAATTGCTATTTTTTAGAAAACGTGCTGTAAGGTTAATTAGGGTATAATCTTTCATTTTATAAGAAAAGCAAATTAAAAAGTTTTTCACAAAGCGAGTTATTTCAAAAACATATTCACCCCTGTGTAAATAAACCTTAATCCTTTGAAAGTTAAAATCATGCTTTTCTCGGGAAGAGTTTTGAAAAATGCAACTTTAAAAGGTTTATTCTCCCTTGGTAATCAATCAATTTCAACGATATTTGGCAGGTTGATTCAAAAGATATTCATCTTCCAAAGTATGCCTACGTTTCCTATGTCGAACTTCAAAATTCAATTAGAAAAGAATGGAGCGTTAATTTAAAAAACACAGACACACTTTGCAAGATCAATGTTGGCAAAACAATTAAGGTGGAATAAAAATTTGATCCATCCATACAAAACGGAAGGAGAATAAACCTCAAATTCGGAGACTGCGCTTTTTTTTCGGTACTTGATAATTCCCAAATTAATCAGTTTTATGAGAAAAAGATATAAGATATGTAAATTTTGGTCTTTAGCTAGGCTTTTAGAAAATGTATATTTTATTAGGAGTTAACGTAAAGTAAGCGGGCCACTGGGGTTCAAAGTGAAGTACTCGATTGTGTCCCGTGTATCCTTAAAGTCTGCTATAATTGTTCGAATTCGATTTTGATAGAACTTGATTATGCACACAGATAAAATCAATCATCCTTTTGCCTTGATTTAGTACATTTATATCAGGAAATGTTTATTTACGCCCTTATTCTAGCTCTGAAAGAATTATTTTTTTTGGTTTTGGTTTAAGATGGCATCCTATAGCATGCACGGGCGTGTTCTCCTTGCACTCTAAATACTCTCCTTCGTTCTCAAAAGCGCTGAATTCAAGATTGAACGATGTTGCTCGAGGTTAAGTCACCACAACTACATGGATCGTGCCCTCAGCGTTACAAAAAGTTCGCTGCCCCCTTTAAAACGCTCAACTGGCGTTTTATCCAATCTGGAGAGCGTTTTCAAGAAGATGCTGTTTCGACTAAAACGTTGTTTTAACTACAATAAGATGCAAATTTATCAGGATCAGACATATCCATGGTTTTCAACAATAAAACATGCATCCCGATTGCGTCTACAAATGGGGACCTTGCAGTTGAGACCCCATAACATTTTACGCGTCCAAAGGCATGCTGTTGCTTACGTTCTTTACACCCTCCCCCCCCCCCCCCCTCCCAATACATTATTGTTCTGTGCATCCAGGACTCAAAGACTGAACAAAATTGTTTGGAAGGGAGAGGGAGGTAGGTCCCTTAAGGGTGTATTGCAATATAAAAATTGCCCGTCTCGTAGGGAAATTTGAAAATGCCCTAAGATGCTTCTAAATAGTCAAATCGCTTTTACATTTTATAGTTGGTCTTCCTTGAGGGAAATTTGATACATTTACCAGGCACTTTCAGTTTATTCTAGGATATTATACATGAGTGCTAGCATTCTCAACTGAGTAAACTGAGTTCGGATATAGGTTTAATTTAGTGCCAAAATCCGGAACCTCTGTCAGGCGGTCAACTGTAACGCCAACTATAGTGTGGTTGACAACTTTTCTTTGTCGTATTTTTTCGTATAGATGAACTAGAAAACAAATATTTTGAAAAACACGTAATTGTGCGTGACGTCCTACTTAGTCCAAACCCTAATCAGCCCCTTAGTCCAGGTAATGAATTGACGAAATAACGTGCAGACGGCGGAAACTGACAACTTTCGATGGCTTCTCAAAATTATGAGATCGACCTAGAAGCTATTAAGATTAATATTTTGTTTACAAGGCCCTTTATGAAAAAAAGTCAAATGCCACCAGAATTTAGCAGAAAAGATCATCATTTTCTTATAAAATACAGATTTTACTGTTATTTGATAAGGTTACAAGATTAAGATTACAAGTTTTAAGTAATAATAGCAAAACTGTAGCACTTATATATGCAATTTTTGAGGAAAAGGTAAAACATCAGCTTCATTGTGCCAATAGCTTTGATCAGTAACTTATTTTCACTTAATTTTAAGGTGGCTCGACTGGGTTTTGTTTGAGGCGCACCGCCTCCGCTGTTTGATCGCAAAATGCGTCGCAGCAAAAAACATAATTTCAAAAAAAAGAAAAAAAATTCCACAGCAAGTCTTGGGATAGATTAAAGTTTCTTTCGACGTTTAGATCATTTTGATCGGAGTTTTCAATATTATAGTGGCGGCATGGCGATTTCCATAAACTTGTTTTTTTGGAGAAACTAGAGTTTTGTACAAAACCGCGTTATTTTCTGAACTTGTGAATTCCGATATGCCGCTCTTGTTTGCCTTTTGTAAACCTTCCGAGTGGCTTCGAGTATGATAATTTGAAAGAGCAATTTCAATGGCTTATATTAAAATAACAAAGGATGAGTGCATGCAACAAGCGGAATCGGAATTCACAAGCTAAGTTCAGAAAAAAAAACTGCACAATGGAGATGCTTGACGACCGAAACAGCGTCAACCCGATGTAAGCGGCCTGAAAATTTACGTTTTTATAATTTATTTGGATATCTTACAATGCTTCAATGGCCATGACATGTGTACGATTAAGAAACAACTTGGTGAAAACGCTGATACTGCAGTAAGAATAAAATATATCGAGGGAATCTTAAGTTTTCTAGCTTTTTATAAAGATAAGTGAAATGATAAACGAAAGATGAGGCGCACCTCTATCGACTTGACCTAATATCATATTTCTCAAAATCGTGCGACGCAATTTTATTCTACTTTTCCAAACGAACAGAATGTGTGTTGAATTGAATGTGTCAACATGAGCTCAAAAAAAGCTTTTTCCGAGTCCTAAAAGTAAGGTTTTTGGCCAAGTAAACTGAATGCTTGGAATTGTTTACTTTTTGATGCGTAAAAGTTCAAGTACGTTTTATTCGAAAACGCTTCCATAGAAATCGTTGAAGCTGAGTAAGCCTTACTCGGAGTGCAAAGCTTGATTTAGATTTTATGAAACGATAAATGCGGTTTTGTACAAAACTGTAGTTTTTCAAAAAGAAAAAAAAAACAGGTTCATATGAAAATCGCCATGCCGCCACTATAAATCATTGAAAACTCCGATCAAAATGGTTTAAACGTCAAAAGAAACTTTAATCTATCCCCAGACTTGCTGTGGATTTTTTTTTTTTTTTTTTTTTTTTGAAATTATGTTTTTTGCCGTGACACATTTTGCGATCAAACAGCGGAGGTGCGCCTAATTAGACGGCGGAAAACTTTTGATGGTCTCTCACAATGAGGGCACCTATAGGCTATTAAGATAAATATTTTGTTTACAAGCCCCTTTGTGGAAAAAAGTCAAATGCCATCAGAATTTAGCAGAAAAAACATAACTGACTCCCGTAGGTTTTACTGTAATTTGATGAGCTAGGTTTTCTGATTACAAGTAATCAAGAGTAATACCACAAATAACTGTACCACGTATGAAGTTTTTGAGAAAACAAAAGTATAATAAATACAGCTGCTTCATGGGGCTTTCAATTCCGCTATGCAGACCTGCATATTGTTATGATTTCAAAGCCGAATGAACAGTTTAGAATCGATTATGTATGTCATTTTTCTTGTTCGTTGTTGGGGGCAACCTTGCCGGGACCTCTTGAGTCCGTTAGTTGCTCCCTCACTTAGTTTAACTGTCTTGTTACGTATTGCTGGGTTTCATCCATTCCTTTGGGGATTCAGAAGAATAGAACGGTAAATAACCATGTTGGATGAACGAACAAGTGACGCTAATGAGAAATCTTTTGTTGAAGTTCATCCAAGATGGCTGCCGTGACGTCACACGCAACCCAAGAATTTGTGTCTTTGTATTTTTTTATATACCTATATATTTATTGTACCATGTTATCTAAGAGGAAGTTTCTAAATAAATAAAATATAATAATAAATAAATAAATAAATAAATAGATTCTTAATGTGATCGATTTGAACTTTTCTCAGTATGTGAACACAGCCGTCGGTGTGTAGAAAGATTAATTGAATATTGGAAAAAAATCTGATGCCCTTTGCAGGTTTAACCTAAAACAGCTGTTTTTCATTTCATACCTTCTCTTTAAGTGGACATAATGCATCAAAAACTATACTACGTTTGTGCTGTCGCTGCTCAAAACTTTTGATGAATCAAATTGCATGAAAGGTTGCCTATGAAAACGGTTGAAACGTGACTTTTTTGATGACTATTTCAAATTTTCTCATATGGTCCAAAATAATACTACTTGACTTTTCCATGGTAAAATATGACACATGCATGCATGTCTCCCCGATTAGAAGGGTTAGCACCTGTGCCCAGCTAGAAGAATTGAGACTTTAATAAAGTTATTATTATTATTATATGCACAACAAAAGTCACATTGACCATTTTCATAGACACACCTTTAATTAAAGTAATGTCACGTCTCTGGGAAGTATTTACGATAATGATCTTTTTCTGCTGATCAAATTCGTCTTAACCAAAGTATAAGGCCCATTAAATCTCTGAAAGCTTTTCCCGCGCTAGGTCTATTATAGTCGGATGTGTCAACTAGGAAGTATATGAACTAACGGAAGGATGAAATCAAACGAAATCAAGAATTGAGTTGTCACTTTTAATTGTAACGTGAAGTTAAAGTAGGCATATGATTATGTTAATAGTCCAAAAATCAAAAAGTCCAATCTAAGTTAATCATTTGCTGATGTGAGCCTGCTGACTCTTTCGCAAAATAAGTTATTGTTACTAAAGTCAATTTTGTTTTGTTTTGTTTTGATTTTTGTTACTACACTACGATCGACTATTTTAGCTTTCCGTGCACTAAACTTCCATGTCGATAGCTGTTATGTAGCAATTAACGCGACAATAATTTTTTTTAATGTAAAGATTAATCAACTCTGATTTGAACCTAATGAATACCTCTGATGTTTGGCATTGTCATGGTAACGAGTCTGGGAATACTTTAAATGTGCTGCCCTAGCTTCCTAGCTCAATTAGAATTACTTGCTGCCTTAGACGATTACGGAAGTAAGGTGTTACAGAAGTAGGTGACATTGATCTGCATCAGCACTTACTTACCAACCGATATAAGGTAAGAGTCGTAAACATATACTGATAGATGCTCTTAAGGTAGTTCGGGACTCATATATAGATTTTACGATAAACTTGTCTTCAAAATTCCTCCAAAGAAAGAGGTATATAGATGGAAATAAAACGTGAAATAAATAGGGAGGGTCACTGAGGTCACTCTCGAGATATGAGGGGGGAGATGTGAGGTGTTTTGGACACTTTTTATAAAAGTTTTTGAACAACCAAAACTGTTAAAAAGCAAACAAAACGACAGCATATGATGCAGATAAAACACCTGGAAGCTAAGGTGCTACCGATCGAATAATTTGCGAAGAAGCGAAAGATCAACAATAATACGCGAAAACTAGCCTTCCAGAATACACGATTTTGAAGGATCAGACAGAGAAAAACAAATTTACTCAAAATCCTAACAATAGAAGTGCACTTTTTTTCTTAATTATATGAAAGCTTTATAAAATTATGAGTTCAAATCATTCATAAAATCAGGGGGTCACCGTATTATTTAAAGAGTTAGAGAAAAACAAAGGATATATAACTCAGTTCGAAAACAAACACCAAAAATCAGCCATTTTAGCGTTCTTCTTGCCGACTTTTTCGACAGATAACATCCGCTAAATTAAGATCAAGCTTTTTCTCCTACTTCACACATATAGTGTGCAATATTGTTTGTTAATTTTTTGTACACAATTGGGCCGATAAAGTGTATTTTTTTTCTTCGCTAAAAGTAGAATTTCTTCGCTTTTCATATGGCTGACTCGCAAGTGCCCAGATTTCCAACGGAAAAGCGAATGTTCTTTAATAAAAGTTTAAGCGGTGATGAACCGCATGCCTACTGGTTCAAAAAGCCCAAAATTACGACTTTGCGAGCATTTTCATTCAAATTACAACTATAAGCACACGCTATAAAACATTTGGAATATTTTTTTAATCTTTGGTGACTTTTGATGCGATAAATAGCGATTTTTGCAAAACTCGCTCCATTCCCCTCTCGAAAATTAAAAGTGCCGCTTTTGGCCCTATTATGGTGATATTTCACAAAATGTCTCGTATACGAGCATGCAGGGCGGACCTCCATTTTCTTTTTCTTTTTTTCTTTTTTTCTTTTTTTTCTTTTTTCTTTTTTTCTTTTTTACTTTCTTTTTATTTATTTATTTTTTTTGCTATTGCAATGATTCACATAATATATTTGAAAATTTGTAAAATTTACTGATAGGAACATGGAAAAATTGTCTTTTTTGTGTATATTTGTATAGGAAATAATATGGTTACGAGTGCAATTTAGAATAAATTTGCTATTGCAATGATTCACATAATATATTTGAAAATTTGTAAAATTTACTGATAGGAACATGGAAAAATTGTCTTTTTTGTGTATATTTGTATAGGAAATAATATGGTTACGAGTGCAATTTAGAATAAATTTGCACGAGTGAGTTAAAAATTATTGAAAGATTACCTTTTTCTATGTTCACTCTTTGCAGTACTGAGTTTTGTTAGTAGAAACACGCGGTCCCTGGCACTGATTTCAAGCAGTATTTACTACATGGTTTCAGGCCTTATATTATTCCAGAGTGATAAATTTCAAAACTTTTTCCAATTATATTTTATCATCTGCTACATCTATCAAGGAAATAACTGCCCACTTCAATATTAGAGAAGGTATAGAGGTCATTTCGTATCAAGCCAATTATTTGGCGATCGCGGAAGTCTTAAACGTCCTTATCACATTCAATCCACACTTTAACAAGTCAGTAATAACTTCTACTAACTAACAGCTTTACCTTATTTTTGAACTGAGCGCCCAAAATTGTACTCGAAAGTACGAGGTTCTGGTCCTTTCTCCACTTTTGGCCTGATGTTTGACCCGTGATATTTCTCCATGATCTGCACTGCCTTCGATTGAAATAATTATCCACAACACTCTAGCGGTAGGTAGATTGCTTGCATATCAGCATTTGGGTACTTGAACATAATTTCGAAGAATGAGATTGCCAATGAAATGCTCCATGTCAGAATAAAATTCCCACATTCAACAAGCAAAAGGTTTTTAAAACAAAAACAAAAATACACGCATGCGCAGACAAATTCTCTATATGCTAGGCGCGCGCTGGTACAGTGATGTCTGCAATAATTAATGTGACGTCACGGATGGCGTAAATAGCAACCCAAAATGCTCCGAAAAACAGATTCCCAAATGTAGTTGAAATTGTACTTTTTAGAAATTCCTTAAGACATTTACCTTCACTTTTGCAGTATTGATATTGTTTTACCTACAGTCTGTGTCAATCTTGTCTTTGACACTAATCTGACAATGGAAACGGCTGAAAACAAAGGAAAGTTGAAGTGCTGTCTTTATTAGTTCCCGCCATTTTTCGTTCTTCGGAGAGGAAGACGCGCGAGAAAAAATATTTTTTCTCGGGGTTTTAGAGCATTTTGAATCCCAGAAAAAGTTCCACGTAGTCGTAAGTAATAGGCCTTTTGCCTGAACTGTGCTGTTAGTTTAGAATTTCTACAGTAGTTCTGCTTCTAACAATCATTTTTTGTCTCGGTTATTTTTGTCGTTTCAGATTTGTATTTTGTTTTTCCTGAACGACGCAGCTCAGTAAATACAAAACATATAGACCTAGAAACACCAATATTAATTGCTTTGAACTTCTTTTCACTCTCTATCAGTGAATGATATCAGTTAAAAACATTTTCCTGTTTTGTCTTCGATAAATATCAATCAAATACATTGGGCTTCCTGTGGTAAATAGCTTACAAAAATATTCCATTTTGTAAAAGTGCTATGGATAAAAAGATGAAATAAAGATCTTGGAGAAAACTTTTAATAATTTGTTTGAAGGTCTGTGTATTTTATACTTTTGATAATCTCCTATGACCTTGCTACATTTGTCAGATCTAGTCATTTTATTGACTCTGCAGTTGTTCATAATTCTACTGAATAGGAAGCAAATTAAAGCCCACCTATATAAAAATGCCCCAAAACTGCTTTCATCCAAACAAGTAAACCATATATCATTGTCCTTCTAAGACACTAGATATTGCAGAACATCACATTTTGATTGTTTAGTCTTCATAGTTATGGTTTTGTATGGGTTTTGATGTGGAATACAGTACTGAGGCAATACGTATTGAATACTCCTTATACTATTTGCAAGTATTGTCTTGGTTTATTTTGAGTACAAAATAACAGGCTAGTTCTCTCTTAAATGTTAACTGATGCAAATTGAAGATAGATATAGGAAATCAGTTATTTGGCATACAACTGAATAGAAAGAACACAAAACAAGGAAATTAGATTGAAGATCAGATTTCTGTATAACAACTCTACTTTACATGCAAGTAACACCTTTTTGCTGTCAATTTCTTTACTGAAAATATTCTAGACCAAAACTTGAGCTGTATTACACAGAGAGACTCAAATTAATTTTAGATAAAAAGAGTCAGTAGTTCATTTTAAAATTGGTGTGTAAAATCCGATTACACGTGTTAGTACTAGCTTTTCGAGTTTCTGTACTAAACTTAATCATTGGGCAGTTTTATCACAGAAATGTTTATTTTTCAACAACCATCAATTCTAAATGAACTAGACGCCTAATAGGCGTTCACTCGGGCTACACCTGTGTATAGTACTTGGGGAGAAATGGAGAACAGAAGTTGATGGAAACCAGTTTGACTTGTCAGTGTCTTTTGATTGCAAAAATGCATGACAAGTACTCCCAGAGTAGAACACAAATTATATTGGGGAGAAAGTAGTTTGTACATAATTGTACCACATCATGATGGTTATTAATATACTGCTGGTCTAGCTTTTTATCACACCATATACAGTATACAGTCTGCTTTATTTTGTAAATGCCTACCAAATGATCCAATATGATCTATAGATAATACATTATAGCTCAGACAATTTAAATTTCTATTCTGTACTTTTTTACTTTGATTTATGGAAACAAAACTTACAAACTGTGGCAGACTGTTTCAATGTCCAAGTTAAAATGATTTTGATATTGCTGTTGTCACATTGGTAGATTCTAGAAGTACCACAGTTACCTTTCTATGAAATCATTTCAGTTTCTTATTAACACAACTTTTCAATACATGTATTACCATGTTTTTAATATGGAGCAGATCAATGATTATAGCAGTAGTCAGTTGCTGATGCTTTATTTGAAGAAGTGTAATGTCATACAATATATGCTCATTACCGATACCATATATAGCTCCTCCGTGCACATCAATCTGATACTACTACATACAGTAATACCTTCAATTCAAATCCACTTTATCTTGTTTCTGTGAACATGGTTGAACAAAGCTTGTTCAAATTTGTGGTTGAGTATCACTTTTCATTGATTGAAAATATCATTTCGTACATTCTAAAATTATTCTTCAATTGTTGCTAATATAAGGTCTCATAAACATTACTATCATTTCCATGATTATCCATCACTATATTTTTATCTGCTAACATTGAGCATGATTGACAATAAAGTGCATTCAATATAATCATGACATTGTACAAAATACAGCAGATTGCACTAAATATTTATAAGTTAATAACAAAAAATCATTTGTTTTCCATTGTTTATTTGGTGTAATTTTGCACCATTAATTTCTGTTTCCTGGCTTAATTATTTAATACACCCTAGTCACCTTATTACGCAAAGGCAAGAATCCTGAGTCTTTCTAGTTAATTGTAGATATATTGTTAGTTAATTAGTTCGTTTTTAACACGGCTCTCAGGAAGAGCATGACGGTAGACACCGTGTAAGCAAATATTATGTGCAAGCAGTGGTGAAATATTATTAATTTAAACAAACTACTGATCTATTAAAGACAATATCTCCGTGTCTTACATGTCTGTCCTCAAGTGAAGTTCGCTGCCACAAATCGATCTGTCTCGTGTTCTTGGACGATCAATACATTATAAGTTGATTACAACAGCTGGTAAGAAGGTCATCACTAAATTCGAGAATTCGATATTAACGATTAAAGCAAAGTATCTTGAGATTAAAAGCCAATAGTTCGAAAAATTCCGATTGATAGCGTCCGCCATTTTGTTCTCAATCTCTCGCGACCACAGGAAGCCTCGTGGTCAACAGTGTACCCCAAAGGCTTCTGGGTAATTTGCCGATTTGCGACGTTGATAGCCAGCTGAGTTGAATGCATTCCCCGAAAAGGATTATGGGTCAGCTATTTTGGTTAGCATTTCCTAATCTGATTTGAGAAAGTGAAATCGTTTGTGGTTTTCATAAAAAAACATTTTGTGATATTACCAGTTGAAAATCTATTTTTGTATATCAATATCAACTAATGGTACATCATGCCCACGTTGCAGCATAAGCAAAAGTCCTAAACACCAGCAAATTTATCCATTTTGAACTAGTAACTCAGTTCGCTGAAATTAAACTCTACCGTAAGCCCTGAGCTTCCATACAAATAGCTTTGATAAAATAAACGATTTATAAATCATCTCTTTAGAAATAACATCGCCAAAAATGAGAACTAATTTATACATAATGAGTTTTATTTTCGTTACCTTGAAACGCTGACTAGATTTTCTCAAAAACGGTCTGCTTGATGCATGCTCCGACTCTCGTAAAAACGCAGGAATCAGCCGGCCAAGAGAAAACGTCGCTTACATCCTTGGAAACACTTAGAATTTCTCAAGATGATGATAAGTAGTTTCGATAACCATTTCTTTGTTTGAAATTGTGGACTTCAAGTGCCTCGGATTCACATTTATAGTAAATTTCTGCTCAAGACTATCTCCTCGGCTCGCTAACCACAAACATCCACAGTCACCGAAACTCAGTGTTGTTTACTCCTCCAAACTTGGCTCCAAAACTTTGTTTTTCCATTCAAAGAGAACATCATATTAGCAAAGAGATCGGCAAATTGAAGCAATGATGTAATTTTCTATCGTATTTCTTTACGTTTAGTTGGAAACAAACTCACAAGTTGAAGGACTTTGGCTGTCGTTTCGTCAAAATAAATGCTTTTTCCCGCCACTGGGCAGCGCGGCCGCTAACAGAAAAGGCGCGAATTTCTCGTATTTTTTTATTAGACTCGGAAATATTTTAGTGAAACTCTCTATTATGTCTTCTATAATAGCAAAATGGATTTACAACATTCTAGAAAATGAGGCTTTCGTATTTTATCCATTATCTTGGTAGGTATGAAGTAGTACAAAGAAATGCTAATCAAAATAGCATTTCAAATCCTCGATTCTGATTGGTTGACCTTGGGATTGTTGCGAAGGTCAACTCAGCTGGAGATAGATAGACCGAAAAGGTAAACCTAGACTCGAGCTACCACAGGTAGCCCGAGTAAAAATACGTCATCTAATAGGTACAAGAGATTTGGATGATCACTTTTTCTTCTATATGCATGCCCTTTACCTCTTGAAACGTTTTTCTTCACTTGTTGTCTTTGAAAGAGCATAAAAGTCTTTTTCGTTCAAATACGACGAGCATACCCGATCCTTTTACAATAGAACCCCCCCCCCCTTCCCCACCCCCCCTTCCCGGTAGGAAAAGCTTTCATCTTTTAATGTTCATAATCTTTACATTAATCTTACTCAGGATGAACCACACCAGAAACCTTACAGCTGGAAATGCAACAGTTTTCAACAAGATCTATTTTTTCCCAAGACTTAACACGACGAATACAGTTATAACTGTCTTCCTGATCGTGGTCGTTGGGTTGGTAGGAATCGTTGGTAACTCCTTGATCTTCTTTCTGGAGTACAAAAAGAAGAAATTGAAAAAACGAAGTGGTCCGCGACCCCTTGACCGATCAATGGCCTCTTACTATATCAAGAGCCTTGCTATATCAGACTTAACCTCCTGCTTGATTCATACACCTCTTGGATGTGTCTGGATTTTTGACGAGTCCATCAAGAGCGACTTAGAATGTAAGCTTCATAGGGTAGCGGTGATGTCACTCTCTTGCGTCACTATCCTTAACATCACCTTCATCTCTGTACTGTAGAGCGCTACTTGGCCGTATTCTTCCCCCTAAGAGTACCAAGCATTACTGCCTCCAAGGTCTGTGTAGTAACAGCGTGGGTGGTTGGTACCATCATTGGCGTCCTTCATGTTCTGCCTTACAAGAGCATGCGCCTGGAAGTTAATTTGTACCTCTACACAGTTATTTGCATTTCCCAGCCCGACGAAGCCATTTCCAGTTATCTTCTCAGCTTCCATTGTCATGTTTGTCATGTTCGTGGTACCGAATTTGGTCATCATCATCGCTGCCATAAGCATCAGTAGATTCCTGCGGAAGCGCCAGAAACAAATCCAAGACGGAACTCTCACAGCTTCTCAACGAGCCCAAGCCTGGAGGTTCAAAGATACTGCCATGTTCGTCAAGATCATCTTTAGTTTTTATATTCCATACACGGTGTTCTTTGTCGTAAATATTCTTACTGACGTTAAAGTGATTAAAGTAAACTACTATATAGAAACAATCATTCAGTTGGCAACATTTATGCTTGCTTTTTCCAACTGTGCTGTAAACCCTATAATCTATCTCACATCTTCTAGTGATCTGAAAAAGGCTTATAAAGCTTTTGTTGGCACTAGGGTTACAAACAAAACCTGAAACACACCACACGTCAGCGTAGAATCTCTTTTTCATTGTTGTCAATGTTCATAACTCACTAATATTTTAGGGTTTGGGGAGGATATCTTTTCTAGTTTTTAGTTACTTTAGTCAAGGCGGGTACCTCGCATGGGACTTCGTGTCCCGTTTGTACCCACCTCTTGGACAGTGCCTTTGTTTTGTTCTTTTTCTACTTTCTCTAATTTTGTATTTTAGTTATGGTTTGTCCAATAAAGTTGTGAAAAATATATATATACATACAGAATTTATTTCTGTTAAACTTAACTGATCTTGTTCTCTTACGCTTTGATTGTATATGCATTTATAACATATTTGAGAAGTAGCTAGTACGAGCGCGCTGATTGGCTGGCATCCATGATTTACACTGATCATACATGTACATATGAAAAAATATGTGACAATGTACATTTTTGTTATATATTGTACGTTTTTGCTTATATATTTTTTTCCTTCTCTAGTTTTTGAAAAATAGAAGTCACCACCGTATACATAATGACCAAATAATATTGACTATCTTAGGCGATATTAATTAGGCGATATTAAGCGATATTAAGTGATTTTAGGCGATGTTAAGCGATATTAGGCGATTTTAGGGCCCGGAGTAGGCCTAATTTGGTACTCACTATAAATAGCTGTCTCGTATAGCCATATATCAGGTTATTCCAGTTAGCTAACATCGGAATAAACAGTAATTTATATAGTTGTAAAAAACATGTAAAGCAAGTGTAAATAAACAAATTGTCATTGTCATTGTCATTGTCATTGCCATTGATCAATTAAAGAAAAAGGAAAGCAATATAAAACGGTCGCTGGTACTTCCAACTTGCAATAGGGTAAGAAGCCGTTATCACTGCCTTTCTGATTGCGCCTCGAATATTTCAAAGTCTGTTTATACTGTATGCTACTAGCCAAAGTCCTAAATATTAACGCCTAAAGTTTAGGTCAAAAAACCCGTAAAATTGCTTGGAATCTAAAACGGTGACGTCATCGTTTCGTCGCTATGATAACCCCGATGTAAACAAAACACATACCATTAAAATCGTCAGTCTTAATATAGTAAGTGAACGAAACGTCATAACTGTGGGTGCTTTGATGTAAGAACTACAGCCATTTCACGTTGACCGGTCGAGCACTAGAAAAATTGTAGGAAGCCTCCTTAAGGTGATCCCTCTGTTTTGCACCGCACGTCTACTGTTTACATATAGTCCAAAAAGCACAAAAATTGCGGCTTTGCGAGCATTTTCATTCAAATTACGAATAAAAAAGCTATAAAACGCAATTTTCCAATCGTTGGTGCGATAAAAAGCTCACCCCATTCTCCTCTCAAAAGAGTACCGTTTTTAGTCCTACTCTGATGATGTTTTACAAGATATCTCGCAAACGAGCCCGTTTTTTATTCCAGGACTTGCTTTCTTGCAGTGATTCAATATATATGAAAATTAGAAAAAATTATCGAGAGGGACATGGAAAAATTGTCGTCTTTTGAGTATATATATCAGCGCTCAAAATGTCAAAAATCGAACATTTTCGCGTGTACGTTGCTTTTTCAAAGTTGTGTGCAAAAATGTACTTTACCGAAGTTAAAGCTCTTACATGACGCACATTTGGGCCAAATTTGTTTGTCAGTGCTAAAAATGATTTATTTATCAAGTGATAACTAGGACAGATTTCTGAGTTACGAACGTTTTATATGTTCTTGTGTTAATTTGATGACGTCAAAGGAGACATCATTTATTATACAAAAACGACTTAATCCTAAATACTGGAAATTTTCTATTTGTAAGTCAATTCTATAGATTAAACCAGCAGTTTAGCAAAAAAGGTGGTTATCCAATCGAAGAGCACTTGTTGCAAATGCCACATGAAGTAAGTCCAAATGCCTTTTTTGACGTCATCTCATTGGCATTTTGAGTTTAAAAATTGTATATCGTGAGAATATGGAGACAATATCAGAAAAATAAAATTATTTTCGCTATATACTCTCTAATAAGAATTGATTTTCGAAATAATAAAATTGTGTCATAGGAGCTTTAAAAGAAACTCTCTTGTAAGGTATTCTACTAAATTTCTGCTAACTCTGAGTCTATGGAGTTTTTTTCTGAACCCTAGCTGATAGACCTATTTACGAGTTAGCCGGACTACATCGGACGTTCCCGCAAAATCGCTAAAACACCTTTGTCTTTGAAGCCAAATATTTCCTTAACAAGCACAGTGACCCCTTCCCTTTTTTCTTAAATGCGAGATAAACATAGAGAATCAGAATGAATCGGCACAATGCAGAATGTGTCATGCAATACTTAACAAATAGATTCCATTTTTCCGTGCGTTCCATTTTTCCGTGCGTCTGTACTCTAATCGATGCACAGATGACGTCAAAATGTGGTGAGAACAAAAAAGTACGCCACGAGACGAACTCGAGTGGCGTGACTGTTGTTCTCATCACATTTTGACGTCTTCTGTGCATCGATTAGAGTACAGACGCACGGAAAAATGGAATCTATCTGTTTTATATAATATTTATCGAAACATTCCAACCAATCAGAGCGCGCGTAAGATTCGATGACGCCATCTATGTGTGTGTACTCTAATCACACATGGTTGTTCGATCAATAAGAGCGCGCGTAATATGCCAAATTATTATATACAATACAATACAATACAATACAATACAATACAATACAATACAATACAATACAATACAATACAATACAATACATTATAAGATATTTAAGATATAACGCGCGCGCTGATTGGCTGGCTACCATGTTTATATCAGAGGACAGAGACATGGCTCGCTCAAAAAACGTCGAAAATATTTCACGCCGGGCACAAAGACCCCAAAATCGGCATTGCTCTAACCTTTGTATCTTTAACAATATTTAATCATTTGCAATGAAATTGTCAGTGATGATTAACTATAAGTGACGATTTATTTTGCCATGTTTAAAAGTTACCACTGACGTGATTTGGACGTCATAGCGAATTGTTACATTTTTCGAAAACATCCAGATTACTTCAAGAGATTATTAAAGGTACATAGTTTGAAAGAGAATGCTATTCCCTAAAATTTGGTGCAATTTTTATCTCGATCCGACATTTCGTTGTTGAGTCATAAGGGATTTTTGTTTCACGATGACGTCATAAAAGTGACGTCACTAATAACCATTAAAAGCCATTAGAAGCCATTGGAAACCGCAAGTGGTGATGCAACGAACATGTATTACTATTATGAAGTGTTTCTACATAACTAAGTTAAAACTTTTGGTCATCGAGCTTTATTAGAGATATTTCAAATAATCGGTGATGTCATTATGACGTTAGAGGATTTTGCTATATATTCTTATTAATGTTTCTAATACTTATCTTCAAAAAATCAAAAATCTAAAAACATACGATTTGGGAGACTACGAAGCTCTTTCACTATGCAAAGTATAAGAACGACCGAACTTCAAACAAAAAAGTTGAAGCTTGCTTTTCTCTTGCTCTACATCTTTCATCGTGTTTATGTATAGTATAAAGAACGAGAGAGAGTGTTTTATCGGATATAAAGATCCGAGCCGTAGGCGAGGATCTTTATACCGATAAAACACGATCTCGAGTTCTTTATACGGCTTAAAAAACACATATTAGAGTTGTTCTCTAAAAGAAATTCAAAAATATCTTCATTTATCTTGGAGAAAATCGAGGTTAAAGTTCATGTAAATTAGGCCGAATCTTTATCAGATATAAAGACACTCGTCACGGTGGCGATTTTCATTGTGTTTGCCTTATGAATTATTAATGAGTTTTTTAAATCACAGTACAGAGACATGCGCGCGCGTTTTATATTGCTTAAATACAATACAATACAATACAATACAATACAATACAATACAATATGCATTTATTCAGTACCTATATATAAATAAATGCAATTTTTGAAAATATACTAACATGATTTCAGTAAATTACAATACAAAATGGTCAAGGCATTATAATATGCAAGTGAATATATAGATTTCATATACTAAATAAATGAAAAACGAATTGAAGAAAAAATAGAAGCAGGAGACAGTAAACCATGTCATATGTGAATGTAGCAAACTGCATGCACAATCTGACTACGAGAGAAGACACGACAACGATGGAAGAGTAACTCATTGGGAACGAGAGTATAGTATAGATTTCGTATTTCTGATTTCTATGCGTATTCTGATCACAAAGGAATAATTTTTTTGGGAAAAGAAAAAAAATTGAAAATTTTGTTGTCTTTTTTTAAAATAAAATTTTAGCTGAAATGCGCGCGCTGTTGACGCCATCACACGCCATCGAGCGCGCGCTCTCGGGTTTTATCCCAAAAAGTTCACTTTTTTGAAGAGGAAAAACTCATTTGTTTCTATAATGTTTTCATGTATATTATTAATAGGAAATCATATGGCTTTCTTGTGCAATTTGAAATAAATTGGAACTCGTGGGATTTCAAAAAGCCCAAATTACACTCGCCTAAAGACTCGTGCAATTTCGAACTCTTTGACTGATCCCACTCGTTCAAATTTATTCCAAATTCCACTGGAAACCATATGATTTCCTATATTAACTGTGCCGTGACCTTGCGGTGCCGTTTTCACGGTCATATCTACTCTATCAAAAGTATATGGAATGCCACACGATGAGAAATGGCATGATCATGCATGCTCAAGAAGCTGTCGCTCAATCAACCTCAAATGAGGTTAAATTGGCGGTCGTGGGACTTTAACCTACAAATTGACAAAGTGATAGAACATCGAATTCGGCGAAGACCTGACATAGTTGTGGTTGACTGCACACAAAGACACTGTCATATCAATGTCGATAGAAGTAAAGGAAAAAGGGAAAGTAGAGAAGTAATATACCAACAACTGAATCAAGAGGGAAATGGCTCGTTTACGGGACATGAGAGTGTCTTACATTTATAGATGTCGGAGCATTAGGGATTGTTTAACGGAACTAGTACTTAAAAAAGTACATCGAACGCCACTGGGCTAAATGTAAAGAGCATTTGATACAGAAAGCAGCCCTATTATAGGAACTGCAAAGACATTAAGAAAAGTATAGGTCATCTGAAGGACACATAGAGATCAGTCGGATTAGTAGAGTGTTTTACAGAAACCTGTGAAGTAACTCATGCTTGTAAAGTGTTTTGTTTCCCACTGATTGTTAATTGCCAGGAGATCTTTAGCCTATTTTACGGGTTAATGAAAACCACTCTATTGACAAGAATATGCTATATGTAATTTGGTTAAATTTTAGTTTTTAATGTCTGAGGCTTTAGGTAAAAGCTTGTCTAGTATAGAACCAGGCAAAATATTGTAAATAAGATTTATCCTTTGATACTTTAAAATAATATAATGATGATGATGATGATTATATTGTTATCGTTACTATTGTTATTATTGTACGTACATCATCATTTTAATGTCAGTAATTGGTTATTTAAGAGAAAAGAAAGAAAAACAGGAAAAATGGGTTTGTGAAAGAGAAAAAGAGAGAAGAAAAAGAGAAAAAGAAAAAAAAAAAAAAAAAGCAGGAAAGACAAACAATAGTTGTCACGGTAACTGTCAATTTGGTGCTGTTCTAGAAGACTGAAGGCTCAATTATACAGTGACGCCTGACGAATTCTAGGCTTTACGTTCGGTGAGCGTACTGATCGTGGCCTGAATTCAGCTTCTAAGTGCTTTTCCGAGTCATTTTGTAGCACAGAAGTCGCTTGGCTTGCATCATTAAGCAAGAAAAGACGGCGGAGACAATCTCCTGGAAGAACTCAGGAGTGGGAAGCGACTTTACGAAGAAAGAGTCACAGTAATTACGGAGACAAGATTCAACTGTGATCTCTGGAGTATTGAGGCTTCTCTGGTCGTTCTGTGATGCATTCCCCAAGCCAACAAGGCCATTTCGGCGAGTTTTGAACTGTAACGAAGGCAATCGGTGCCGTCTGTGGCTTATCGTTACTATTGTTATTATTGTACGTACATCATCATTTTAATGTCAGTAATTGGTTATTTTTTAAGACAAAGATAATGATTAATGATAATAATAATTGAAGATATATCGTATTTACTTCATAAAGCAATAAAATAGTAATAAAATTGATAATAGACATAAAAAGATGAAGTAATAATAATTATGATGATGATAATGATGATGGTGATGATGATGATGATAATAATAAAGAATGGTAAAAATATTTATCTTCCTTGGAAGTGACTCAATAAGGAGAGCTTAACAAATATCACAACTAAACGGAACTTCATAACGAATTTCGATTTGTCTCAAAACCAAAGCTAATTTATAATACTGTCTTTGTGTCTTTGATCCATCGAGTTTTTTTTCTTTTGTATATTGATAAAACTATCAGTTGCAATCAATTATGCCATTGAAATGACAGCATTGGTTTGCTTTTTCGTCCAACATTAGGCGATTACCCGTGACATCTGACAGATGTGAAATTGATGTTCATATATAGTTTGGTGCTTTATCTTACACAAGAAACCCCAAAAGAGAAAATTTCAAGTGTTCAAGAACTTTAAAACACTGCAGCGAGATTTAGAGAGACTCTGTTGAGGTTTGGAGTGCAGGATTTTACATGAAAGAAGTCTTATACTTTAGCTTGAAAAGCTAAAAGTTGACAATATAGGCCGAGACAAAAGCTTAGCAAATACAACTGGAAAGTAAAGAAGTGATATTGATGAATTAATCTCTTTGCTTTTTAATGCTTTTTTCCCATAGTTTTTTTTTCCTGTGTATTTTAATGTATACATCTATCAGCTTATTATTTATCTATTTTTTTTATATGAAATAAGTATAAAAATTAAGTTACAATTATCAAATGAAATATAGATATTTATATATGGTGATGCTTTGAAGTGTGCGATGGTTAGAGGAGCAAAGCTTTCGAGCTAGCTAACCATTATTGCGACAAACTTAAGCAAAAATGATTGTATAAAGATAAGTATTTCATGGAACCATTTGCTCATGTTGTTTAATGCATTCAGCATTTTTTGATAACGGAGAAGAAAGAAGAAGAAAATATATCCACACAATAGAAAATAAGAGGATTTGAAAAAAGAAAAAATACAAGGACTTCAAATTTAATGACATATATCTTATCTCTTGCACATAATTTGGCACTGAGAACATCAGGCTAATTTCTATTAGAGCTAGATCTCGTAACTAAAATAAGTTTACGATTTTTATTCATATCTTTTCATTCTTCTCTCATTATACGTAAAGTCAAGTATGGTATACTTAAATCTCGAAGTGAAAGCTTCTAAGTTTGTTATCATTCAAAAAGATTGTCTGCTTTATTTGTCATTTCTTTGTTATATTTCCGATTTTTCTGTCCGTCTCTATTTTCTATTCTTATCTCTTTTATCGCGCAGTGTTTTTCTTTCATTTTTTTTTTCTTCAGTTCTTCCTTTCAATATTTCGTTTCACTTTCAAGTATTTATCTTCTGTTCAGTAAACTAAATGTTTATTTTCTTTCATTTGCTTCTTTCATATTTGCATTTTCTTCGCTTTCCAATCATCCATCTAAGCTTTTATCGGCATATTTTCGTAATTTCTATATGTTTTATTTCTTGACAGTCTCCATGTCACCAAGTGTAGATGATTGTTTTGAAATCTCGTCGTCATGGCCTGTTGCTAGGGAGATGGAAATCAAGCTCCTTTTTTTCGCGCCTCAAATTTGTCAGCCTAACAAAATCTCTCTCTTTCTGTAAACCAAACCTTTTTTCCCGTCAAGATCATGTCAATATTCGCTTCATATATAGATCAATTCGATAAATCGCTCTACTCTAAAAGAATTTCCACCGGCGCTAGGCTAGTATTATAGATCTTCTTTGATCTCATTGTCAAGAACTTCGTGCTGGGAGCTGGAAGGGCTTAAATACAGAGAAGATTAAAAGATCTTTTTCCCAGGAAAAAAACAACCAGCCATTGCCCTCATTTGATGAGAATGTCAATAAACTCGGGCAAAGGAATATTAAATAGCACTTACGAATTTGCATATTTTAGAGATATATAGAGTACAGTTTGATAGCTATGTTGTCCGCAAGTAAGGGTTAGTCATCGATGGGTCATTCGCACGGTCAAAACGTTATGAATATTGGCGACATTCTAACTCTAAGGTATGAGATTTGATATACTTTACAAGGGAATCAAAGTGTGTCCTCAGTTTCACCGGGTCTTGCCAATATTGTATGGCGTGGTATACATTACCCTCAACAAAAACAAAATTCTCGAAAGCAAAAAACAACTGCTCTTGAAGAATTCAGTTCGTCAAAAGATCATGAATTTCTTGGCAACGCGAGCTTTCTATAAGATTCTTAAGGCGTATTTAGATCCATTTTGAAGGAAAAATTGATATCAATCAGTTTTTAACCGTTTTTACCGAGCTATTTGCCAAGTGTACAATACAGGGATGGTTTCAACGTCAATGTATCCGGTATTCAGCGAATGTCAAGGAAACTAAATCTCAAAAGCGCCGAGGGCAGACGAAAATGGAAAAGTTGTCATTTCTTTGGCAAATCCTTTTCTATGTTTCTACGAGAAGAGAGGCCATACGTTTTTAATAAAAAACAAAGTCAATGTTACTTTGCTAGTTGAAAAGTAGGCTGCGAATCAGTAGATTTGTTGAGAATTTGGTTGATGTTTTATATATTGAAAGAATTACAAAGTTTTATTCAGGATATTTTTTTTACATTTAGTTTTCGATGTATTATTCAAGACGATATTAATCTTACATTAGCTTGAAGACAACTCTTCAAGAAACAACCAGTAGAATAACTATAAAGCATCTAATGCAGTTATAACAAAGCCGGACAAAAATGCTCCCATTTTCCCTTTTATTTCGACTTTGCGGGGGCTAACGGTACTTCGCAAAACAAGACTTAGTGAATCAATCCTACTAATACGCCTGATAAAACAGAGAACAACTTAATTAGAAGAATCTAGCATTACTTTGCTCGGGGTATTTTATTGTCATTATCTAGTGACGGTTTCTTTTGTAAAGGGGAAATTTCTCATCTTAGAGATTAGGCTATATGTGATCTAAAATACAAGTCGCAATAGCATTGCGATTATAGACAATTAAGTCCAAAAAAGGACAACATCTCGACTAAATATTCTATATATATGCAGGAACTCTTTTTTAACGAAAAAGCGAAGGCAAAAAGGTTTGACAAATTACTGTTTTTGTTATTGTTTATCATTTGTATCGAGCTATCAGGGGATTTTCACATGTATTTAGAAACGGAGTTGAAGAAAAGCCTCATTTCATTGTAACACGATTTTATTCAAGATTAAATAATTTAGCCTTAAAAGGACTTTAATTTTTGTTACTAAATTGATTGTACTGATGCTTCAGTTCCTAATGTATCGACTCAATTAAGAAAATCTTGAATTCCAAGGACTTCAAGCCTACTCCTAGTTGAGCAAAAATGGACTCAAAGAGTTCTCTACGCGGAAATTCGACACGGAAGTTTTATCCCTCTTTTGTTACATTTAGCGGCGAACAAAAAGTCTTTCTGTAAAGATTTTGAACCGTAAACATTCAATTATATTGCTGGTACTTTTCCTAGGGCTGTCACAACAAGGGAAAGCACTCTAATTATTTTAATTTAAGCTAATTCCCATTCGAGAGCTAGGGAAGGACTTGATCTGACTCTATCAAAAACACATTTCGTTGGTATTTTGAATGAAAAAAATCATTATCTTCTCTATTCAAATCATCCCAAGGTAAGCGCTGAGAATGCTTCTATCTACTCGAAAAGTTACTAGCAAGTTCCACATTTTAAGCGATAATTAAATGGTGGAAATATGGGTAAAAGAATTGACAAAACATGTCAAAGTTGTTTTCTTTTCTCGTCAACACTGCCATCACACCTCCAACTGATAAAGTATATCATATTTTCACCATTTCGTGTCTCATAGCTTTTTCAAATTACAAGATATCTTCTCAGTTATCTTACAATTTATCTATTATTCTTTCTTTGTTACTCAATGAATATTTTACTCAAAAAAATTGCAATTGAGGAATTTTTGGAACATATAAATAGGAAGTAGCGTAT
Source organism: Telmatactis stephensoni (assembly GCA_029948255.1). NCBI lineage: Eukaryota > Metazoa > Cnidaria > Anthozoa > Actiniaria > Isophelliidae > Telmatactis > Telmatactis stephensoni. Next base: position 352,720 of record JALIZF010001773.1, read on the forward strand.
CTAATAGAGTAGCAAACAAGCCAACTTTCCGAGTCTATAAGCCGTAATTAAAAAGCGAAACCGATAAATGTATTTTTCATCATCCAAAAAGATTACCATTAATTCAACTACATCATTAATTATGTAATAAAACTTTAAAAGGACCTTCATAAATTGACGCCATTTCATGTTTGAGGTTAAATAGCTGAGAAAATCGACCCGGCGCGTTGCCTAGGCAACAAATGGCTCATCCCGACAAAATTGCTATTCTAAAGAAATCCTTCCGACTAGAAATGCCTGAGGCTTGTGAGGATAATAATAATAATAACAAATTGGAGTTTCCTTTAAATATTATGTAATTTAATGATGTTTTGATAAACAAAGGGAAGTCTTTTTGTTGAGTTGATTTTAAATAACATTTCTGACAAGCGATTGAATTGTTGATTGATTTGGGGACTGAAGGCTATTTTTAGGACAAAAACTTCCATTTATTTGAGAGTTCCTCTTACAAAGGGCCAAAACAGATTTGGGATTGAGTTATGGACTCACACGCTGATTAAATCCTCTTCTTGACTTAGACAAAATGACTTCAGGTTTATTTTTCCTTTAATGCTACATCTCCCATGTCAATACTGAAAATTGCTTCTAATTTCAGTCTCTTTCTGTCCCCTAATGTTCTTATCTAGAGGTTATTTCAATTGTTTTCATCCTGTTTACAATAATACAGCCCACATTCGAAAGAGTTCCTGAGTTCGGATTTAAGATGATACGACGTAGTTTCAGAAATTCTGTCAGTTCTGCGTTGCGCAGTGACAGACATGCACAAAATGTACTTTATCACATCCCACATTTCAAAAATTTCCTGAAATACGAAATGGCTTCAGAAATTCTGTCAGTACAGCTCTATATCATTAGAAACATGCGCAGAGTACACCTTATCACGTCCCACATTCGAAAGATATCCTGAATTTGTGATTAGAAGTGATATGCGGTTGTAAATTCAGAGTGTCTGGTCGCACTTGGTGAGGTCAGTGATCTCACTTTTATTGACACTTCTTGTACAAAACAATAATGATAATACAGAATAATCTCAGCAGTGTGTCTGATATCACTTAATTATCAATAATACATCTCATAAAGAATGTTGTATCCTTCGGCATTTCTATATAAAATGTTATCTGTCCGTGTTGATGTAAAAGCCCCCGCACGTGACCTTTTAAAGGTGTTACTCATAAATAATTAATAAGGTTTGGAATTTTGTTATAATTAGTATTATATCATCATTACTGTCAATACCATAGTAATATGATATTTGCTTGTTACTGCCATAATATAAGTGCGCGAAAGCCGGGGATGACGAACTAACTTTTTATGGGAGGGGGGGAGGGGGAGGGGATTTCTGACTTTGCATCTCAAAATGAAATTCCAGTACAACTTAAGTCTTACAAAAACTCCTGCCGGAGAAAAATCACTCCCCCAGTGAAAGTCATATGGTTGGTTTTGGGAATTAAGGGACAGAGTTCGTAGCATTGAAGCAAGAAATCGACGGACAAGACCTGAGACTAAATCAGGGCAGAGGAATGAAATTACTTCTAAACATATGTGTGCCCATATAGACGCCTCGCAGCTACTTTTGTTGAGTTTTAATCATATCATTCCCTTGGGAATGAAAAGTTAATGTTGAATGAACCACACCCCTGGGAACGTTGTCTGTTACAACTTGTTCTGGACATGAAAATTAATTGTGTCAGCATTGTTAAGTTTATGGTATTTTGTCTATATATACTGGATGCTGATTAGTCCACCTGATCAGGTCGACCAATCAGAAACGATAGAAAACTTTACTTCCGGAGGAAGCTCTGACAGACAACATATCCAGGGGTATTTTTTTCTGGAAGCGAGAAACAAGCGTCAGAATAATCCCCCTTCCCAAGGATGTGTAAAACTCAGCCCAGGAAGAAAACGGCTATGTAAATGTACCCCTAGAGACACGAGGAAAAAGGGACAAAACACATTAGTTAGGATCGTTAAAAACACTAGGGAAACACAGATCGTTATAGTTATAACCTTAATCACCCATTTCTTAAAAGTCGGCACATAAAGGAGATTTCGTTTAACTGTGAAAACGGCACCACACGGTCACGGCACGGTTACGACAAGAATTTCGAATGTTTTTATAGACAACACGGCACTGACACGGTTACGGCACAGCGCGGCACACTCATACGAAATCTGCTCTCATCAGAGGCACTCAAATGAAGAACACTGGTATTTATGTACAAGAATTCATAAAGGTCTCTGGGCTATTACCACCGTTTGTATAATTACGCACTGCGTCAGACAAAAGTATCCACTGGAATAGGGCCAGAGGCTACCATCAATCCAACAAGGTAAGTACTTGGCGTATGCAACACCGATTGTATCCAATCTATTTGATAAACTTGGTGTTTCATACAATTGGTGCTACGTACACGCTGCAATTTGTTCTCGAGCTTGCAATCAATTTTAAGGATTTTGTTGCAAGAGCGAAATTGCCGAGTGTATCATGTCTGGCACCATAGGCGGCAACGATGTCTCGCAACAAAATAATGTTGCAGAAAGTTCGAAAGTTTGAACTTTTCTCTGTAACATTTTAAACATTTCACGCTTGTACAGAATGTTGCAGAATGATGACAGACGCTGCAATTTTTCTCTGCAACAAAATCTAGAATTGCATTGCTAGCGCTAGAAAAAATTGCAGCGTGTATCGGCGGCTTTAGAAGACAAAGGGATATTAGGAACGCCAGGACGAGCTTTAAAATATTCAACAATGAGAACAAATTCAAATCGTAAGTAATGTCACCAGTCACTATGGAAATTAATTAAATACACGATAAGGAAATAGAGAAAATTGGGGTATGCAGTGAGGGATACCAGGAGCGGATCCAGGGGGTGGCAGTAGGTGCACCGGACACCCCCCTACCGCCGTACTTACTTATTTTTTTCTATAGGCTTCTTGCGAGATGACGTCATCAGATACCATTGTTAGGAGGCCGCCATCTTGGATGTAATGTCATCTCTAAAGAGGCCTATTTGGGACACCCCCTTTGCAAAATCCTGGATTCGCCCCTGGATACTGCAGACTTGAGCTACAAAATTATTAAGAAACATTAGGAACACCTGGAAGCTAAAATATCTACTACAGACCACAGGCAAACAACAGCTAGAAGGCAAAAATTTCTTTATACAGACATGCTACTCGGCAGCGAGAATGCAAAAATGTATTTATTATGCAGATCGTAAAAAAGTCAAATCAACAGCTAGAGGGCAAAACAAACAAATAGACTGCTAGACGAACAACAAAAAGAACAAACAAGCAATCAGACAAACAATTCAAACGACCGAACAAAACCCAAAACAACATCATTATCATCATCAACAACAACAATAACACAAAACAACAAGCTAAACAGCAACCAAAAACAAACAAATAAACAAAACTAACAAGCAGCCATACTCTAAAACTGAGGCCCTTCACAAATGATATATAATAAACATCAACAACAAATTGCATAAACATACAAGCTACCGTACTACGGAAAGTACCTGAGTTAAGTTATAAATAAGAGCGCTTTGTAAAACTGGGACTGCTTACGAGAGCTGTGGGCATAAATAGATCTTCTGTTCCTTGCAAAAGTCTTTAATTTGAATAAATAAAAATCTTTACCTCAACACTAACTGATCTAATTTCCTGCACAATCTGACAGTACAGGTTAATTCAGATACGAGTCTGTTTCTCCGTTAGTACAGATGACTCCGCACAACCCCCACCCCTCCCCCAAAATTAAGAAGAAAAAAATAAAGTCATTTGGTAAGGAATTTATTTGCCTAAAACCCAATACGTGGCTGTACAGATGGCAAATTTGCCTCTTTTGTATTTATTAATTAATTTTACCAAATGTTCAGAAAAGGGAAAAACAAATACAGTTTACTCTCTCCCTTAACCACAATGCCTTTTGTTCTTTTTAGTCCCTCAGGTTCAGAAACCAAAAAAAATTAATTAACACCAAATGCAATTTGTTTTGATATGTTGATATCAGTGCAAAATAATAAGATATATTATAATATGATATATAATGCTTTTTATATTACATAATATAATAAATCTCCAATATACAATTCTATAAATATAAAATACTATCCAAGAAGTACAAAATCGATGTTTTTAGTCCATAACTGAAAAATTTCTGTCACGACTCAGTTTAGAATATTTTTCCGTGTATCCCCTTGTACAACAGACCAAGTTCACACAAGAAACATGTTACATTTACGTCAAAAATGAGTAATAATATACACTGAACTAAAATTTGGCATCTTATTACAAGCACATTTGAAAACCGCCAGCCTTCTTAAGGATTGGCTAAATTATACATAACATATATAGTAAATATATTATTATGCAATATATATTTCATAATAGAGAAATATCTATCAGGTAAGAACTATTATAAATATTATTGTTAAGTAGGAACATTTTGTATATATACAGTGAGAGTAGATTTCGTATGAAAGTGAAACGCATCGCGCCGCGCCGTGACGGCCGTATCAGCGCCGTGATGTCTATAAAAACATTCGGAATTCTTGCCGTAACTGTGTAACGTTTTCATGCGTAAACCATTTCTCTTAGATTGATAATTATAAAGATGTGCGGTAAACGGCGCCCGTCAAACTGCTCTACAAAAATGAATCTAGTGCGGATATCCTGGCAAAATGAGTGAGTTATGAACTTTTTTTCATATTTTTATAATGTATGATTTCAGTGAAAACTTTGTTTGCAAGTGGAATACTTTTTATTGCGCTATAATCAGTGCTTTTCAACTCCTTGTAGTCGACTTATGCTCATTAAAAACGTACCGCCGGCAAAGCCTATTACTTTTCGCTCACTTACATTTTTTTTTTGGAAAAAATCAATTTCAGTTTGTTTGAGGAAATTAATTGTCTGATCTACTCAGGATGTAACTCAGCAAAATCGTTTTCGAGAAACAACAAGAACATTTCATTTCCCTCGAATCGGCGTTTTGTTAAAGGGGAATCGATATTGCTAATTCAGTTTATCCGCGGATTATAAGGCTTCTTTGAGGCAGAGTATATTAACGGTGAATCCAATATAGTAACTTTGAAAGAGGTTAAGATATAAACGAACTCAAAACAAAGACACGCGCACGACGGCAGGTGAGACTGAAAAAAGAGAGATTAAATAACGGCAAAAAAGAAGAAGAAATCGATCAAATTCAAGTACGTATTATTACCGTTTGAATTAATTTTGGTATTGTCATTTCCTTTATGTATTAGTTTTTCTCGTCAATCTCATTTTGTTCTATTAATTCACATAAATTTATTCGTTTATAACACTAACGTTTATTCAAAGTATTGAAAAAAGTAATATGAATTTGAATTTCTCTCGTCCATGCGTTGTATGACGTCTTTATTTAATCAATCGGGCATCGGCGTTTTTTTCCCATCTAGCGTTGGATTATTTGTTCGGCATGCAATTTATATCTATTCATCCATCCATCCATCCATCCATCCATCCATCCATCCCATCCATCCATCCATCCCTCCATCCGTCCGTCCGTCCGTCCACCCATCCATCCATCCATCCATCCATCCGTCCGTCCGTCCGTCCGTTCGTCCGCGCGTCCGTTCGTCCGTCCGTTCGTCTGTTCTTTCGTTCGTTGGTTCGTTTAAATTCACCGCGTACGTTCATCCATTCATTTCTCGTTCATTCCCTTACTAACACAACATCACGTTTTATCTGTCAACTGATCCAATCTTTAGATTGTCGAGATATAGATATTACATTAAGTGGCTTACAGTAAGCAACAAAACCCGGCACCTTTAGTCGTACAGATTACTACCTTTAATTGAGAAAACAAAGGCACGACAACATTAACGACACCATACGGAAAAAATTCCTGCTCAGTAAACAAACTAACAGATAGGTGGTTCAATTGCATTACGTTCAAACTCAGTATGATGTCCCGATTCGTTTCGTTACAATTGTTGAATGAGGCACAACACTACCCTCGCTGTACAAGCCCGGAACGAACTCCAGATTAACAACGCAACTTAACCGCATACTCATTTTAAATCTTTTAAATCCTTTTGCTTTTGAAATAAGCTGCTTCTTCAGGAAAAGAGTATAGATGTTAGAGAGCACATCTTTGATGTGTCGTTTTGTCTGTTTGGTGGTAAAATGAACACCACATTTTACTTCTATCGTTTTATTCAGAATTATTTGATCGGTGAAATGGCAACACATGCTATCACAACAGACTTTTGTTCAGTTCGAATAGTGGGCGTATAAGCTTTTTAGAATAATATATTTCTTTGATAGGTTAGAAAGTAAACGAATTAATAAATCAGAAACGTCAGGCAGACGTAATTAAGTCGGTACGACATGAGGGCGTTCCGTCATCAATGAAAATTTTTGCAACTTTAACTCGATTTGAATTATATGTCAGGTGTTAACAGTCGTTTTACTGCCGGCATGTGTTCTGAAACTTGCTAATAAGCCTTTGAGTTTGAATGTAAATAATGTTTGTTTTCAACGTGTTTCACTGCACTGCGAAAGTAATTTAAGCTTTTTACTCTCTGACGTAATTTTGCTTTTGGTACGTAATGTATTCCGAGTGGATTTTGAAACAAAACAAAAAAACAACAACAAAATTAAACGAAACAAAAACTCAAAACAAAACAAAACAGAAAAAAACAATGACAACATAATACTAATTACTCATCTGAAATGTCCACTGAATCAATTTTTTCCATGATTTGTTTGACCACTTGATCTTTTCACTCTTTATTGAGTCATTTAATGTTTTGCGTATGAATATAATGAATTATAATATCAGGAGTCTGGCACTTTAAAGTTACTTCATTTTTTCATGTTTTTTTTTTCTAGTGTTTATACTTTTCTCGCTATTCTTACATGTTTACTCATTACCATGCATTCTCATTCTATCTCCTCTATATCTCAGTTTACAGCAGTTCAAATTGAAATTGATAAACGCTAGAGGCATTAATTCTCAAAATTGTCTGACTTTTACATTGGATTAAAATCGCACTTTTTCTCTAACCAATCTAGACTGTGGTCTATTTCACTAAGTGTCTTTGGCGAATGACTTTAAGTTGTAATATTGGATGTCAGACACGCAAAAAGCAAAGGTTTTGGACATTTTTCAGACCCTCGGCGGCAATTTTTATACATAAGATTTCTATTTAAAAAAATCAAAAGGATAAAACATAAAGTGAACTAACAAAACAGTAAAAGAAAGGAAAACGAGTTAAAACCAAACATAAACATTTTCTTTATATTTACAAAATGAATAAATAAATGAATAAATATATACACTGATATAAATATATAACTAACTAGCTAAATAAATAAATAAATAAATAAATAAATAAATAAATAAATAAATAAATAAATAAATAAATAAATAAATAAATAGATGAAAAACAAACAAACAAACAAATAACCAATGAAATCAATGAATGGATGAACGAATGAATGAATAAATGGATGAATGAATAGAAGAAATGAGTAAATAAATGAGTGCTTGCTTTAATTGGCAAATTAATAATGGGATCAATAAATGACCACATAATTGATCTTATTGCCACGAAATACTGGTCACAAGAACAGAATTTTCCGATGTAATTAACCACAACCCTTCTAGGCTAATATATAGCTACAGATCAGACATTACGGAACAGTTTGATATCAATTACGGCCTCAGGAAATCACTTCCCTTTTTCCTAAATATATTCAAAAAACCCCGAAGGTAAATGATCCCTTAAAAGTTCTCTTAGACACACTGCCCTCAGCAAATACTTTTAAGGGTTTTTTAAAGTGAACCCACAGTTGAAAGTACTTAAAAATAGATCTGTAATAGAAAGATGAACTTATAGTAGCAATCCAGATAAATGTGATCCGGTTTCGATCATTCCCTTAGGAATACAAAATAAAGAAGTAGTAGAAATGTTGGATGAACAAAGAACATAAGAATGAGAAATCTTTTGTTGAGGTTCATCCAAGATGGCGGCCGTGACGTCACATGCAACCCACCAATATCATATTGCCTTGCTAATTTGCATGCCTTTCATATATTTCTCGTGTTTCTCTTGAATCAGTAATTGTATGGGTTGACCAAGAAATCTATGTTTGCATTTTCTTCTCTTGCTTCTGGACATTAAAGAATTGTGGTATGTTGAAATGAGCATATGGTTCTAGTTGAGGTGAGCGAGGTAGGTCTAAGGTTGCATCTCAAGCCGTAGTGGTGACCATAGGGCTAGAACTAAGAATGGATTGTAACCGAACATCTCAGCCTTTCTGAAAAACATACTTACTTAGGAAGATCATTTCTGTGGGAGTAAAGCGGCATCCATTCAGATGAAAGCCGGAGTTCTGATTTAGATGCAGGTAATATTATAAGCTTTACACTCCAGGGATAACTCTTTTGTTCAGTTACTGTCCCAGGGAAAAGAAAACAAACGAGTTAGCTCAAGTGCTATGGACAACCTTCCTTCATTACTTAAGAAGATCATTTCTGTGGGAGTAAAACGGCAGCTGCCATTCAGATGAAAGTCGGAGTTCTGATTTAGATGCAGGTATTATATGCTTTACACTCCATGGATAACTCTTTTGTTTTACGGTCCCAGGGAAAAGAAAGCAAAAGAGTTAGCTCAAGTGCTAGGGACAACCTTCCTTCACGTATAGAGGCTTTAGTAAAGGGTTTCAGATAAACTCCTCAGTGGACGATGCATGGGGACGATGCCGCATAATTTTCCGCTGATTCGCAAGCTGATTAAGAAAGGTTTGAAATGTACGTGCTTATTTTGACATGCTCTCACGGCACGAGATAAGGAATTTCTATAAAAAAATATAAATCCGTACCGAAGAAAATATTTTCTGAATCAGGATCCAAAAGCCAAAAGAGGTTTCTTTAACTAATTCAAAATGGCGGAGAATTTGAGATCTTACCGTATTTGACATCGAGCTCAGCCAGTTATTCAAGGGAAAACGTTTCTGTTCAGTACGTTTGCATTTCGTACGATAAACCTATCAGTATCAGTGCAATTTTAATGAAAAAGCTGCTAAATAAACAGTAATTTTGATAATCTAAAGAAACTGTCACTAAATATTACTAGTCTGAAGACTCAATATTTGCTTTGTCTTGTCAGTTCAAACTAAATCCAAAATGTAATTCTCTCTCTCTATCTTGTAATAACCACCTAGATAATCCAATCACCATGACAACAAAATCAATCTTGTGTTAACCAAAGATCATGACGTAAGCGACGTTGCTTGGAAACCAAGCGAAATCGATAAATACCCGTTTAAAGATAGTTTGGTCGGTAGCAAGATGTGTGTAACTCCCACGCTTACAATGTCTTTGTGATTTTACGTTGTATTTCACGCCCTCGCACTGTAGTGAAAATTAGTACGTGTGAAGGTTTCAAGTTATCTGGAGATGGCTAAAAGTTTGAGTAAACTCTAGACTGACAGTTATAGAGGGTCATTGAGTAAGCGTGAAGACTTTAACTATAAAGACTGTTAAAAGCCATAGTACTCTACTTCGATGAAGCAACAACTGCACATCCGGCAGTATCAGATACGGTCAGGAAATTAGTACACCATTCGTATATTACTTTGTAGTTTCGGTTTGTTTGTTTTTGTTTTTTCATTTGTTTTTAACAGTTTGTCAGACTATCGTTAAATTTGTGTTTAGATTTCTTTTGCAGTTAACGAGGCCCAATAAATTCTGGGGAAAAAACTGACTATTTTTGTTGTAATACATGAACTTTAACCGTAAAGAGCTGGAGCAGAGACGTGTTTGCAGTGCGTTCCTATAACACTTGATTGGCTTCCTGTTCACGATTTATCCAATCAGCTCACTGGTTCACCAAACGTCATATTCTGACTGGGAAACCTGTTTTTCTCAGATGAAAAACTAGCTTTCAATTCTTTATCGTCAATGGCTTTAATGGACGTAAGGTTTTGGCTTTAATTTTCTGACATTTGAAAAAAAGAGGAAGTATGGAATAAGGCGAAGGAAAAGCGGTGAAATAACTTTAGACTGAAAAAAAGAAAAAGAAGACAATTGACCGAAAAACTGAAATAACGAACTGACAGCAGGCGAGGTGAGGCTTTTCTTTTCTTAAAAACACTTGTATCTATGCTCATCCATTTTTAGTAGTTTAAAAACTTACAATGTTCAAACCGAGCGAAGTGTTAATGCTACAAGTATGTAATTAACGAAAGAATTTTGTTGGAATTTGAAGAACCAACCCGCAGAGAAAATCGTAGTTTACAACGGATTCCTACGGGGCGGTGTTGTGGTTTAATGAAATTATCTTTTTATTATTGAATTTATTGATTTTAAAACTGTCTGGTTTGTAAAAAAACATTGTCTAGGGAGATTAACAAGCGACGAGCGAATATTGATTTAATTCACTATTTTATTTGCCATTATCCTTGACCACTAACAAGCCGTCTTCAAAGCACATCAAATAGATAGGAAGATAAAGTAAATATTGCAAATGTCTTATTTCTTTGAATTAGTCATGTTAAAGCATTAAACATTTCATTTCATACCGGTAACAATTCGAAATTAGAGTAAACAATCTAATTGTAAACAACTCACTATCTAGGGCCATTGTAGTTTCATCTATATATTTACCAGCCGACCAATAGTATTAGTTATTTATTAACTTATTTATGGAGCAAAAAAATGCTTGTTCAAGTCTTGTTTTTTTACGGGAAAAATTAGAAGCCTTTCCTCTTATTAGCGGCAATGGATTCTTGCACGTAGTTGTAGAACAGAAATATATCAAGTGCTTGGGGCCTTTGTTGTCGCCTTTGAGGGCTTTTATTGAGTATTTTTGGAGCCTTTCTAATTGAAGGACTTTGAAGATGTATGCCAATTTGTTAGGTTTTTGAATCAAGCTAATGTACTGTAATGAATGGCGCGAAAAAACTGCACAGAAAGGCCATTCTCAAATCCAGACCTATACTCTACATGCATTTGTCATGTAGATAAAATTAATTGATGACACGGCTTTGTATTAATATTTTAAATAAAATGTTCGCTTTTTTATGTTATCAAGTTTAATTGTATTAATTATGATCTTTATGATCTTTTCATTATTTCTTACTGAATGACTGACGGTGACAACTGTCTAGGTATATGTTTAAGCGTATTATTTTATTTTCCTCGAGAAATTATCGTCTTCGTTTTAACACTTGCATTTTTTTTTTCATCTTCAATGCCTTTTTAAATTCACTTTCTACCTTAATTTATTATCAAGGTTTTAAGTGAATTTTCCCTCCCTTTGCCATTGCTTTAATTTCAATTCTTTTTTCTTGCCTTTCTTCAAATTTAGGTTTCTTAATTCACATTTTAACAATAACATCAAAAAGCAACATCGTTTTCCTTCTCTTTGTTATCGCTTTCAACAGTTTAATTTCTTTCTGTTTTTCTTGCCTTCTTCAAAAGAAGGTATTTTAGTGATTCACATCTTTAGATAAGTTTTAGTTTAAAAACGTTTTAGTATCAAAAAGCAACCATTTTTTCCTTACTTGATTTTAATGCTACAGTTTGTTGTTTAGCAAGTTCTCTTCTCTCTTCATTCTCGAGTTTCTTATAAATTTAGCACCTTTAATATCTGTTATTTTTTAATTAATTAATTTTTTTATTTCATTATTTGTTACTATAGTAGTTTTTAGTTCAGGCTTTTTTGAGAACTTTTAGCTATTGATTATATTGCCTACAGCCTCTGTTTTGTTTTCTTCTGTTTTTCCATTAAATACTATTTAAGTATATATCAGTTTGTTTTTCTTCGCTGCTTCTATTCATTCTATGACTAATATACACTAAACAATTAATGAAAACAGGAGGTCTTGTCCTGCTTGGGTCACCCGCGAGGCCTTGTTATTAAATGTCCAATGTTGATCAGTTATATAGAAGACAACCTTCATAATCTACACAAAGAAAAACAGTAACTATTGCTACATCTTATACACTAAGCATCTCGTTTTACTAGCACATAACCATTTCTAAAATAATATTTTGGGCATCTATTTGAATGATTGATCATTTTTCACTTAGACAGATTAATGAAAAAATGATAAAGTTGGTCGAATGAGTAAACTTCCAACATGAGAATGACTGGCACTTGTTCATGTTTTGTCAAGTTTTGCTTCCGGAATTCAATAGGTTCTTGAGCTGAGTTTACATCATTCTCTACTTCAACAAGTTCTTTCTTTCTCATCTACTATTATTAATTTCTGTCTTTTCTTTTCTAGTTTCATTCTTTTGTTCTACTCTGTTGTCATTTTCCTGTGCTCTCCTCGTCCGTTTTCTTCACGATCTCTAATTTGTTCTGCCGTGATTTCTCTGCGAATTCTTTTCATTTTCTTCCATTCTCATCTGTTCAGTCAGTGCTCTATAAATTTGTCATGTGCGACCTTTTTTACTCAGTGTTTGAGACCAATCAACAATAGCATGACAACTGGCCTGACAAATGACACCCTTCTCGATCAATAGCAAGTACAATATTATTGAGTTACCCGCTTGTAAATGTCAAATTGTGGGTGAAAATGCATACCGCTATCAACAAGAATACTCAATAACTTCTGGCCGCCCTCCAAACCGCCTTCATGTTTCCAAGATTAAAATGCCAAACTTGTCCCCAGCTTCAGAGTTGAATTTTCTTAATTTGAACAATATGGAAGCTTACATTATTGAGAGCTCATGATTTGCAAGGGACACAAGACAGCCGTTGGTTTGTTTGAGCTTTTATTTCAGTCATAGACGGTATTTAAACTTTTTTTGAATAAGTGTGCTAAGGTAATTCTTCCAAAGTGGGGCAGCGTTGTCCGAGTAACGGAGCACAAAAGCGTTGATTGAACGGCTAGGAACAAGAGCTGAATCTGAGAGTGAGTTATCGTCGAATTTATAAGGTAGGTAATAGTTTGCACATTGAAATATAGCAGGCTAACATCAATTAGGAAAAGATACCAAATTCCTTGTCCTTACATAAAACCCCCTGTGGAAATCGACGCAAATAAATATATCAGGAAAGCAAAAGGTGCAATTAGCCATTTTTGTCAATAGGTGTTATGTATCATGTTCGTAATTGGAACTTGAATTAAAGCAAAATTGTCTTCGAGAAACGCTCTCCTATCGTAACTTAAAAGAGAAGTCAGTAGCGTTAAAGTTCGACAGTCAAAGCCTTTTTTAATGAAATCGTAAATAGAAAATCCCTGAGGATTTTGCCAAGTCTCGACTGACCTATAGCTAAATCCTTTAGTCCTTCCTAAGCATCTCTTTAAATGTAACATATTCTTGAAGCACAGATTTTGTTTTTCTATATTTCCAAGAAATTTCTAGCATGTTGTTAATTTAAGTAAATGAACGAAATTGCACAAAATGTTCCACACGCATGCCTCTGATAGAGTACTTTTACGGAACTCTGTAATTAGCTGGGTAAAAACCTAAAACAGTTTAGTATTTTTACCGGTAAAGGGTTTTTCCTTGAACCACAAGCCCCATTTTACTCGCTTTCTTTCGCCACATTTATTCATTATTAATATTTGTTTAATTTTTGCATTACAAAGTATGCACGGAAACCTTGTTCAATTAATTGCTAATTGCCTTGAAAAAGGATTTTTGGATTTTTTGGATTGTTTGAGCAGAACATCAACTAGAACATATCATAAGACATCAGTTTTATTTAGTAAAGATGGACAAATTCCTTGCTTAAAGCCGGCATAATTTAATTTAATGTTACACTTGTAGCTTAACAAATATAAACAACGAAAGACCCACGCATGCGCAATGCGTACATAATACCTAAGTCTGTAAACCGTATCCAGCTGTTTCAATTCTATACTATGTCTGTATGTAAACCTTTAATGAAAAATGTAGTCGGGCGCTTTTGGTTAGTTAGAGACCGTCTAGATCTTGGCGAACTGCTTGATGTCTGAATGAAAAGCAATTGAACTTTTTATAATATGTCAATAAGTTTAATTGGTCTTGGTAGGGCGAGGAAAGCACTGATCTAAATATGTCGACGAACTTGACTTCGGCTGGAAACAAACACTGTGTAATGTTAGAGCCGCTAATGCTACTAAAACTAATACATGTACACTTGAATAACACTTGACGCAAACAACTGATTTGCGTTTAGAAGCAAGACTTTTGATGTCACGCAGCTAAGTTTGATCACGGAAGTAGTTTCCATAGTGACCGTAATGTGACGTCAGTTTCCACAACGACACGTCCCCGATTTCACTGATTGTCATTGGCTATCCCAAGAAAATGTGACTGTATAGTCACGCAAATTGCTATATTTCATTTATTTTCATAGTTCTGTAACGGAGATGTCACGTACTTTTGCGCACACATCAATTATGCAAAGTACGTATGACGCAACTGTATGTTGTATTGGTTCTCGACTGTCCACAGACTACGTTTCGTCGGACTTTGGTGATTAACAACGTACGTCACAGATTACCAAAGTCCAACGAAACGTTCTTTGACCATCACGGAAAATCTTTGTGTCATTTCTATGGAACGTTGCTGCATCGTGAAAGCTTGCTATTGTGGCTGCTAAAAAGCAAGTACTTTTTGATCAAAGAGACCTTAGGTTGAGCCGAATACGCATCAGCAGCATTGAGATAATTAAGTGTAAGTATCATAAAGATGAAGTGTACGTCTTACATTTGAACTTTTGCGCAGCAGAGATATCGCGGAGGTAATTTAAGTTGCTTCATCCTCGAAGCGGAAGATCAGCTAGAGTTTTAAAGCCAAAAGCTCCAAAAGATGATTTACGTACCCTTTCAGGATGCAATTGAGTTGTAGAATCTGCTCAGCTCACAGGATGGTCGGTAATGTCGGTTGTCAAGGCATTTCTTTCTGTTGCTACATGAAGTGTCTGGATTTTATCGACGCTAGCATATCTTTGGTTCACATTATCGGTTGTTATCAGTATAGGTAATAGCATGTTTTGTAGTGATATTTGGCATAATACCACGAGTGATATTTCAAAATTGTTCAACAAAATTTCACGAGCCGTATTATTATTATTGCTATTATTTGTTAATAATATAACCTAAGAAATTTCTGCAATTTCTATGAAAACTGAGACACGAAGTTGAACTGATCGCCTATACTCGACTACTTCGAAAAATGGAAAAAACTACAGTTCGAAAAATGGAAAATAGACTTTTAAGCCTTATGAACTTATAAAGAGAACTTAACAAAATTAAAAAAAGTAGTAAAAATCATCCAAAGTCAAACATAAATACTATACAATGAGAGGTAAAATCCGCAGTCATTTTGTTTTCGTTTTATTTTTGGCCTGAATGACCTCACTGAAATCACAAAAAACAGACTCGCGAACGAATAGCCATTTGTGAAGACAAAAACGGATATTCTTTGAAAAAAGATAAGACAAAAAACTTTCTAAATAAAGACAACCATAAATGCACAAGTGTGGAATAACTTTTTATAGATCCCTTGCACGTCACGTCAGAGCAGCTCAATCTCTGCAATCTGGGGGACAAAACAAAAGACTTTTGCTCCCTTGAGAATTAAAATTCATTGTTTTGTCCCCCAGACTGAGCTGAATTCCAACATGTTGCAAGGGGTACACAGCTTTTCTGCCATGTCAATCCTTCAGGTTGAAGCTATTTTGACAAGCTTTCACTTCGCGTGTCGCTATGTTTGATCTTTTTTTTTTTTGTCTTTTTCAAAAAAAAATACGTTCGTCTTTCATTTTTGAGACTTTTGACTTGCTTCTATGTTTAAATCACTTCTTTTTAGTGCCGGACTGGAAAGCTTCCCGATCTGGCCGCCATTTTCTTTTAGCTTTTCTTGTAGAAAGCAGTTGCTATGGAAACTGTAATTTTCACATGTAGGTATTTCAAAATTAAGCTTAAAAACTACTTCTCTCAGCCAATCAAATTGCAGAAATTTCTTAAGTTATATTATTATACGAGGAATATCAATTCCAGTTTTCCAGTTATAAAAGAGCCATGCATATTAGAGTACAAACACTAAAAGTGTGCAATACTTTGCACTATTTAGTACTTTATAATACACAATACAAAATTACTCGATTCTGATTGGACGAGAGGAGTACAATTAAATCGTTAATTGTACTCTGTAGAGTACCTATTAAGTCGCTATGGCAACGACAACGAATTAACGGCGCGCGATAAACTTTCCTTGACAAGCCATGGCTACTCGTTTTCGATAAAAACTTACAGTTTTGCTAGTTCAGTTTTTGATGATTATCATAGAAGATAAAATAGTAATTTATTTGTCAAAACAATGACAATTTTAAACGGAAAACAAGAACACTGGAAAGAAAAATGACTTCCAAACAACGCCGTGCTGCAAAACTAAGCGAAGGACATCGATTCACGGCTATCAGCCAGAGTACAGAAATGGTCATTTGGTCAAACTTTTTTACTCTTTTCCAAAAGAATCTGATAAATCAAGCTTAAAATAATGAAGCATTTGAAAGGCCAGGTATGTTTAAACAATACGTAAATTTGATCATATTTCTCTGTGAATGAACTCAAATTCTTTGCCGTGTCTTGGGCTCTTCGCTCGTCTTCATTCAACTGATAAACAAACCTGTCACGGTAAATAAACTACATGCTTAAGAACTGTAATTCGCTCAGAATACAAATTAACTCTATTTTATTTTGTTTTCGAAGTTTCTTCCCTCTTTGAAATATTGTCTACTCGTTTAAGTCTGCACTTTTTAAGTGAAAACATGCTATACTGTCAGACATTTGTCTTTCCTCGAAGAAATTTTGTATAGTGTATATACTCGTAATGTTTTGAAAACTCTCAAATAGGACTCGCCTAAAGGCTCGTCCTATTTTGAGAACTTTCAAAACATTACTCGTACCTATTAATTCCGAATTGTACTCAAGATCGTGCGATTTCCTATACAAATAGCACTAATTAAACAATAGAAAACAAACGAATTTGCATAATTGCTGGGAGCGAAGCGAGCAGCAACACTATTCTTGGTGTGGGATTCCTGTGCGATTAATGACGTCACCTTAATATTGATCCGCGAACTCGATTTTTATGTACGGTGGTATGTTCATGGCGAACCTTGACGTCACAGGGATGAATTGGGATTCCTGTGCGATTCCATTCGAGAGGTTTTATGTTTCTCGAAGTATAAAGAAAGTCACAAAATGCTAAGTGATATTTTTTCGAGAGGGCAATGTTCTGTTACGGGTCATTTTGCGTGTTACTGTTCGAATCGAAGCTCGTCTACGGGCCGAATCAATTCAAGCCAAGATAATAAGTATGAAGTGAGGTCGCGCTGAGAATCTCTGCAATATATTTGGTTACTCTATGAAAGAAAATTTTATACTTTGTATGTGATGGAATTGTATTTATCATTCGTTTGATCTAAAGCGTCAAATAGTACAGTAGACAACGCGGCATCTTCGACCGTGATGCAACGTACAACTATAGCTTTTAAAATCAGTTAGTTTTATAATCATTGCCAACGCTAGCCGTTTGTGATTGTTTGAAAAATTCCTGAAAATTGCTTTACTCAAAGTGCTAAATATTTTGAACTGTGTGTGTCCAACACTGATCCTGGAGAATTATGTTTTGAAGGTCAACTAGCAGTGTTCGTCACACAACGCACAGGAGATAGACAAGAAACATTTCATATATATCAGAGAAAGCGGTGTACTTTCGTGAGTTTTAGGGGAACAATTCTGCTAACGTGGATACACCAGCTGTTTTCTGCTCGCAGCACTTCACTTTCTATTAGAAATGGCTAGTTTAGCACTATTTAGTACTATTTATGTTGCACAGTTTTAGCGTTTGTACTCTGAATGCAGCTATGCAAGAGTATTTAAGTATTCAAGCATTCAAGAGTTGATAAAACCCACACTCAATTTTGATCATCAATTTTACCGCAATCAAATTTATTTAAAACATTATTTAGCGATCCTCCTAGCTTTTAGACACATACCTTGGTTTACACTGATCTCAAAATAGAGAATAACTTCATTATTACGGGAAGTAAGGCTAAGCCATGTACTCGACTTAGGTTTTCCCCGTTGGATTTTATTTTACAAGCGCGGTGGAGCAAAATCTATACTTTTTACGATGTTTAAACTTTAAAAAAATTTAACTAGTAGTACTAAGCATTCTACTGCGTGCCTTTTCACAAAGCCAAAACAGAAGATAAGCATTTCTTCTATCAAGTAAATATATTAAGTGCTGTAAAAGCAAAAAAAAAAAAAAACCCTGTAGGGTTCAGGAACCTCATGCAAACAAAAAAATGCAAAGAAATACATTATACTTTGCATTATTTTCCCCAATCATGCACCTCACTCGAGTGGCTTCGTTCGCAACCGTCAGAGGCCAGTGAATTCGTAAATTTATAATTATATTAAATCAAAGTAACAACTTTGCTTTGCCATTTCACTGCACGAGACCATGTTTTGTTTAACGCTGTGGTATACTGTGTTACATGTATGTGGTACTTTTGACAAGTATCGCAGATGCTAATTATTAGCCACACGAATGGGAAATTTTTGGCACCAAATTGCCATCGTGTCAAGTCGGTTTTCCAGCTGGTACTTCCAAGTTCGTTATTCTTTATTCTCAGAAATGATATGCTCACCTTATTCATTTCTTTTGATTTTCTTTCCACATAGATTATACCTCACGTTGGTGCCAAACTATTTATCATGAACAATACAACTGTACGACCATTCCAGCGGAATTCTAATACTGTCTTGTCCCCAGACCTCGCAGCATGGTCCGCGGCGTTTGGTATCCTCGCTGTCTTAATAATCACGGGGAACGCACTGGCCATCGCTGTCCTTACAAGAAAACGTCTTCTAAGCAGGAGAACAAGCTACTTCCTGCTGTCTCTCTCAGTTGCTGATATGTTAGTGGGAACGCTGTCCGTGCCTACGTACATATTCCAGCTAGTTACGCGTTACGCCTACTATAATACTACTATTGTCAAGGTTATCAAGGCATCAGACGTTTTCTGTAGTCTTGCGTCTACGTTTACGTTAACCATCATCGCGCTGGAACGCTTTTTCGCCATAACGTATCCACTACAACACAGAGTGTCCAACAAGAGAGTCTACTACGCATTGGTGAGCACAGTGTGGATTCTTGCAGGACTTTTGTCGAGTCTTTATTTTTTATTCACTTACAAACTCATCGAACATAAAGTTTTCTTCTACTTCATGATGATAACGTTTTTTATGTCATTATTCATCATGTTCCTCGCCTACTTGACCATCTGGTTTCGGGTTACAAGGACTATGTCACTGGACAAGCACAAACACGCTGGGAGTGTCTCGACCACTGAAAGCAACCCGGAGGAAACAGAGTTAGCCATGAAACCACTAGCACCTAGACGCAGTTTACGCAGTTCAAGAAGAAGTAAAAGCGAGAATGGCAAGAAACTAAAAGTCGTGAATGCACGGGAAAGAGCCAGAAGTCGCGCCGAGAGTGAAAAGAAGTTAGCTGTGACATTATTCATTGTGACTGCCGTCTTCGTGATCACGTGGTTACCATTTCAGGTCATCAACTTGGTTTACTTTACGTGTTCAAGCCTTACGTGTCCAGCACTGCCACCCATGGATGTGATTTTCTTCTGCAAGTTTCTAAACTACAGCAACTCGCTCCTTAATCCCGTGGTCTACTCCTTGAGATTGCCGGAATTTCGTTATGTCTTGAAGACTGTTATCCTTAAGAAATTCAAGTTTCTTCTATGCCTGGATTAGACTGGTTAAACCGGTTAGTCTAGATTAAACTGGTTCCAAGGTTGACATCAAGCTCGTCAGTCAACCATTTTAATGTCTGTTGCTATGGGGCTCTTCTAAAGTTGGCTTTTCACTAGCGAGGGAAGCAGTCTCAGTAATGCAGTGCTCTTTACCTTCTTTCACGACTATGTGAGAAATGCAACACTGACGCTTCCATCGCTCGTGAAAACCAGGCCTAAAAGTTACTGATATATATATATATATATCTCCTGAAGCCAAGCAAGCACTATCAAAAGAATATTCCGTGGCCTAGCTTGTACCATGGAATGGTGTTATCTGAAATAACACTGTATATGTTGTAGCATTTCCCTTACCTCTGGTTGGTAAATTACTTGAGAACTCTTATTATATAGTGGAGTCGTCCGGTAGTGAACCACTTGAAGTAACGTCTTATCAGGGCGGCCTAAGTAACTATCACGCTGATCTACTGGTATAAATGCATGCATGGCTAAATTATGGTATGGTAAATATATCGAATAGATGGATCAGATTAAATTCTCATGCAAACATTGCAGCAAGAAATAGTCGTACTAAAGAGATCTAGAGTTGCTGGTCCCCTTCTCCCTGAAAGGAAAGTATTTTTAATTAGAAAGACGAGTAGCAGACATGTAAAGAAAGAAAAAAATTCCAAGCTGATGATGCCCTTTTTGGACCTAGGGATCCATGGTTTCAAGAGGAATGTTTAATCTCTAACATCCCTCTCCAATGAATAGAATGAGGAGAAATTGGAACTAATTTCTCTCATTAATTAATTAATGATGTGCAAGGAAAAATTAGTTCTAATTTTCCCTCATACAATATAAAGAGGTAATTACACGACAAGTTGTTTAATAAGGGTATGTATTTTAACGAGTTATTTTAGAATTTTGACGAGCCCGTATTATTTATTGTACGACAACATCAAGGAAAGAGACTAACTTTGCTTACTTTTGTCGTATTACATGGTTAGGCGCGCGCACCGCAATATCAACTCCTTCAAACCACACTACCGTGCGCGCACTAAACCGTGTAATACGGCTTTCTACATCGTGTAGTACGTCCACATAGAGTGGATTTCGTATGACTTTGAAAAACTACGGCACGGTCACGGCACGGCACGGCCACGGTACGGAACCTCGCCTGCTGATGTCTTGGCAAATTTGTAAAGAAATCAGCAGGCGAGGTTCTGTACCGTGGCCGTGGCCGTGCCGTGCCGTGACCATGCCGTAGTTTTTCAAAGTCAAACGAAATCCACTCTATGTGCACTCGTTTATTGGCGCCCAAATGCACGCGCTCGTGTAATAATAAAACGTATTCACGAAGTGCAGCCTGTCATATGCCAATCACCTGCGGCCTCGGGATTTCAACTATAGCCCTCCCTCCGATTCAGGGACAATTAATTACTCATTATTCATTCACATTTTTCTCCATCTCTGATCGGCTTAAATTCCCAGACCACTTCAATGGTCTAATAATGAAAAAAATTATTGGATCATTGACGCAGCAAAGGGAGAAAATGGTTTCCATTCCTGGAAGATTTCCTTCGCATAGCAAGGAGAAAATGGCCACATCTCTTGAAAAAAAAAGAAAAAAGAAAAAAAGAAAAAAAGAAAAAAGAAAAAAAGAAAAAAGAAAAAAAATAGCAAGGAAAAGAAAAAATTCAAACTACTTTTGAAAGACCGTCTGCGTGGAAAAACATTCATTTATGCTCTGAAACTGCCGCTGATAATGATAACAACAACAGGAAGACGATAGTCGGCCATGGTTTACGTCGGCATCGGACATAGTTTATGTATCAACGAAACACGCTAAAAGTTTCTTTTAAGAGCTTTCATGTTTTGGATGATTAATAAAACAGTTATTGAATTCGGTTTTCGTATGAAATGAAGAATTATGATCCGCTGCACAGACCTCGGAAGATGTTATCCGACTCAGCCTTCGACTTCGGCAGATAGCACCCTTCTTAATATGCATAATTCGTCATATCATACGAAAGCAAAAAACCGAAAGCCGAATTCAATGACTGTTTGATATCTCTTAAGGCCTTGTTATGACTATAGATATTACACCAATTAAAGAAAATCATTAGCCACTTTCAGGCCGTGAAGACTGGGTACAAGTCCCTCAAATTTTGATGATGGCAACACAAAACTCATATAGTCAGAAAGAGCACATCGAGCTATATAAAATCCCGAAGTTTGGTGTTAATCGAGTTAATATATTAAATGACTAACAGCCGTGCAAAAATGCTAAAATTTACAAAGAAATGTATGGTTGTAGGTACATTTTGTCCCTACAACCATACATTTCTTTGTAAAATTTATCATGTTTGAACTGCTGTATCTCTTTCAATGTATATCCGATTAACATCAAACCTCGGAATTATATACAGCTCGATGTGCTCTTTCTGACTACATAAGTTTTGTGTTGCCATCATCAAAATTTGAGGGACTTGTACCCATGCAGTCTTCACGGTATGAAAGTGGCTAATTGTCGGTCAGAGATCTAAATCAAAACTTTGTTTTAGTACGTTTTGCTTTTTTTATATATATTAAGAGGAATTTTTTTCAATATCGAGTAACAATGGCCAAACGTGCATGACAAAAACTAGCCCATCTTGCAATTTGTAATTCAATTTTCATTTTATTTGGATTAACACTTTAATTTGACTTTTATCAACCTAACCAACTACAAACAATCTAAACTTTCTGAAAGAAATAACTTTTGCTTTGTACAAGTTTTTGTTGCTCAATGCTTGAATATGAAAAAATCTCCTCTTTAAAAATAGCAAACAGACCGATCCCAGATTAACAAGTGTCAACGATTTGGAAAATTCGATCGAGAATGTAGTTTTATACTGAATGAAGTCTTTCAAGAGCGCTTACAAAACTTGGCAGGTTTCAAGGGAGCTTCCTTTAGAAATTTAGAACAAATATAGCCAAATTAACTTTACTACTTTCAAATTAAGGATTATTTCGTTTTAAAAATGTATAGAGGACATCTTAATTGATTATTTCAAAACCACTGCGCATGCTCATCGCAGGGAACACAACAAAAAACAGGAGCAAATCCCACAAGGATAACTTTGACTTCCAAAATCACTTTTGAAATGATTTATTGAACAAAGTACGAAAAACGTATCAGGAACTGTGGAAACGAACATAGAGTAGAAACACAAAAAGCGTACAAAACTTAATACTTTTTAGAACTAAATTGGTAGACCTCTTTGCTTTACCACTGGAAATTCGTGCGGTATCAACAATATAGGTGATAACAACAACTGTGTGTAATGTGAACTTCTTTATGTTTTAATTATAACGTACGTGCATCATGTGATTTTGTTCCTTTGTCTGCCAACCAACGATAGGTTGATGCGGTAAAGACGACTTTCTAAAATGGCGGCCTAGTACATGAGAACGAGGCCACAAAGGCCTTGTTAGCAGAAAATAAGTGTGGTGACACTTCTATTGTTATCAAAGACGATGTGTTTCTCTTCCTTTTGAAATAACTATTTTCTGTGCATTTTACAGGGTATACTTAGACTCATTTGATGCCATGATGATTTTGGAGGCCTTTCTGGCCTCGTTCTCGTGAACAATGAGCCCGCCATTTTTGAAAGTCGTCTATTGAGTTTTATAATTTTTTGGTTTGACCAACAAAACTTACATTCACACAAGCTTTGTTGTCAGTTGTAAACAATAGATATAAAGTATTTATTTGCAATTTATGTTGTAGGCTTCTAATGTTTGTACTCTATCGAGAGCAAAATCTATATATAAAGTTACTACTATAACTACATAGAAAAGTGAAATAAAATATGGAGAAAAAAATTAAAAATTAAGTGTTAGAGTTGCGTACCTTTACAGAAAACAGGGCAGGCAATACATGTACACAAGTTATAGATATCATTTCGGTCAGTGCTAGCGAATTTCATGTAAAGTCGTTGCTGGGAGTATAGTAAAAAAAACTCGCTGGCAAAAAGATTTAACAAATTGAAGATGGTTTTGATTTGTCTGTCCTCTTAGCTTATTGACTCACTCTTGACGTCATATAATGTTCAAACCTCAAGTAGAATTACGAGCGCAGCGAGTGGTTTCACTGCAAAGTTTTGAACATTTTATGGCTCAAAACCATCTTCAATTCGTTTTTTACAACAATTATTTGAGATAGAAGTTAAAGATCCTTTTCAAACGGGGCAACAGAACGAGCGCGCGCGCCGAAACGCGTCATAGGCAGTGTGTTTGTCCTCTTATCTAATCAACCAATCAGATCGTGAGATTAGTATAAAGTGTTATAAAAAGAAAAATTTCCAATATTGAAATCAGAATATCTTTGATATCTCGGCAAAGTTTACCATACTGACATATCGACTCTACATCTGCAGTCGTAATTTCCCTTCTCCAATTAAATATATTATTGGTCCTAGTTTTTCAGTTTTTGCAGGGAGTTAGATATTGCGTTACAACTCAGTGTGCGACGAATTGTTGATCCATGAACTTTTCTAATCGATCGATCTATACCGTATATCAAAACTTGTTCCCTGAGTATCAGTCATTATTTTTCTGAAGGGGTGGAGACGTACGCGTCTTATCAAAAGTGCTGATGGATACGTTACACATGAGGCATTTAGCCGAAGACAAGTAGATGAAGATACGTTGGCTCGTCCAATTATCGTCACAGGAATCTCGAGAGATACACTGCTTGGGCTTCCTGTGTTCCTTTTTTGTTTGTTATACTTCTCCCTGAGAGATTGGTATTGGTACAAGATTGTATTTTCTATTTCTATGATATTACTGTTGCGGTATAGGAATACTTGTTACGGCATTCGCCTTTCGGGAACCGGTGAATCGCGTTGAATCATGGGACTGTTTTAGGTGACGCATCAGAGAAAGAGATAGAGAGAACTACGATAAATAAAGAAAAAAGTGATTTTATTTTGAGACAATTTTTTGAGACAATTTTTTGTGGTGTAGACAATTCAAAGTGATCGGGCAAAATTTAGAGTTTTTTGGCCAAATTCATTAATTCTTGATTAAAAAAGAATATTTGTGCATGATTAATATTTACTAAGAAAATAAGAGAAAACGAGGGGTATTTTGAAGGAAAGAGAGAGAGAGAGAGAGAGAGACTCCGCCCAATATGGAATATATTTTCTCCAAACTGGCCATCAATTTTTGGAAATAAACAATCATTATTACTGGTATTCTCATTGTTAGTCCGCCATCTTGAATCAGACAGAAATGCATTCTGGGAGAGTTAACTCAGTTTAATAAAAATAGACAAAAGAGTCAGATCGTCTTCTACTTGTTCGGTGTTCTTTAACAAAGTTAACAGACCCAAAATGCAATGCGGTCAATTCAAGATGGTGGACTAGACTAGCGATATTGACTATGATTGAGCACCCGGGGTTGAGCAGTGAGCAAGCTTTTGCTTGGGTTTCTCAGTGGCTGTGGTACGTAACGGATGATTTATCTAACATGCACAAAGAAAAATTTACGTTCCATGTTTAATACGTAGAAAGTTATCGGTGTTCAGGTGTAAAGTTCAATGTGAATTATTAAAAAAAAAACTTGTACAGTAACTGTTATTCAGCAAGAATTTCAGCAGTAGTATAGTATGTAAGTGAAGTGCCCGAAGCCATTGCAATCAACAGACATTGTAACTAAATATCCAAGCTATCAACCTTAACCTGGTTCACACTAGCGACATAAGCATATGCGACTCTGTGATGTGTTGCTCATTAGCAGTACTTGTCGTTTTCGACAACTTTGTGGTAAATACTAAGCTGGTGTCGCTAGACTGTGTGAACATTTGTTGCACGGTGGGAGGGGTGGGCCACAAGTAATTTGGTCCCGGCATCAGAAATTCATTCATGCATCAAACCAGAGTGAGTGCAATGATCATTAAACCTTGAGTGAGTGGCAAGATAAATCACAGGTGTGTGTCTTCGTAGCTGAATGTCTCAAGGCTGCATTTTCTTTTTATTTCAAAAGTTCGCTAGATGCGCGAGAAAGACCTTTCTTTACGAAATCACTAAGTTCCTTTTCGCCCATAAGCTCCTCGTCTCCGTCACTGTCTGAAAACTGTAGCATGATGTCACGCCAGTCGCTGATGTCCTTCATCGTGAGAGCTTTGTCACTCTGTAACGTAACAACGAAAAGCACTCAGATACCGTTCAATTAAGAATCAGGGTGTGTTTACAAGAGTGATTTTGACTTTGAGTTCATTACGGGTGAGTTTTACATGATTTTCGTGTGAGACCTTTACGTTAAGACGGGACAAGATCTATATATAGAATAGCCGTTTCCCAAAATACAGTTTTCGCATTTTCTCAGAAACCGTCTCGTGAAACTGACCCGGGAAAAGTTTCAGCTAAATGACCATGTTACACGGTGCAATGCGTTGTGCGAAACTTGTGTCTCGCAACGGCGATTGAGGCAAGTTTCAGAGGAAAGTTTCAAGCACCGTATAAATGAAACATATTCATAAGCTTATTTTGTTTACTTATTTGTTTCAGTTTCGTATTGGTCAGGGTTAGAGTTGCATGTTTTGTACTTGATTGATTCTATCGAATTTAGTTTCCTTTAAGCCATTGATTACCTTTCCTTTCTCTGTCAGTTTCAAGGCCACCAAGTCTCTGACTAAAGCATCTAATTCGGGGCCACCAATAGATCCGTTATTATCCTAAGGGATAATAAAGTAAGGTAACGATTTAAAGTGAAAGAGAGTTTTTAAGGGAAGCAATCGTACTTGGGATATTTCAATTCCCAACTCTAGATTTGCAAGACAAGCAGGATCCACAATACTTTTCAGGTCTTGGAATGTGGCACGTTCTCCGTGTACAGGACACAGTTGACGGCCATTTAATAAACAAATAAACAACTCCAAGTGAGAACAATAGAACAAGCTATAACAAAGAATGTATCTCAATTTCAGGCGATGTTAAGTAATAATTATTCGAGTTAGATCGGTCAGAATCAAAAACTAAACCTTCACAAGGTGGGGAGACATGCATATGTTTCTTTATTGTCTTATTTTGCTTCGAGAAAGCACCTCTCAACCAGAGGCAAAATGCTCGCTTTGACTAGTGTCCAGTCTCCTACTAGGTTCGCCATCCTGACTAAGTGGGCGTAGAAAAATTGCAAAGAAAAACAAAGAAAAAGACAAAGAAAACCTTAAGTAGTTATTCAAGACAACATTCTTGGAATAGCTGAACATTGACAAAAATTAGTGTAAGGTATATCATTACCGTGTCATAATGTTTCCACAGCTTATTCATTCCTTTAACCTTTTTGCCTTCCTTGATCTTTAAGGAAAGGTACCAATAATATTAACTCAATTGTTATTGGCAGAAATCGAGTGAGTGAGTGACTCATTTGCATTTCCCCTTACAATAACTCGTGGATATGCAATCCATGAGTTAAAGCAGACGAAGGTTTCCTAAAACAGTATCGGACATTCTATGTATTCAGACAGATTTGGGACATAGGACATAAATCTTGATTCATATTAGAAATGATAAGATATGTCTACCTCATGGTGCTTTCTTTTCTCTCTCTACACATTTGGTTTGTGTTACGAAACCACAAAACATTCACCCAAGGGATTTCATTGCATGATGTTATTAAGAGGTAGACAAGTTTACCTTAAAGGAATTCAGAAAGTTGTCTTCTACCTTCAAAAACCTTAGTAACACAGCAAAAAGAAATTAAAGACGATGTTAGAATGTTACCATCGTGATGCCACTAGTAAGGCATAACAGAAGACGCACGAGTAAGTCTTTTAATATACACATACAATGTGCACATAATAAACACAAGTAATCGTCCGCTAAAAGACATTGGTCCATTATTCTAAATATAATCTTATAATAACGCATGCAAGACCAAATGCAAAGGTTAGTTCAAGATTAACGTTCAATTCCTTACAAAGGAGCTGTCGTATTTACCATATTAGCCCTTATCTTTGTACAAATTATGTTTATTGAACTGGATAAAACTAAAGAAAGGTTTGTTACCCTTGCATTTCAAGCATGCTGATTTCTCCATCTCTATCTTTATCAAACTTTTGAAGCTGAAAAAATCAGTAGCAGCAACAATATTAGTTAAAACTAGGGTATTTGATCATATATATATTTAGTAGAATTTGCGCAATATAAGATGAAAATATTTATTATTATTAAATTAAAAATTATTATCATTATTTAAAAATATTTATTATTATCAAAACTATGACACTAACAAGTCTAGAAGACCCTCCAAAAGATCACCCAATAGCATTTGGATGGACGTAAAGAAACCATGCAAATGCAATACTGGAAACACATTGCATTGCATTGTATTACATTACAATACATTACACTTCATTCTATTTTCGCATTGGTTTTCCTTATCAATGCGATTCACGTATGATCATAGGGCTTATCAGTCTGCGTCCTTACAAATGACACAAAACAGCCAACTATGGTCGCCCGGATTGAAAACCGTGTTACGGACAGCTGTAATTATATGGAAATTAGAATATGTCTATATAGCAACATACCAACCAATCCACTTCTTTGTCAGCTTCTTCAGTTTTGGTCGTATGACCGTAGAACTGAATGTAGTCTGCAACAAACCCCTTACAATAAAGAAGAGTACCACTTAGCATGTATTTCAGTGGGGATTCAGTGATTACACGTTACAGTGAGAAAGACTTTCCGCTCTTTTTTGGTGTAGTAGGACATCTAAGGTATGACAACAGAACAATTGCCAAGAACAAAGAATGTGCTTGGAATGAATTAAACAATACCATGGAATACAGATAACTCAGAATACAATAGGCATCCTGCAACACCAAGAAAGAGGCAGACATTCAAGTAACCATTTACCATGAGTTCTCTTCTGCCCAAAACCTCTTCTCGGTCTGGGTCGTAGTGCAACCAAATCTGAAATATTAACAAAGAAATTAAATTTGAAAAGAACAAGCTGAATAACTGGACAAGATAAGACTGGTTGTTATAAGTTTGTAAAATTCGGCATGAAAAATGTTGGTGTAGCTAGGGGTCAAGCTCCCTTTGTCCGTCTCGTCGAACATGCTGTGGATGTTGTGATGATGATGATGATGATGATGATGATGATGCAAATATTGATATCACATTGCACATATGAATAACATGATATACCTTCATGAATTCCACACTAGTTAGTTCTTGTTTAGCTTTTAGTTTGTCTGCGAATTGCATCAGAAAGTTCTCCTCGACTGGTAGGATGCAAGCCAACTAGAGAGCAATATATATAACGAAGTTTTGTAAAACAAAGCAAATTAAAACGACAAAACATAATCAACTAAACTTTTCAATTCTTTATATTTGCTATGAAGGTGCCAGACAAAATTTCTCCTTGCAACAAATCTATTTCTCATCAACATCCCTTGTCTCCAACACAGGAACAGTGCCTGCTACTACTTTGCAGCAAATCAAATTCATCTGCATGAAAAGATGTTGTACCATTATTCTTTTCATACGATATTTACATATTTTGGCATCTTATTAAAAAATGGCATTCGTGCTTACATAACCTAAGTTAGCTATATAGCAGCAGTTTTACCTCAGTGATGTCGATTTTCTTGTCATGATTTCTGTCGTACTTTTTCATAATGTCGTCTTTGAATGTATCAATCTTATCCGCAGAAAAATTCTACAATGGAGAAATGAGATGAAACAAAACAGAGCAAAGCAAAACAAATTAAATTAAATAGAACAAAATAAAATAAATAAAATCGATTTCAAATGCTTGATGTGAATGCTATCAAGAAAGGACATCATTTTCAGTACGTTGCTTGGATGTATAATACTTTTTTTACAACATTTGACTAGAATCTTGCAATCTGATTGGCCGAGAGCCATTGTTAATAAGAGTACTGACAATAGCTGACGCCAACATGTCACGCTCGTCCTTACAGAAAAAAGTTTGGGACAGTTTTTCAAACAGATTTGGACGGAAAAGATCTAAGATAATGTTGTAAAAAACAAATTGAAGATAGTTTTCCATTGTCAGTACTCTTATTAATCATGGATGACGTCAAAAAATGTTCAAAACTAAAGTGGAACCACGAGCGCAGCGAGTGGTTTCACTGCTAAGTTTTGAACATTTTTTGACGTCATCCATGATTAATAAGAGTACTGACAATGGAAAACTATCTTCAATTTGTTAAATTTTACAAGGGTGAAACACTTAATATCTTACAGATAATATACACGTGGCTCTCAAAATAAAATAAGGAAAGATATGAATAAAAACAGCTAAATGTGAAATAAATATTTAAGATAAATAGAAATAAACAGATTAAAAATCGTTGAAGAATATTGGCATGTAGTACAAAACTCACCCTACTTTTATACCTCTTGTAGAAGAGATCCTTTATAAAGTCATCTAATTCCTCATCTTCAATGTAGTAATTTCCTGAAGGCAGTTGCAAATGCAGATGTTTTTAAAACTACGATATGTATAAGCATGAGCGTACAAATAGTGTCCATTAATTAAACTGTACATTCTAAATGACTTGGCATTTTATAGTTTATGGGAACTATAATTTGCAATTGTATATACTAACCTCGTTGGCACGGAGATGAAAATGCCCTATAATGGTATTTTTCTCTTGTTGAAACACATCATAGGGCATTTCCACCTTTGTGCCAACGAGGCTAAACTTTGAGGTCTTCCAGCTTGAGTCTAACTTGAGTAGTCCGTGATACAGAGAATACTTAATGGTTTTAATGTTATGCACGAGTCGAGTATTATCGAGTATAAAACGAAGGAGCGAGGAACAAGTGAGTTAGTTTTATGATACAAAACAAAGAGTGAATAAAAACTGTACAAAGCACATTCCATGGTGTTTTCTGTTTTTCATTTACATATCGAGCTTTCTTTTTGAGTGCGTGAATTTAATTTGTGTCATTGTGCTCTGAAAGTGGAGGGCTGTTCCAAGGTCAAGATTTTCATTTCAAAAAGCAAAAACTGAAGACGACCAGGATAAATTCAAAATACAAACAAACCAGTTACATTTATTTGTATCTATAGTGAACTAAAATTGTTATTCTTTTCTATGAAAGTTTTTGTTGTTGCTCGGACTGCCGTTTTCTTACAAGACGAAAAAAGACGCTGTAAAGAATTTCACTTTCCAAGTTCATTGGCAGATTTACGCTCGTTAAGCGTACCTAGCTTTTCAAATGCCTATCATAACCTTGAAATAAATTATCTTGAGCTTGATTTATCAGTGTTTTTTCGAGCTTTAGTCTAAATGAGTTTTGCGGTCCCCAAATAACCATTCAATGTCTCCGAAGCAAATTAATGCCATTATTTTGAATATCGTTTTTTGTATATATATAAGAGCTCTTGTTTTCCATGACATGGATCAGTTTTGTGGTAAATAAATTATGTGCTTGTCTTTTGAAATAAACTGAATTAAAACTGAATTACCAAGACTGAATTTTCTTCAAAAAAGTTAATGAGACTAAGTAGCCAGTTTGAAGAAAATTTTTCATCAGAAATGAAGTGTTTCTGATTGGATTTATCATTTTTCTCACACGTGAAGAAAACGATACGCGCATTCTGATTGGCTGAGAGCGAATGAACTAACGAAATTTTTACTAAATGGATTTTTATTTACAAAATCGATTTTTGGTGAGTAAATCTCGATTTGTACTATATAACAAATATTTTGCTGGTGCAATACTGTAGCTGATATATACAACTATACTACAATGACTTTGAACAAAGGTTTCGGGTCGAAGGCTATCAGGCAAGTTTCTGTGCATTTCTTGCACTTTTTGCCCGATAGCCTCGAATTGAAACCTTAACAGTTTCGGACCAAAAACTTACATCATTTCTGTCAGTCTGGAAGATGAGAAATATCTTTCTAACCGGGCTCATGGTGTAATGTCAAAGAAGTATCAAATTAACGAAATTCATTTCAGTATAAATAGGTGTATTGAAGCCTTTCTCTATTGGCAGACTCCAAGGCGAAGTTAGACTTTTTTCACCACTAAGGCCAAGTTCAGACGTCGAACTTTTGCCGTGTCGAATCTAATAGTTGCATTTTCTAGATGAGAAGTGCGGCGTCTGAACCTATTGTAACTGACAGATTTATTTAAGTATTACATTGAAAAATTCAGTTTGAATCAATTTTTTCAAATTCATTTGGTTCAGAAGCCGCACTTCTCATGCATCTACAAAATATAACTATTAGATTCGACGCAGCAAAAGTACGACGTCTGAACTTGGCCTAAGGTCCTGTGGCCTTCGCCGAGAAGTCTAGGCCCGGCACATCTACTGAAATGATCAGACCAATCATGACCTTATCCCAAAATAAATCAACATCGCAACATATTGTAGTATTTGACAGGAGCATTTATTTCCATTATTTTCATTTTCACTTTCTCAATTTTCGGAAAAAACAAAGAAACTTTAATGAAAACGAAATATTAATTTCAACATTCCTGAAAAATTACATCTTCTGTAATGCCGTAACACTGGTCGAAATTAACTTAGTTAGTGCCAACAGTTGTTTTTACAAGTAGATTTTCATTATTAATAAGGGAAAAAATAGAGTGAAGCGGTTTCTGTAGAGGATGGAAAACATATTTTCAAGTTCTCTTCAATAGAAAACAAAACAAAGCATCATTACCAAAAATGCCATGAAAAAGGGAACGTATATTCAATGCATAAAATGTCTTTGGCCATTACAAAAGTTCAATAGTAAAATGCTTTTTGATGAATGAGAGAGTTTCATCTTCTTTACTGATAAGTAATTTGTTTTGGTAAGGAGTCAAGCATGAACGTTTTCAAATTTTAATGTCTCGTAATTAAAGTAAGACTCGATGCAAACATATCTTCAAAACCTTATCTTTATCTAATTTTGTCACTGATGAAAACTAGCAAGAAATATAGTGGAAGCTCGTCGGTAATTCATGATTCAAATAGCGAGAAAATAGGAATCAAGTCCCGCATGAAAAGCGCCGGCGAGGTCCAATACAGAACTAAATATATCAGATTCTCTTTCTGCAAGTCATATCTGCTTTTTTCCGAAATTGCTTAGCGGTATAAAACCATGAATATTGCATTGGCATTCAGTGGAACCTCTTGTCAACCCCTTTTTGTATGTGAATATTTTTACTGTAGTTGTTCCATATATAACATCTGGGGACATAATCGGTTGTCTTTAATAATATCCCACTACTTATCCAACTTTTCTCAGAAAGTTAAAGAAAATCGCCTCTGATGTAATCTAGTGAGAAGGCCTTTAGGCTAAATTATTGTTCTCGCTCTATCTATTATAGCTTGTTTTCGATTGATAAACTCTTTAAAATAGCCCAAGTACATTTTCTACGCTATAATCCATCTGTTAGAGATATTCTAGTTGTTCTAGCCTGCACTGAAATATTTTCGAAAATTACCCTTGAGTCTAACTGCGAGCAAATAAAAAATTTCTTTATCTCATTTTGCAAAATTTGTAAATGTTCCACCTGTAATTTACATAAAGGTCGTAACAATAACAGAACAAAAAGAAGTACACCAATAAGAATGATTTTTCAAACACCAGACACCTTTTACTACTAAAACACTTTTTATCAAGTCGGATAAGTGTCAAAACGTTTAACAAATTGCTTCCGGGCCGTCAATTTACTCTCAAATCATGAACGGACGTAGTGACTTAAAATCAAAACAAATTATGTACACATAAAACTTACCGTCTTTGTCCCATTTTTTGAATGTTTCCATCAGTTCTGTCGAAGTTAACTTCTTTGTATCAAGAACTGGCTTTGTGCTCTTAGATGCCATCTTACGACAATTTATAAACGACGGGCAATTCAAATCAGGGTTTCTGGAAGAATAAGACTACATGTATCCACTGGATTTAAAACCCAAATTGAATATTAATTCTCTAGAAGTTCAACATGATTGGTTGTTTTTTTAGTTCTTTATTTCATTAGCTTCCACGTTAGTTTGAATTCATTATGCTTTATCGATCAATTAGCTTATTTCTTTTCAGTGGAGATTACAGCCATTACTCCATAGCGACTTAATTACGGGTATTTAAGAAGTGCTATTCTCCTCCTTCTCAACTTTCTTTTCTGTTAGCATTTAGGTGGTTTTAGATTATCCAAAGGACTGAAATCCAATTGCATTAAAACAAGAGTTAAGACGTAAGTTATACCTAAAAACTTTCTCAAACTTTCCAATTTACTTAATCAAAACAAAACAAAACAAAACAAAAACAAAACAAAACAAACAAAAAAGTACAAACAAACAATAAACAAAAAAGACGATAATATCTAGCTCTAATCATTGAAATTGTATCCTTTTAAAACTGTTTTTCAATAGCTGGCATTTAATTGTATTACAATTAAATTATATAAATCCAATGACTTTTGCAATAGGCGAGGGCAAGAAGGGAGAAACCATTGATATGTAGAGTGAGTGAGTGAGTGGAGTGACTGATTGACTGATTGACTGACTGACTGATGGACGCCGTCCGTCCGTCCGTCCGTTTGTCCGTCCGCCGTTCGTCCGTCCGTCCGGGACGGACTTACTGACTTACTGACTGACGGACTGACGGACTGACGGACTGACGGACTGACGGACTGACGGACTGACGGACTGACGGACTGACGGACTGACGGACTGACGGACTGACGGACTGACGGACTGACGGACTGACGGACTGACGGACTGACGGACTGACGGACTGACGGACTGACTGGCTGGCTGACTGACTAATCGTGACTGAGTGACTAAAGGACGGACCAACGGACGGACGGACGGACTTACTGACTGTCGGACTGAAAGACTGACTGACTGATGGACGGACGGACTTACTGACGGACTGAAGGACTGACTGACCGACGGACGGACTGACGGACTGAAGGACTGACTGACGGACGGACGGACTTACTGACTGACGGACTGAAAGACTAACTGACTGATGGACGGACGGACTTACTGACTGACGGACTGACTGACTTACTGACTGACGGACGGACGGACTGACTGACGGATTGATTGATAGAGTAGTATAGCGCACGCAGGTAACTCTTTCAAGGGGTACTTTTTAAAAAGTTATTCCTCCAACAAACAATATAATGATAATCATCATCATAAATATGCAAATACCAGCAAACGAAAGAACAAACTAAAGGCTGACGAGAATAGAATTAATTATGCGCTTGAGAATCGATTGAATAATCAGCTCTTGATTATAACATGTTTATTATTTGGAAGAGTAGCATATTAGATATCATATTTATTATTTATTTGGTGATTCTTATCATGATTGCACGTGTTATAATTATTATTTATAAGTAGTAGCTGTTTCTTTTTTTCGGATAGTATCATAAATGCACCAATCGACGTATCTTTATTCGACTATCTCCTAAAAAACAGAAGTACTAATTATATCGACGATGTGTTATAAAATCAGCTACAAAAGCATTTTAGGCTTTTGTAGTGAATTAAACACTTTTACGCTTTGTTGTGATTTTACACCGTTCTCCTCACAAAATAGGTGACTATAACCTGTAGCAGGCCTGGATCCTAAGGAAAACAAAGACCTTGATCCTGATTGGTTATCTATTTAAGTCTTTTGAGTGCATTATTGAGTCCTTTTGTCATAAAGGTCTCCATTTCCTCTTTACTGACTTCCTCGTCGCCATCGCGGTCTGAAAACCTCATGATGATGTCACGCCAGTCGCTGATGTCCTTCATGTCAGGATTTTCCTGTAACCATAGTAACATAAAAGAACTATATCAAAGACGGAATAATGGATCTTGCTTTTTAAACATAAATTAAATCCTTTTTTAATTTACATTTATTATGAGAAGAATACTTGAGGTTTAATATAAATCTTATAAAAATCATGTTCAACATTAGAATAATAGAATAATTATTGGTTGTTTTTTTTTTCTAATAGCTCGCTTTTATGGATTTCATTTTATTCAATTTTTTCCCAAATCTGTGTATTTTAGATGTTTAGATGTTTTAGATGTTAAATGTTAACTGATATTTATATATTTAATATACTTATTCGTATATACATATATATTATATATTTTAATATCATGTTTTTTTTAGAATCGTGAGATTCTACCATATGGTATTCAATAAAGTCATTCATAGTCATTCATTCGTTAATTATTACTGTTTTTCAAACTCTTTACCTTTTTAAATTTCAAGTACAAATCACGAACCAAAGCGTCTAGTTCAGCACCACCAATGCGCCCATTCTGATCCTGTAAAAAACGATTATTTACTGTCGATATTTTATAGTTCCATAGCTTTTTGAGCTACAAAGCAACCACATGATCACTAGTGACGCACGTTCAATACACGCGAAAAATTGCATAAAAATCAAGAGATCACCCCAGACACGGTTGGTTGGGTTTCCTGTTGTCCGTCCGCCATTTTGAAATTTACCCTTTTTTCCGTTAGCGCAGATCTAAGACATTCAAAATGGTGAACGGAGAACAGGAATAACAATGAAAAAACAGATGCCTTCGATAGACGAATGTTCTTCCTAAAAGAATTAACACTACAGAATCTTCTTTTAAAATGATGTTTAATATTAACTAGGTACCATGTTAAATACACATGGTTCCCGCTACCTCGGTTAAATAGAATTAGGCCACGCTTTCAGGAGGAAGGGAGCGTCTCTATTGTTTTCCGGCCCGGATTTATGTTCAACGTTGCTGCATTTCGTGACTTCGTCATGAGCTTCACATAGCAACCGCAAATCAGTCATTAATTTGATTTTTACTATACCAGAAAGAAATATTCAAAAGAGACATTAAACACTCAATGCAGGTCCGTTTCTTTATTGTCTAAGCCGGTAATAATCTAATGTTTTCTCTGTGGAATAGTTGACGTTCTGTTTGCTGTTTTTTAATTCTATTTCTTGCTTCCCCGATCGCGGGATTGCATCAGACGAAGGTAAAGCCTTTCAAAATTATGCGTTTTTGTATCGAACAACAGGCTGTTAGATATTATTACATACAATAACTCACCACGAAGAATACCTTCGATCAGTGTCTCTAACTGTTAGCGTGGAGTCATTTGGCCCGCAAAACCTTATCGTTCTAACTTGTCGATATTATCGTTGAAACTTCTATAACAGATTGATATGAAGTTTGAGCCAACCAAAACTTTGGAAATTCATACGATGAATCTTTATAACATGCTTTATCAAACCTAGTCTTATCTTAATGAGTATTACTTTCATAGATTTCAAAATATATTATTCATCTTCGCTGTTGTTGAAGTTTGCACCAAGAATTCTTCCAATTTCATGGACTTCTGAACCAAAAACTTGCCACATAGCTGACAAGTGCAAGACATTTTTTAGCCAAATTCGAACACTTGCAGGCCTTCTCCGCATACGCTCATCAATTTCAAATCAGATTCCAGCCAAAATGTGGACACATTTACTTTTTGAACCACTTTTTGATAGCTTTCTCTCCATGTTGATAGCAGATGTGACGTCACGAAATACAATAACGCTAAACGGCTGTTTGCCTAAACAAACAAAACAAAACAAAAAACGCCCCTCCCTCCTCATCATTATTATTCTCATCATTATTGACCTTGATCCTCTGATTTAAGTACTTGTTTAATTTCAGTGTTATTTTTTCTGTACGTCTTTTTTAGTATTGTATTGTATTGTATTGTATTGTATTGTATTGTATTGTATTGTATTGTATTGTATTGTATTGTATTGTATTGTATTGTATTGTATTGTATTGTATTGTATTGTATTGTATTGTATTGTATTGTATTGTATTGTATTTAGTGGTTATTTGATGGTTTTCTATGGAATACGGGTGAATATTTCACGAGAAATTTATGTTATTAGTATACAACGAGCCTTTAGGCGAGTTGTATACAAAATAACATAAATTTCGAGTGAAATGTTCACCAGTATTCCATAAAAAACATCAAATAACCATATTATCCTATAACTTTTACACATTTTAGTCAAAAAATACGCTTTTCTAAAGATATCATGACGCCAACATTAATTTTATTGGAAAAATCCTCTGTCAAACATTTTCGTGCGTTTGTTTTTTTCCCCAACCCATCTTAGCGAAGCCGTTTTATCAGTTTTCTCTTTGCTTGACTGAGCACTTCTCGATGAGCTTTGGGTAGTTTTTACCTCTCAAATATCGGCCAGTGGAGTTTCTGTAAGACGTTAGAGTATTTGGTTCGTATTCAGATCCATTATACTTGCGAATTTCCAGTAGACAATGTTTGACAAGAATGTTCAAGCGTTCTGGTTCAGTTGGACTCTCTTTGCAGTACGGAGCTTGTGAAATAAAGTCCA
Organism: Telmatactis stephensoni; assembly: GCA_029948255.1. Taxonomy (NCBI): domain Eukaryota; kingdom Metazoa; phylum Cnidaria; class Anthozoa; order Actiniaria; family Isophelliidae; genus Telmatactis; species Telmatactis stephensoni. The sequence goes on from JALIZF010001773.1 coordinate 390,915, forward strand.
AAACCTTCTTAGTGTCCACCTCAGTCTTCTTTTGTGTTCTTGGGTTCTTTTGTGCCTCTATAATGATCAATATTTTCTTCTGAGAGAGAAGAAATCGCATTTGAAGTAGTTGAACTCGATCGAAACTCGACGATGCAAACGCGCCGGCGGTTTCCCGCTCGTTTCTCAGCTAATTATATATTCAAAAAATATTGAATTTCATTGGCTAAATTCAAATTTTGAGCAATCTGATTGGCTAATACATTTTATGAAATACCGCTCTGTATTCATAGAAAATCCATGAAATACCGCTCTGTATTCATAGAAAATGCTTAGCTCTGATTGGCTAATGTGTAATAGTTATAGGATAATGTATTGTATTGTATTGTATTGTATTGTATTCCTGGCCAATTTCGTTATTTTGGGTTGAGTGATCATGCACAATTGACGCAATTCAAAACGAGGCTCCGGTTTAATAAATGAGAAATCGTAATAAGCATTAGATTTAATTTCCCCTGAGCCTCGTCTTGACCCCATTTTTTGCTATCACCCATCCAATACATCGAAAGTGGGATATTCGCTGACGTTTCCCAGACCGTTCAGTAACCAAGTTCCACACTGACTTTTTACTGAAAATTTAGCTAGAACAATTTATATTCTATCGATATCAACGCCATTGAACGCTCTATTTTTTAATATGAAATTCCATAGGCAATTAAACCGAGCTGTGAACAATTTTTGTTTGTTCATGACCTCTGTCTCCAAAATTCCCTGACTTTGCACTGACTTTTGTGACATTTCAACAATTTCTTTGATCAATTTGCGAATAGACAAATGCTTGACTCAAAGTCAATGGTAGGCTCAGATTTCAGCCGTCAGCTGAAAGTCAATGAAAACATTGAAATATTTACTGCATAAATATCAACTCTCTTACCGGATCGTAATGACTCCAAAGCTTATCAAAATCTTTTGATGAAAATCCATGTTTTTTAATCTAAAATTTATACAAAAAATGAAAAGTTATATTAAAGAAAATATCCATGCGTACCAGACAAATCTCAACGTCGCCACAAATGACAGAACAGCAATAAAGAAAAAAGGCAACTAAATGAATAGAAAAATAAGATTACCTCGTAGGACTGAAGGAAATTGTTTTCTACTTTCAGGAAACTATGATATATAAAAATAAGACGTCCTTATTAGTATTGCAAAAATATAGTTATAGCTAGTTTGTAGAGGTTGAATTTTTCTGGATTTCAGACGGATAACGTTGACATTTTCAGCTGGAATGGAAGGGAAGCTGTGACATGCGCCATTTAATTAGTTAAGGAAAAGGGGGAAGACTACGGCACGTACCTGGTAGGGAATCACGGCGAAGGAAACAACCAAAATAAATAGGCGGGAAAAAAGGGAACGAAGATGGCCGACAGGGTCACGTGGTATAAAACACAAATGGCCGGTAACGCTGACCGGGTACTGGCGATGGATAAATTATATTTTCGAAACTGAATTAGTACGTTTCATGAAATAGTAGCATTACCCTTGTAGTTCTGTCATTGTGATTTCTCCATCGTGATCTTTATCGAAGTTATTCAACTAAAAATAATCAAAGTATGAACATGAAGGTGGTCATTGTCACTGTACTCCATTTGTAAATACTCACTGATCCATATTAGTGTTATTATTTCAGATGATTTAAGTCACTAAACGTCCGAGCGTTCAGTGGGATTTCGAAATATTTTAGCGCGTGAAAAAGCAGCAAACGTCGAGGTGTGACCATTTTTCGGCGCGCATAGTTTTCTCTCTATGATTCCTATTTGTCGATTTTCGGTGTGTGGAGCTCCGTTTGGTCTACGTAGAACTCCAGTTAGATGGACAGTGTCCAAAGGAGGGCCATGGGAGGGCCATCAATTTCAGTACTTTTGTCTGATATAAAATAATTGACGATTTCTCTGTAAAAAAGGAGAAAGGAGGGTTTGTGGTAGCCAGTATAGGGGAAGTGTCCCCTTTTCTCCATTGATCCCTGTTTGGTATACTAGTCAAATCACGTGCTTGACAGAGAAGATTCAGTGAAATTTGACAGTTTCTATCCAACTGTTGAGGTATCCCAACTTGTTTTACCAAGACCTACCAGCCAACCAACTTGTTTCTCTGCTTCATCTGCTGGTTTCTTAGGTTCCTCATAAAACTCCAAGTAGTCAGCAATAAAACCCTATGAAATAACATTAAAAATGAGATAATAGATGATCTTATAATATCGTGTGGCATTTTTTACATCTTTGTTTCCAGACGTACCCTAAGCTGTTCTCTGCCCAAATAGCCTTCTCGATATGGATCATAGTTTATCCAGATCTACACAAATAAAAATAGATAAATGAGTCATCTTTACAGCAGATCCACGTAGTAGTTATTCTTCGGCTGGCACTCACACTCACTCCCTCTACATTTAAATGTTTTACATACATCGCTCAACTTCTATGTTGATTCTTGTTGAGGGAGGAAAAACTGGAGAACCAGTGGCATGGTAGAGAACAACACATCAAACAAACTCGATCAGTTCCACATATGATCCAGCGTCCTAGCCGGGACTCGAACCCGGGTCACAGCGGTGAATGGCCAGCGCTCTCACTGCTTGGCCACTCATGCCACCCTACATTAGAATAAAGTCCTTTTCCAAGAAGACGTCAAGGTCTAACAACTTGTAGATGTAATTACAAACGCAGTACCTTCTCCTGAATTATCTAAAGACCCCGAGTGTTGGTTCGGACGGAAATCGAACCCCGACCTCCCGCACAAAAGACCGACGCCCAACCACCTGAGCACACCGGATGGTGGCGGTTTATATTGATCACTCCAACTGGCTCGATAGCTGAGCTCAATTGCAGAGTACTGGGCATGTATCCAGGAGGTCGTGGGGTTCGAGTCCCACTTGATTCAGGGCGGATATATTTGTTTCTCTGTCTATCGCAGGGCGTTAGGCATTTCAACTTTACCTATCTCTCTTTCACTTACTGAGCATCAAGCTTATTCATTGATCTACCTTCATGAACTCCACACTGCTCATGACTTGGCCTTTGTTGCTCTTACGAACCGGGTGCTTCATCTTCAGCAAAAAGTTCTCCTCCACTGGTAAAATATCAGCTAACTGCAAGTCATAATAAAGAGCTTCAATGAGAGAAGAAAGGGATGGATGGCAAAACACTGCATTTCGCTGTCCGTTCGCCATAACTTTTTCAAAGTTTGTGCTCATTTTTATTATTATTAGCATTCAATATTTCTGTTTAATATAGTTACACATGTAATTATTGGTAATCATATATTTAAGAAATTCCAAAAGACGAAGTTGCTCCATATTATACTGAACGAACTCATTTACCTCAGTAATGTCCAACTTATTGTCATGGTTCTTGTCGTACTTGTTCATGATGTAATCTTTAAGCTGTTTAACTTTGTCTTTGCTGTAGTTCTACAAAATGTGGTGACTCATTTAATTGTCGGAAAAAAATTGCCAGGATCGGACGAATGGCAAGATCTAAAGAACTGCATGATGATTGCTACATTTTAACTTATTGTTAATGCATCAGTCAATTGAAACCACGGCCCCCCAACCCCCGGGCAATACCGGGGGAATTAACATTTCTACAATGTTAAAGTCCCAGCATTTCCCGGCCGTTAGAGGCCAAAAACGGCGGCGAAACAGATCATTTTCTTTGAATTAGACGTTAATTCCCCCGCCTTCCCGTTGATTGTGCTGTTAAAACAGTGTTAAAGACCCGGCTATAATGTGTTAATTCCCCGGCCCTCCCCGGGGGTTGGGGGGCCGGGGTTTAAATTGACTGGTGCATAAAGTGGGAGGTAAAGGCTTCTTTAAAATCATTTATCGTTACGTTTATTTAATGAGGAAGGTTTAATTAGTTACAGAATTGCGAATGACGTCACGGCAGCCATCTTGGATGAACTTCAACAAAAGATTTCTCATTAGCTTCGGCTGTTCGTTTATCCAAAATGATTACCGCTTCTTGATCGATCTTTTGATTCTCAAGGGAATGATTGAGACCCAACAGTTGGCTGGGGATTGAGGTACCACAAGGCGAAACTCTGAAATTTGGAAAACTACATAACAATGATCAAGCCTATTTTCATGACAATTACGCGACCGATGCGGTTAGCAATTCAAAGGCTTTTTCAGTTTTCGACTGTCATCAATCAAATTTCTGATGACGATTCGTTTTCCATCAAACAAACCAAAATTGATATCAAAGTCCCTCTGACCTGCAGCTGATCCATTTGAAAATTATGCGAAAAAGGCAAGTTTGCTTTGTTCGAAGTCTAGAAGCTAAACTAAGATTTCGTTGCATATTTGATTAACGGAACGAGCCATCATCATCACCATCCGTATCGTGTAGTACAATGTAACATCTTAGCCATCCTCCGCAGGCAAATCCTATTTTCTTTTTGGGCTTCCTGTGTTAAAGAATAGAGACTGGGAACGAACGAGCGAAACCGTTGCGATCCCACAGGAAACCCAATAAGCCCAATAAATGAAAGGAGAAGCATGCGGAGAAAGCTAATAACATCTGATGAATCAAAGACAAATTTACTCACACTGCCATACTTGAGTTTGAAGAGATCCTTCATGAAAGCATCTATTTCTTTGGCTTCGATGTAGTTATTGCCTTAAAGGTAATTAATCGGTATACACTTCATCAAATCCAACCAGATATACTTTGCAACTCCTCAATGTCAGCGTTTAAATGTACTACTTACACTAATACCCTTTCTGGTTCAATCTGATCTTGGAGGACAGAATTGAATAATATAATTCTTTTCTCTTTTTTAATAACCAAAAATGTTCAAAAGATGTTGTTGTTTGTCCCATAAATTGTACCAGAAAACACGAAATCGTCTCTAGGGTGTCTAAAAGAATTATTTGGAAAAACCTTCGGAAGTCGATTGTCAAAAGATATACATATGTTTTCAAGAAGTCTCTACTGATAACATCCACATAATCTTAAAAATTTCTAATGAAGTGGTTCGTGGAATGAGTGTTTCCAAAGTGGTCAGGGGTGCAGCAAATGGCGGAAGATTAGTGTGACAAGGACCTGTGACAATAATAATCTACACTAATTTCTAGACAGGTACATATCATTTACTAGAGATTTGTTTTGGAATAAAGAATTTATAAAAACACATATAGATTTAGTGCATATCCTTTGGTATAAATCATAAGCGCAAGCAACAATACGCAACTGAACTCAGTGATGCACTAATGAAGGCAGAAATGAATGTCTTTGTTACACTTATGGGTCTGTGTAAATTGCTTGCATTTGGTTGCTGTTTCGCTGGTGTAAACAAGGCTTCAGAATGTAGAGGTCTGCGAAATTGCTCCAATGCCTTATTTTTAGTATTATAGGAAACCAATGTATTTATTTCATTGAATTTATGGTAATGGTGACGCAAAATAGAAAACAATTCCGTGTCCAATTAATACAACTTGCTTGATGGCATCTCCTGTTAAATTGACGTTTCTTGCGGGGTTCCCTATGTAATTATCTAAAAAGGAAGGTTTGAAATAAACATGCATGTAATTTCTGATCATGGGCGTGGTTTCTAATCGCTATTTGATTGGTTCTTTCAGACGTTATGTATAAAAACCTCTGCGCTAATCAGCCCTCTTCACGGTTAAAGAAGAGACAAAGACGGAAAGAGTGAAAACAATCGAACAATTTTAAGCTCCTCAGCGGATGATTAAACACCGAGTTACCAAGAAAACTGTACCGACTTCAAAATTTCTTCGGGTTTTTTTTTTTTCTTTTTCAAAGGAAGCATAAATGTGCCGGTTTGCCAATTTGCACACCGCAGACTAAAGTAAATCATCTCCAGAATACCATCACAAAAGAGTAATTATTCATAGAACTAAAGACATTTCTACCGCTGGTGCGGTGGCATTAAAAATTCATGCGTAATTATCATATTTGAGTTGTTGATTTCATCCTTTTTGTTCCTTCACCATTGAAATTGATCATTCTTGGACATTCCTTAAGTTAAGTTAATCGGATCACTTCGCAGCATATACTTCCCATGTAAGAGCTGATGGGAGTAGATCTCTATCACATGTGTTGTGGTCAGGCTTCTTAATTATAGTAGAATTAAAGTGCTAATTAACACGTATTTATCCTTCTTTTGTAGACACGAAATCGTTCACTTTGATAAAAGGTTTTTTTCGCTCGTTTTGACGTTTGGTATTTGCAGTGGTGACATTTTCTTTGAATGTTGAAACGTTTTTCCCAAAAATCAACTTGACGGATTGAAAGCTAAGCAAATCTTCTTTTATAAAAACATAATCACCTAGTAGCTGCTTGGCCTTAAAAACCGATCATGTCAGACGACTGTCAGTTTTAGATATGTCCTTCTGTAAACGCAAACTGAACTGATTTCTACACTAAAAAAATCTTGCAATCATTTTTTAGGTTCTACAAGAAAATGATTTTATTTTTCTACCTGTAATAAACAGAGAAAGAAAAAATACTGCATAATAATAATTTTAAAAACTCTCTTAGTAACATGAAGCGCATGGAAATGAAAACCATTTAATTTTATGAGGTTAAATGAACGGAAAAAAGTTATGTTCCACTGAAGTTATAAATGAGTAAGGAATGCGGCTTTACTGGGTTTTTCATTGGAAGGTCTTCAACAACAACTTATCATAATAATCATCTGATATCCTGCTAGGACTCTTTAACATGTGTATCTTGTGTTTTTCACCTTGCAGCGTTTACAAACAAAAACAAGATAAACCCGATGCACGTAAAATAGACTTATGATATCCACTAAAACATACTAGGACCTGAAAGTGGATCAAGGTGATATGCAAAAAGAGGCTTACTTTATATAAGCTGTTTTATGTGCTTAAAGCGATTACAGTCTTAGTGAAACATTCTAGTATTCAAACTATATTCAGACGTTTATCAATATTACAATTAATTATTATAGCAATCCAGCCTAGAAACAGACTTGCGAAGCCTTTAAGTAGCGGAAAAGCCAAACATTTTCTTAATAAGTTAGAAATCAAGTAGGAATCAAGTTTCTTGCCGATGAACTGTCAAATTTCTTGACGGAATTGTTGACGAATCATCATTTGCATCTATCGACCTTGGAGGTAAAAAATTACACTGCGAGCATGTCAAGCTGTTCGTTAGTGTTTTAGATCCAATAGATGGGCTTAATTTTCGATAACAATACCCACAGAACTTAGAAACAAAAAGTGTCAGGCTTTCAGCTGTACTGCTCAAAGCGACTTTGCCTCAATTGATTGTCTCTTCGAATCATTTGTGATATGGAGTAAGCAGTTTGGCAAAACAGTCGGAGCGTGCCTTATAAACATTTTTAGTTTTACTCTGGATTAGTACTTCTTCAGTATGAACTTAAAATGGCATCAAAACATCACTGCGTTTCGTTACGGCAGGACCATATACATAGTTCTTCGATTAGGTCAACCAGCGCATGTTTTCTATATTATTCGCTTCATTACTGACCAAACATTTGGATTTTGTGAAATACGTCTTGGGATTTAAATGATACAATAACGTATTTTGTAGGTAGTTTGTTAAAAGTTCCGGATTCAAATGGAGAAATCTGCCGTAGATGGCAGGGAATTTCCGCAACGCTTTTACTTTGCATAATTTTAATATTTCTTTTTCAGACGTTGTAAACAGATTTACTTCACTTCCGTTTTTTACAAATCAACGACAGAGATCGAGTCACCTGTAATTTTAGACATTCAAAAATAACTCTTAAAAAGTCAGCAAAAAACTCTTCCTTGAGAGCTCAATCAATGGAACTGAAGTCACAAAATTTTGTAGCTTTCAGTTGTCTAGAAATTTTGAAAAAAATTCGATTCGATTGTCACCTAAGGTGCTCTTGGTTACGATGAAAAGCTCAACTAAACGAAGCTAGGGTCAGTGTTCACTCACCATCTTTGTCGTATTTTTTGAATGTTTGGTAGAACGATGTAGAGTCAAGCGTTGCGAGTTTATCGGTATCAATGAAAGGTTTCTTTGAGGCCATCTTGGGAGCAAAATATCAAGATGTAGGAGCGAGCAAGGTATCCGTAATCAAGCCAACAAAAACCTCATCTGCCGCATTTCGTAGAGAACTTGAATATTAATTCAAATGATAATTCAAGACATGATTGGTTGAAAAAAAGTTGGTCTTAAGTGGTTATTTTAACAATGAAAAATTTAATCCTGAATATCGATTACTGTCAGCAAATACGTGACACATTAGACATGAAATTAAAATCAATACTTTATTTGAAATTTAATGTTTCTTATAGCTTTGAGATGAAGTCGGTCGATGAGGGATTTCACGGCAAAAGTTATCCCGGAAATCGAACGTACCAGTGATAATTTCAAAACTCCTTACAGCCTACTCTTCTCAGACATGAAACTCCCGGCAAAGCCAGTTAGACCAATGCATTAGTAAAGAGAAAATTTGTCTAGTTTTAATGATCCTTTGCCACGCGATTAAATATTTATCACTATCCATTATTGAAAGCTTTCATGGCATAATAAAAATTATTACTTACAGATTCAAATGATAATAATAATAATAAAAAGGAGTCAAAAATTAAGGAATTTTTGAAATTGCTCAGCATAGAGACAACTCACTCGCCCTAACACCCCCCCCCCCCCCGGGGGGGGGGACTCCTTTGTAAAAGAATCGGGTATGCTCGTCGGAAATTTTAAAAAGACCACTTTTGTTGGACAAATTTCTTCCATTTGAGAACAAGATAATAATATAAGAGATGGGCTCATTTGATACCCTAAGAGAGACCAGGAAATGCTAAAACTCTAAACCGGCTTCAATTTTAACACCCTAAAAGATACCAAATCGCTGATTTAAGAGATACGACGAGCATACCCGATCCTTTTACAATGGAGTCCCCCCCGGGCCTAACACTAACCCTAACTTCCTCAAATGAACGTCCAAGATTTATACTCCAGTAACAAGCCTAAATCATGCTGCAAAATCATTTTTTAAAGAAAAAATATAACGTATGTCTTTGAGGAAAGTTTTCAGATCAATACCCAGCAGCGACGAAATTTTATTTGCAAAAGTGCGTCCTTGGAAGCGCTAGCAATTAAATTGTTTGATTTGTGGGCAGTGAATGTAATAACACCGTCAACTACATCGTCAAACATGGAGAACGCAGCGCGCTATCATGGAGTCAAGCAGTAGACGACAATGTCCTTCAGACATCAATTCTAGCTGCTGGTTCCTGTCATTATTACTGATCATTTTAGCCACGACAAAACACTTAATATCATGCAGTAAAAAGAACAGTTACGAGTGTAATCTTGCCAAAAGAAGTGGCACCAATTTCAAAGAGGGACTTGGGAGTATGTAGTACCGCAAATTAAACTGAAACGCAAAGAAAATCAGAAGAAAATGGCCTGAAACCGCATCACCGCAAATCCGGCCAATGTCCCCTCATTCCAGAAACTGATATTTCTTTTCCAGTAAATCATCTTCATTATTCGGTCGAAAGGATGTACTACTATACCAATGGTCGATGACTGAAAGAAAATACTGATCTTCACTTTGACAAAAAAAATATTTCATTATTTGCTTTAATTTTATAAAGCCCTTTTTTTCTATAACTATATGACTTAACTGAGAAAAGGTTTTACATCAAGGATATATTCAGGCCAAAGCAACTACAAGAAATATACAAAAATTTGCCAAAAGCCTCGAATTCAAACCCTTTTAATTATTCAATGATTCAGAGTAACATCTCCCTAGGTAAGCCTTTTTTATCGATTTCCTTTTCTTAGATATCTTATGTTGTCAGAAGGCTTCTCTATATCAGTAAACACGATCTCTAGGCATCTACAGATAACGATTGGTTTTGCGATTATTGAAGTGACCAAAAAAGATCAGACCAATTTTTTATACTATTTTAAATTATTGAAATTATACATTCATTGAATTTTTATCCGATAATTAAATGGTTTCTCGAAACGCCTTGTTTGACAGCCACATGGAAGCTATAATCTCATTTTTTATATACGCCTGCATCAATGATATTGTATGACAATCTGAGCAAGCTGAGCAATACAAGAGCTTTATATTTGAACGCAGAATTCAAAAAGGACGATGGGAAAGTAAGAAAAGGAGGAAGAATTCAGCAAGAAAGGAGGTAGGGCGAGGAAGGCAAAGAATGAAAAATTCCACTTCAGACACCATAATGTATTTTGTTTCTTGTGATTACATAGTGTGAGCAGTCTGCAAAGTACACCAAGACATAGTTATGGTCTTTATACTTTATCTCTTGCCCCTGGCAATAGCAAAACCCGAATAAAGGAAATTGACAAAAACTCTTGGATGGGAGTCGAAAACCCCTGACTCAGTTTGCTTTTAATCATCGCTGGTAAATAAAGAATGGCTTCCGGCATTTTTCTCTTAGTCTAAGGAAATAATCGTTAAATACAGTGGCTGTTGAAGTTACGATAAGGTAGTCCATGCGGCCTTTTGCCAGCGGTATTTTGTTGTTTTTTTGTTTTTTTGGGGGAGGGGGGTGGCGGATATTTTCTCTTTTTCTAAATGCGCGCATGAAACGACTGGTATACATTCTCTTATATGAAGCTAGAGACGCATTGTCTGTCGCATCGACTAAGAAGGCTCGCAGGTGTCCGTTGAGGTCTATTTACGGCAACCAAAAAGACTGGCATTTGGGAACCCTTTGGTAATAAAAACGAGAAGGCTTCTCCGAACAAATTATTAAAATTTAAATCGTAAGATTCCAAGAATTCTCAGGCTTTTTTCAACTTTTCTTAAACACAGAAAGTCCACTGAATAAAAAAATACCCGTTTAATTTTCCAAATAAAAAGAGAAAAATAAAGTATAAGTATGTTATATAACTACGTATACAATTAGCTCTTATTTGTCTTATTTTACAAAACAACTGCACGAACAAAACTGAACAAACAAAACATACAAACAAACAAACAAAAAAAAGGTTGCATTTTTGTCATAAGACTAATTCATGGAAAAATGAATTGATGAATTGAAAAATGAATGAATGATTCCGAGTCAAGAGATACCTGTATCCATGACAATTATTTTGCCGACTGCATTGCTTGACTTATGCCTTGTGTTAGACCAAAGATAAATTAGAAAACTTTACAAATCGCAACGTTAAAGCTGTTACTTGGATTTAGGGACGGGCAAATATTTATCGCGGATGATTTTTGTGGGGGATTACATGATTTTAGTCGAAACAAAATGGGGGATCACTCGGGTTTTTATCATATTGAAGGGGGATCACAACTTATGAACAATAACTCTTGTATCGAGCAAGCCGTCAATTCTTATCTTATCTTTGGAATAACTAAAACATACACCTTTTCAGTTTCCAAATTAACCTAAAAACAGCCATTCAGTGAGTTACTTTGCTGCAACGTTTTCTAAGCGCTTCGCGCTTAGTGGCCGACCGCATTTCAACTACAAAATGATAATTGCAAACTCCTTTCCCCAAAAAAATTTTGTTGAGCGGCTCGCGCTTCGCGCTGGCAAGTATTATTCTACATCAACTACGTGGTTGGAAAGTAGTAATTTTTTCAGAAAATTTAAAAACGGTACCTAAAAGGCATTGTTATTCGAACAACCGAATTACGGTAACCAAAAGAAAAAATGAAAGAAAGAAAAAAAGAAAGAAAAGGAAAAAAGAAGACAGCCATTACTAGCTAGTTGTTACAATTTTTTTATTTCTGCCAAACGGCTCGCGCTTTGCGCTCGAAAGATCTAGCTATATATATATAGCTAATTCAATTAACGTTGTCGCTGAAAAAAGCCTAAAGCTTTGAGAGCGGAATCATGAAAAATTTTTATCACCGTGACATCATTACAATAAGAAACTCACTGTATGCTTGCAAATTCTACAACTTGGACACATATTCCTTAATTTCTCAGATAGCCTACAGCGAAGTTTGTTAGTAAACAAAAGATAGTTGAAAGGCTTTAGCCTTTAGGCTTTTTTCAGCGACAACGTTAATTGAAATAGCTATAACACTGACCAATGCAAGAGAAACATCCCAAAACAACTTAGAAACGGTGGTTACGAACTCCTTTTCTATAAAATTCTTGCCGAGTGGCTCGCTCTTCGCGCTCGCAATAGCTAACTGTTATACTATCCCACATCAGCAAATGGGAAGAGATTTTTTTATCAACTTTACTACATTTCTTTTTTGATAAATTTGGTATATTTTTGCAGCACGTGTTAGGCTTGAAAATGAAATTCGAGCACAGTGCATAACTAGCCCCATTCCATTAATAAATCAAATGGTCTGTCCCCATTGAGCCTTTTTATGAGCGATAAACCTGGCTTTTTTTTAGTCCCAACACTTTTAAGCTTGTCCGGAGCTACAGCGATTTTAGCTACAGTGAGAAGATCAGGTTATGAGTACAGTTTAATTGAATCTCAAAGAACATGGTTTGACTATCGTTAAAACGAAGGCTGCGTATTATTTATTATTAGTATTGATAATAACCACTTTTTTGGGGACAAAGTGCTTTATGGAGGGGGGGGGGGGGGGGGGGGGGGGGTGAGGGGGAGGATCAGGTGAATTTTACTTTGTAACAAAAATACAATTCAAGCACAGAACGCTGGACAAAGTCCAGAGATAACGAAGCTCACTGAAAGTTTTATTTGTTGATATACCGAGATTTGCAACGGCTTGTAAGCACAACGGGGACGCTGACAGAACTGTATCAAACACTTGCCAAAAAGAGTTAAAATGAGCACAAAAAAACTTAGTAATATGATAGTGGTCAATTGAAAAAACATTTTAAATGGTAATTTACAAGTGAGTTATTGTTCTTAAAAGTTCAAACGATAGCTACGCTGGCAAATTATGTAGTTTTATTAATAACTGATGGAATTGCCACAGATTTTTCTATAAACTATCAAATTCCGAATCCTTTAACTATCAAAGGCAATCTAGGAAATATTATCAAGTTGGTTTTCTTTATTACTTTATTGTTTTTCTCAAAACCACAATTTTTCAGGAGGATTAAGTTCCTCATGATTTATACAAAAAGATAATCACTCAAGCTTTATTGTGTAGTGCTTTCCATATTTCCGCTATATTACGTAATTTGGACTCGAGTATTTGAGTAAAGACATTCCTCCCAAAATGCTAGAATAAGTTCTTCAAATTAAATAACCGAGTTATGTAATAATCGGGAGATTTTCCATCTAGAATGATTCTTCACACTGATTTAATTTTTAGAGGAACCAGCTCTTAAATTCGGGATTGGATCCTAGCCAATCAGAAGGCAGAATTATCGCGCGGAAAGCCAACCAAATGCATCTTCTTTGGACTTTGAGTATAAACAATCTGGATGCTGGTATTTATCACTTACAACTTTGACTACATTATAACAACAGTTAATAAGAAAATGGCTTACTCCAATGACAATTTCGATACCTATATGTCACAGTATGTAGGTTCACTGAACGAGGATGACTTGGATGAGATATTTGAACGGCATGATAAGGACGGTGAGTTTTATTTAATTTAATCTTAATTTGCTTTTGCGTCAGTTTACGGATGCCTAAAGGTTTGTGAAGAAAAGAGGTAAGCGAAGTAAAATGAGATAAATGCATGAGTGGAATAGAAAGATAGACAGAGAAAGAAAGAAAATGAAAAGAAAGACGCTATGAAGTAAAGTAAACACGAAAGCATGGAGGAAGTTATGAAGGAAGATCTGTAGGAGGAGAGGAGGGACGGACGAAGAAGCATTCAAGAAAGCAAAATAATTAAAGAAGAAAAGAAACAAGATGAAACAAAGAAATAATGATTTCACATGCAAAAAATATTTTTTTGTGAAATTGTTTTTTTTTTCAACTAAGCCATTTAAACTTATAAACTCATACTTATAAATTCAAACTTGTCAACTGCAAAACAGTTACCAAAACTGATTTCAACATATTTTTGTTAGGTAATGGATTCATCGACGCTAAGGAGTTGGATGGATTTATCAATGACCTATTCAAGAAAAAGCCGGTAAGTTTTTCACTTTCACTACATACAGAGCTGCATACAGAGTTTTAAATAGAAGTGTTACAAAATTTTTCCTGAAGTACAGACTAAAATTTAAGAGCAAACGTTGAGAAAATATGTAAAAATCTAGAAATTTTATTTAATGCAATGTGTGTTGTACAACAAACGGAATTTTAAGGAATTCTGCAAGTTATTCAAATTTATCAAAAGTGAAGCATTTTCGGCTATGCTTTTAAAGTGCAACGCTCAAACAATGCATTCAATAAGGTAGAATTATGCATCTAAATAACACAGAAAGACGGTCGAGCAAAACGAAAATTCCAACTCCGCTGAAACTTATTTGGGAAAAAATGGGAGATTTTAATGTTTTTAAAATGATTTGCGGACTGCTTTGTAGTAAAATTTTGATGAGAATTTAGTTTTGTTGTCAATAAATCAGTAATTCTTCAAAATGTTTATGCTAATTATACAAGCGCAAACATTCATACCAGTCGGTACCTGTTGCAACTTAACGCCGTCGAGTAGCCTAAACCGCAAGTACGTACTTTGTGCATCGAAAATTAGGAAACGAATGACAAAAATGCATGACAAACGTATTATAGACATTCACTGCGCTACTTTACCGTGGTCCCAGAGACTTTCTTTTCTTTGTTTTAGCGTTTTCTCTTTCTCGCTGCTACGCAGCTCGATTAGTTATCGCTAAAATGAAAGCCTCAAGGACCAGGGTAAGCTACTTTAGTTATTACTCTCGAAGTATCGAATGGTGTCAATAATAAGGATGAAAAACTTACTTAAAAAATAACTAACTAACTAACTAACTAACTAACTAGCTAGCTAGCTAGCTAGCTAACTAACTGAAGAAAGAAAGAAAGAAAGAAAGAAAGAAAGACTCTCAATATTCGCCCGTTTATTTTAAATTTGTCTTCAGTAAAAATCATTTTGAAATACATTATAGATCTAAAATGTAGTTAGTGCGAAATTGTTTTGAAACAAAAACCCAATAACATTGCGATGGGTTTCCTTTTATGACGTCAGCTCAAACGTCACAAGCGCGCTGGAAGGGTGTCAAAAACTAGCACGGAAGCGAGGCCACGTGCAAACTTACACTGAATAGAGGCTTTGCACCATCACGTGAGGGCAGCCAGGCAGGAACAGTAGAGTCTGGACTAATCTGGTTTACATGAAAGAGTTCAGTTCCCATCGGGGAAAAGACTCTATTGTTGTGCCTCCTGTCATGGCTGTCATCACGTGATGGTGCAAAGACTCTATGTAAACGTTAACATCGTTAGTAAAAAATGGTTTATTGTTGCATTTTGAAAATGGCTACCTGGATCAAAAAACGAACAACATTTTCATGAAAGGTTTTTATTCAATTTGTGACCTTCAGCTAAATGCCGGGGAAGTCGAAGAGTTTAAGAAGGTAATTTTGGAAAGAGTGGACAACAACAACGATGGAAAACTCGACAAGAATGAGGTACATTAATATAACACCGATACCAACTGCCATTTTAAATAGCCCAGTTTCCATTTGCTAGAGTCCGCTGAGCCTCTTGACAAAAGCTGCATTTATGCAGGGTTAGTTCCTTTTCAAGAAAGACCCAGTGGATTAAAATCGATTTCTGTATTGTTCTTAATCAAAATGTTTCGCTTTTCTCGCTGGTAGTTTCGAATAATCTACCTTTACTCAAGGCTAACACTGCGCCAGTGCGTCTGTTGTCTAACTTTACAGCGGTCTGAACAAACTTGAAAAAGGTCTATTCGATTGTTTCGTAAACTCTGCTTCGAGCCCGTCAAGGTAGAAAACAGCAAGCTTGTCAAGAGAACGAAACGCCGTACTCCATCGTGCGCACTTTTAGATGGGTTGTTTTATGGAAACCTGATGCGCTTTTTAGCTCGAGAGGACTCGTCTGCAATGGACTTGACCAATCAGGTTGTTTTTACAACATAAATCAATTGAAGTGTCAATTGATAGCGGTTTTTTATAACTGTAAGTTAAGTCCTTCATTTATGGTACACTTAGTATAGCGACTCACATAATGAAACCACTATAATGTGCCATATATGAAGGAATTACCGGCTGCAATGATACTCCTGTAACGCATTGTTACTATTGTACATATATCATGAACTGTATCACACTGAATTTAATATTGTAGGTAAGGGACATTTTGCCAACTGAGGCGAATTTCCTGAACCAATTCAAAAGCGTTGGCAAGAAAATCTGTGGAGTTGACTTCATGAAGGTACGTTTTATATTAGTGATTTGGTTATCCCGTGGTTGCTCCCAGTCTCTTGGTACGCCCTTAACACAGGAATACCATACATATTGTTGCAATGGTATTGACTCAGCTTTAAGTTTAGACTATTCACCAGCATTCCCGTCCACGAAGCCATTTCAATAATAGCCGATAAAGCATTCCGCAAAAAACTGGTCCAATAAAACGTATGGTTTTAACCTGAAGAAAGAAGACCTCATCGAGCTTTTGGAAGAATCAACTATCCCAGTTCGACGGAGAACTATATGAACAAACAGATGGTGTCCCGATGGGTTCACCCCTCGGCCCATTGCTTGCAAGTATGTTCATGTGCTCGCTTGAGGAAAAACTACAAACCCATCACGCCAAAAGGAGATGCCAAGCTATTATAAACGCTATGCCGACGATACCTTTGCAGTATTGAGAAATAGTGACGCAGCTTCCAAGTTTCTCGACGTCCTAAACTCAAAACACCCTGCACAGAATTTCACAATGGAAACAGCTACCGCTGGAAAATTTCCCTTCTCAGGGCATGAACATCATTAAATGGAACAAAATTCAAGACAATCGTGTACAAGAAACCAACCAATACGAGCCTTCTTCTACATTTTGACTAGTCATGTGTAAATCCATTTATAACAGTCATGACTATGAACTAAAAGATGTCAGCGACATCGAAACGCCAACTACTTGTACCGAAACGGACAACCAAACAGGTGTCAAATTAGTCCCCTTCAAAGAGGCCTATTTTAGCCCTATAAAATGGCACCATATTTTACCCACCAAAACGGACCCATTTTTGGTGTAGTTAAAACTATTAGCAAATCTACCGTCACACAAGTCTAAGTGTTGCCTTTATAAGAACGTAACGTACCGTTGGCAAAGTCATCTTTCTACGTATGTCGCATGTATGCTAATTGAAGTTATACCCTGCTTGGCAGAACTTTCCTAATTTTCCCCCTCTCAAGAGAGCTTCGATGCAAAGGCACGACTATCTTTCAAGATGGCGCAGGGAACTGTGAAGGGGACTATTAGGAAAGCTCTGCCAAGCCAAGATAGCTAAGTTACTAATTTTAGAATTTTGTTTGTTTGTTTGTTCTTTAGATCTGGAATCACTATGACAAGAATAAGAATGGTACGCTTGATGGCAGTGAATTGGATGTAAGCATAAAAACCTACTTTTAATCACGGCACATGCTTGGAGATAAGCTACAGGGACATGTCAACGAATTAGTTGTGTACTATATACCGGCTTTTTTAGGAGAAATCTGAGTGAGAGATGCGCGATTGTGAAAAAGTAATGCAAATATATTTCTTTAGAGAACGACGAACGATTCGCCTATAGTTTGCATTCATTCATCTGCATAAAGTGAGAAATCTGATGCGGGAGTAAAATTCTGTCCTGGAACGTGACAAAGAAAAAAATTGTTTAACTCGAACAGACGAAGCGGGCACAAATTGATCCATCGCATCATGTGCACTGCCATGAACATTTTTTACTTGCCTCCGAAATAAAAGCGAACCAAAAGTGCCCTAAACCTTGCATGTGCCATACAACAAATCCGTTCATGTGAATAAAACGATTGATTTCAAAAGACCTGCACAAATCACCTTAATATTTTATTCAAAGATATATATCTCCCAACAAGTGCATACGAGGGAACTCGCTCAAATTCCCGGCTTCGTGTACCGAATTTCTCCAAGTGTGGTGTGCCACGGTTAAGGAATCAGAATTATTTTGAATATATTAAAACTATTAAATTAACATACCTGCACAAAACATCTTAATAATTTTTCAAAGTTCGTGCAGCAATAAAGTGCAGCCATTTATCACGCCGTTTTAACTTTCTTTTTACTTGTGGTAAAAATATCCCATCCTTGAAATATATTATTTATACATTTTAATATAATATATTTTGCTTTATGATTTCAGGGATTTCTCAAAGATCTTATCCTAAAGAGCCACCCTGAGAAACAACATGATAATCGTTTACCAGCCACGATTGAAAGATACAAGTACACACTGGTACGTAAGAAATCCCATCCCATCCCATCCCATCCAACCCAACCCAATCGAATCCAACCCAACTCAACCAACCTAACCCAATCCAGCCCAACCCAACCCAACCCAATCCAATCCAACCCAATTCAATCCTATCCAACCCAACCCAACCCAACCCAACCCAACCCAACCCAACCCAACCCAACCCAACCCAACCCAACCCAATGCAATGCAATGCAATCCAACCCAACCCAATGCAATGCAATGCAATCCAACCCAATGCAATGCAATGCAATCCAACCCAACCCAATCCAGTTGAGGAATAATCATAGTAATGTTCTTACGGCTTTGGGTTTTCCATTTAGCAAAATAAATACGGGGAAATTAAAAGAGCTGCTATCTTTGAGTAAGTACTATTGTGTATAGTATAGGGCATATATCATCATCAAGGCTACGTCCACACCAATTCAGATAAATTTAAAACTAATCCTTTCTACTACGGTTTTTGCTACGGTCTTTTTCCTTTTTCTAAGTTGCAAAATTTATTCTAATTTATCCCAATTAGTGTCGACCTAATCTAACCCAATGTAATAATTATCTGCATTTATTCTTATATTAATCACCGATTTTCCTTTAATACAGTCTGCTAAAAGTGGAGGCCATTTGTCCTACATTTAAGGTAATGTTGAAAGCGGATATAAATCTATTCTAATTTTCAGTCACACCTACAAGAGACAGGGAGTAAAATGTCTTAAACGAGAGCGAGTGTTGGACCAGAGGCTCTAAACCGACTGTGGCCTCGTGCTATTATCGTTTCGAGGTGTTTGGAACTTCTGATCCAACACGAAGCGCCAGTTTAGGAAATGGCTTCTCAATCGTTCATGATAATTCATGATCAATAATTGACGTATAAAGAATGAGCTGCCTGATTAGTATACTGATTTTTAGACAATTCCGTCAGGAGCAATTAACTGACTTGTAGTGTAATGGTAAGTCAACGGATTGGAAAGGTTGCGGTCCGAGATTGGATTCTCGATAAAATTGCCCAAAAAAGTCTTTCATGGTTTAACCCACTTAAATTTTCAGGAGTCAAAAAGTCTTAAGGTCCTAAAATTAATATTTCCAGGTACTTGACATACTAGAAAGGGACCACAGTTGCAAGAGGCAAGGGTTCTAACCACTCGGCCACCCTGCCTCCCCTGAAATTTATCTGCGTTTCTGTCTCTCATTACAGCGAAAATCGTTGCAACGCGACTGTATTTTCCATCTTCGGTTAGAATCTTGTCTTTTCTGATCCGTTAGAAAGGGACCACAGTTGCAAGAGGCAAGAGTTCTAACCACTCGGCCACCCTGGTTCCCCTGAAATTTATCTACGTTTCTGTCTCTCATTACAGCGAAAATCGTTGCAACGCGACTGTATTTTCCATCTTCGGTTAGAATCTTGTCTTTTCTGATCCGTTAGAAAGGGATCACAGTTGCAAGAGGCAAGAGTCCTAACCACTCGGCCACCCTGGTTCCCCTGAAATTTATCTACGTTTCTGTCTCTCATTACAGCGAAAATCGTTGCAACGTGACTGTATTTTCCATCTTCGGTTAGAATCTTGTCTTCTCTGATCCGCCAGTCATATCCTTGGGGGCGGAGCGTACTCAAATCAACCAATGATTGAACGAATTCACATAAGCACCGCCCAAATGGATGATGGACAGATCAGAAAAGACAAAAACCATAACCGAAGTTGTTAAAAAATACGAGTCGCAATGCAACGATTTTCGCTAGAAAACAAAACGAATTTTCGTACTTCTTTAGGGAGAATGCTCCGAGAACTTCGAGGCAGTGTTTTCCAAATTTGACAAGGTATTTTAAGTCTTAATACAGTTTTTTCAGCTGTCTCTGTTGTGTTGAAACCCACTCCAAATCAAACTTGCATCAGCTAAAATAATTGGAAGCCAAGCTATCCATATAAATAACTGCAACATTTTGGTATGGCACATGGAACGTGCGTCGTGTGAACAAGGCCATACATGACCCTAATAGCGTACGCTTAATTATATTAAAAAAAATGTTTTAACTAATAATCAATATTTTTGATAGGATAACAATGGTGAAATCGATGAAAACGAATTACCAGCGCTTTTATCTGCTCTCTTTCTGGACTCCGAGGAAGAGGTAAGTACGTAGTTCGTATTTTCCGAGGGAGAAAAATTGGAAGATCCGGAGAAAAATCCTCAAGTCACATGTGATACCACCTCCTGGAACCGAACCGGGGACCACAGAGGTGACAGACCAGTGCTCTCACCCCTCCCCGTGTGTTGCTTGCAGACCAACTGGCTAAAGATGTTGTTGCTTGGCACAGGATTTTGAAAAGGGGGACTCTGTTTTAAGGGCATCTGGTAAATTTCTGATACTCAGGAATGCTATGCAACGATCGTGATGAGATTTAGAAAGGGGCTTCCTGGGGCCCTTGGAACTTCACTAGATTCACCACTGTTACACACAGTTTCTTAATTTTTCCTCATTTCTTTCCTTCAACTCAAAATGTTTTTGGTAAAATAAGTCGTAAATCCAATGGCGTTTCCACAAATTAAACACTCTTTTCTATTTAACAGAGTTTGTGCTGAGATATGAATTTAAAATTCCAGGAGTATTCAAGTACCCAAAAACGATTTTTCAAGGAATGGTTTTACCCGATTGTTTACTAATACTTTTTATTAATGAAACTCCCTTCCCTCACTGACATGTAAAAGAAAAAAGTGAATTTCTGTTTCCCATCCCATTCAAGTCCCTTACGTTTTTTTGTTAAAAGTACAAATTCAAGGAGTTTTCAAGGAGTTTGAGCAGAATTTCTAAAATTTAAGGGCTTTTAATTTCAAGCGACCTTGAAAACGTACATGAAATTCAAGGAGCTTTCAAGGAGTTTAAGGCGTAGCACGAACCCTGATTTAATTCCATGGCTCGTCAGGGTCTTACGAATTGCAAATTCCATGTCTTGTGCGGAACCTTAACTTAGGGCCTGATTATATGAACCGGGCTGACTTCTTTTGTTTTCTTTTCCCTTGGGGCCACAAAACAAAAGAAGTCAGCCCGCTTAACCGGACCAGCCCTGTTCATATAATCAGGCCCTAAGGCAAAAGTTCTATTCAGTTACATTGCTTTAATTGATCTCTTGAATTGATTTCAGGTTCCAGACGAGATCAGGGACATTATCATGGTCATGGATAAAAGCGGAGACAAGAAAATCCAAAAATCTGAACTGAAAGAATATCTTAAGATCCAGGACTGATATTCAAGCATGGTATCTAATCGATCCTTAAGGATTGCGGATCAGAAACTTAATCGTCATTTGGGACTAAGAATTTTCACTTTTTTACAAAAAAGAGACTTTTTTTTCATTGTTGACTTGCCTTTTAGAGGAATTCCAGTGGCATCTTTGCTGGAAAATACTAGAGCTGGAATATCGTTTTCAGCGACACTGCATTTTGTACAGAATATGAACAATGCCAAAGGATGTCTATGTAACATAATAATTAGAGCTGAGCTCACCTTGGACTATACTACGACCATGCACGATTTCTTCCTTTTTCTGCGCAGTTGATAATTTCGGCATGATAAATAATTCAATTATTATATTGTCGTTTTTTATGTGGTTGGAAAGGCAAGAAAAAGAAAAAGCAGAGAGGAAAAAAAGCAGAGCTGCTGGGTTGACTTTTATATTTGCATTGGTTTATGAAATACAGGGCCTTTTTGCACTTAGAATGTAAAAAATAAATTAATTAAATGTATTGTAATTAAATTGTGCTAGTGTTGACTTATGTAGCCTTTTTACGTACAATTATGCCAAATACAATAAATAAAATTCATGGTATTGATATTTTGTAATTAATGTATGCGCCTGTCCAAAACAAACGTTGTCTTGTTCGTACTGAATATTACATTACGAGACTGAACTGGGTCTTGGAAGTGCTTATTATACACCAATTTCTAAAAAGGTTGTCGGACAATGCTTCAAGATTGGACCGAAAGAGAGTCTGGGTGGATGCAAAACTTGACTCGTTTCTTAGATTGATCATCTCAAATGTCCTTATGTGAGGCAAGCTACAATCCTTGCCAAAACTGTTGGCACGATGGTCATTTTTGAACCGTGCGCAATTAATTTCCAAGTAGGTTACGGTGCTCCCCCTTCCCTGATTCAATGTTGAAAGGACTTCCAGGGCACAAGTGCACATGCTTCCACCCGGCAGTTCACCAATGGCCCCGTGAACACCGCAACATTGAATGGGGGGGAGGGGTGGAAAAAATAAGAAAAATGGATAGGACACACCAAAATTGGATAGGAACGGTAACCGGGCCAACTCCTTTTGGCAAGGATTGTAGATATGAATTGTCGTGCATGCAGGTGCTCATAGCGTGTGGTTTTATAGCTTTTATTCATTTTTACTCAAACCCCTTCCGGGTGAGTCGAGTAGGCTTAACACTTTTTGCCCGAAATAGCTAATAGCTTAAAAAAACAGGTATGAGAATTTGCTGAAACTTTATTTGAATACTTTGAGTTACTAATGCGAAACTGAGAATATAGGGTCACCACGCTTGTTTAGAAAATATTTGGAAGACCACGGTATTTGCTCGATTTGGACGGAATATTAAGCGTGGCCAAGTGGCCATAACACTAAGAGAGCGAAACTCAGTGTTCATGTCTGTGCGATGTTCGCGGCGACTAAGGCTATTTTTAGTAACGTCGGCATCGCGCGCGCAAGGCTCTCAAACAATAGAATTTGATTTTTGACGTGCACGCGGACGGGACCGTTTGCTTTCGGTTTTTGAATTCTATTAAGAGCCTTGGTGAAATTATTTAAATTGGCGCGATGGTGAAATTACTAAAAATAGCCTTAGTCGCCGCGAACATCGCACAGACTCAATACTCAGTTTTGCTCTCTTAGTATCATAGCCTCTTGGCGTGGCTTACTTGTTGATATACTAAAAATACGACTTTTTATGCTCGATGTTGACATTGTGTTGGTTAAGATAGATAGACTGAATGTTTATCTTGAGAATGAACTTTACTTTAAGCTATCAGAGACCTTTTGTTGTTGGTTTTTTGTTTTTGTTTTGTTTTTGTTTTTCCAAAACAGAAATGGCCAAAGAGCGCGCGCTTTTCTGTCAGCCAACAGGAACAAATTATCACTAAAAACGTGTACATTTTTTATCTTTTCTAATGAATTTTTTGATACATATACGCTTTTTCTAATGAATGAGGTATTTAAGTAGCCAACATCTTGAAATTGGATGGTGATGGACCACCATCAAAGAATCTGGGTTAATTAAGCGGGCCTATCATTACTATTGCCATTATGTTTACAAATTTTCGAGACATACAAATATTATAACACCCATCTCTTGTAATACTTTCACAATGAGGAGATAACATAAATGATTTATAGGTTGATAAAGGCGTCAAAAAGTCGGGGAAATCAAAGTGTTGTTTCGTTACTATTCCCTTAAGGGTGTAAAGGTAAAAGGTAAAGAGTCCTTATTTTACGTCGGTAGCTCGTAATAGTCACAAACTGACTAATAAACTTGAGGCCAACGGTGCACTCATTTTACCCCCTCTCTCCATCATTGCTCCGTCGTTTCACGGGTATTTAAAGCTAATTAAAGCTACACGGAAAGGAAAGAAGTCGAAACAAGGATGTGAGGTCACTGGGAATAATCGAACTCGGGACCGCTCGCAGCGAAGGCCGCGCAATAACCAACTGTGCCATCCTTGCTCCATCCTTGCAAGGGTTACATGGATGAATTCGTCCCGAGCCGAGTTCGGGTCACCGGGCGAGTTTCAGTTCGGGTTAAAAAGATGTTCATGTCCCAGGTGGAAAAGATAAAGGAATTATTGTTCATGTTTTCATTGAAATATTTCACCCGAAAATCCTCAGTGTAAAACTCTTCCAGTAACAAATTCAGTCTGGAATGAAACCGCTTATGTAAACACACCCTAAGTACCGCTCATATAAACACACCCTAAGTACCGCTCATGTAAACACACCCTAAGTACCGCTCATGTAAACACAGTACCTATTCAAGTATTTTCGGAATCTTCACAGCCATTTTTGATTATCATTTTTATGGTCACTTTTTCTGCAATTTTGGATGGGCTGGACGATCGATAAGGTTCTAATTGAAAACTTATGATTACTTTAGCAGGATATTAATTTTGTACGAAGGTGTTAGTTTATAATAAATCAGTAATGATTCAACTTCTAAGCCACCGAGTCCGAGTCAAAGTTAGTTCCGTACGTGTGAATCTTGCGTTGCGCTAATTCGTTCGGATTTCTTACGTAAAAATAGTCACAGTGCATCTTTTTGCTGATGGTAGCTCACTATCAAGGGTTCAAAGAGGAAAAAAGTCAACGTAGTGACCAATGAGGGCAGAGAAAGTTTGAACTTAATAAAATCAAAGTGAAAGCCTTGGAATGCATAATTATTCATGTATTTAAATTTCATCGCTAAATAATATAAATATTTACAAAGTAAACTAAAAATTAACGCTCTTGAAAAATGCTCAATATTGGAGATTTAGAAGTTAGAAGTATACCTCCAAAGGAGATCCCATTCAAAGAGATAATGTTTACCATTTCACAATAACACAATTTTTCAAGTGAAATTACAGAGATCATACTCGCAAACCTAACCCAAAAGCGTCGACAGATTACATAGGTTTGCGGCTTGAAGCATCGTATGATATGTAATAAAGTGAATTAAGGCAGAGTTCATACTTAAGAAACCCCAAAACACGGGTTAAGATAACTTTGTTTACCAGCTTTCTGATAAGCAAGCGACTTTAGACTCTGGGGTTTTGCTTCCTGATTTGTGTACATATTTTGTAGTAGTCTCATATCAATTTAGCTTAACTTTTGTTTTAAGCCAAATCACAAAATTACAACCTTAAATTTCAGTAGAGAGTTTCAGGAGAGCCTATGCCTTGTCTTTTTATCAGTGAACGCTATTCAAACACACGAACACTCAGAAATAATACGGGTCGGTCAAATTGAAATGGTATTCAAAGTTAATGAGGCACACAACTGAACAAATTGCACTGGGCAGATAACAATTTATAATTACCTCAGACTGAAATTTCAAGCGTTTATGAGGTAACGTCGAGGGAAAAAGTGTTGTAAGAGTTATAATTTTAGAATTCTACACAAGTCCAGGAAAGAAACTTTACAAAATCCAAGGTGATTTTCAATAACCTTATGATCTTTTATTGACCGCTATCCCTATGAAACAAAGCCACAAAACCCGAATATCGACGTACAATTAGAAATTAACCAGAAAAGTATGGGTAGAAACTTCAAGAGATAAAAATTATCAATTCACCTGGTTTTCAAAACAAAAGATCCTAAGTGTAATTCTGAATCCCAGAAAATGACATTTTGAAATAAAACGGCGGTCAAACCCGCGCAGATTTTTAAGGGAAAAGCATATTGTTTATTTCAAAAATCAAAGATAATAATTTACAGAACATTTTTAGTTGTTATCTTTTACAAGTGATGATACCGTAATGTTTTTCTTTTTCTTTTAAGAGAAAGTGAAAGAAAAGGATTTGGCTTCGATTCTTAGTTGAAATCGAGTTCAATATTGTCGCAGATTGATGATAAGAATCCGCAAGACTTAAAATAGAATTTACAAGAAGAAGAATGTGATTAAACTATTATAACTTGATCCATACGTTAAAAATTAAAACCGGTACCCGAGAAAACACGAATGGTATCAGATCGTTAAAACGTTAAACACACTTTACAAGCGTACACTTTCCCATATGGACCCATATTGCCTACTGCCGTCGCTTCTACAAGAAGTGCTTTTGAATAAAGAGAACTCCAAGGCAACCGAGAAAAAAACATGAAATATGGAATACTGCATATGGGGTATGGTTTGGTGTGGTGGTCGCAGGTGTAAAAGTTAAGAAAAACAAAATTTTCTTTTTCTGTCATCGATTATTTATGACGGTTTTTGATCACGCTGCAACATTTGAAGAATTTCCCAGGGATTTTGAGTGTTCGAAAATATGTCTGTAACGTAGTTACGAATAATAAATGCAATCAATTTCTTGTCAGCCTCCGCCGATCACGTCGTCTGAACGATACAATGTTTACAGAATGGACTTGCAAGAGTCGGTGTGTTTCTATTAGCATAACAAAACACCAAAAACAGTATTTGCATTTTATTGTTATATTTGCCGAGTGGATGTCGCCAAGTTCTGTTAACACTTTACCAACATGATACAAAATGGAAAAATTGCACAAAAAACTAATTAAAGTATTTATACTTCAAGTCTTAGGGAAAAAACAAAGACAAAAGCCGATATCTTCAATAAGTTCTTATTCAACATCACAGCTTAGTCGTATGTTTGCACCTGTTTGAAATTAACATATCCAGGACACATCGCGCATGCGCCAAACTCACTCATAACAAACAGAAAAGCACGGCCAGTCTCGGTAAAAGATTATTCAACGACTACAACCGACACCAGAGACATGGCTTTTAAGGCAAAAATCAATTCACGCGATTTCGTGAAAATTTTCAAGGATTTCGACGCCGATGGTAAGATCATGAATGGCCAACAGGAGAGAATTTCGTGCAGTTGCTGTCGACCCCTCAAATCGATTGTGGTACATTGTATGATAATGCTCTGCATGATGCTAGGAACATTTGATCTTATTGCAGAGTAAACCCATATTTTTTCTTTAGGAAGTGGATACATTGAAAAGGAAGAAGTCGATGCCTTTCTGAAAGTACTGTACAAAGAGAAGAAAGGACGAGTATGTATCATGCTAATAGATTTTCTTTTCTTTATTTACTATTCCCTTGAGAAAATCAGATTTTGAAAGAAAAATACATACATGAAAACCACATCTCAACAAACTTTAGATGGTCTGTGTTACTCCTCTGGCTTAATAGAGATTTATTAAAAAGCCCAAACAACGCTATGCAAAGAAAACAGATTGACAACAGATAGCCTTCGTCGCCATGATAGCGGTCATTTCACAATAGTATTAAATGGATTTGAGTAGAAATTTATAGCATCATTCACTATAAGTACTATATATCGAGTGGTTAGCAGTTGACAAACAAATTTGAAGGAGGGAAACCGATTGACAGAAATCCTCAGTGAAGGACTTTTAAAACTGAACCCAGTATGTGAGAACTGTGCGAACACCAGGGATACACATTTCTTTTATTTGATTTTTAAAAGGAATCAACTAAGACGAAAACAATTGATCTGAATTTCAAGTCTCGGGGGTAAATAAAATCCAGACATGATAATTTTTAGCTGTTCAAGTTGCGATTGAGCAAACTGAGCGGTTAACTTTACCAGCCAATTTACATAGATTTCAATGATTTGAAGTTTTTCGTCTTTTGTATCAAAAGTACGGACTAACAAGATTAAGGAAAATAATTTCTTTATTCAGTTACTGCGTAAATCGGCAACTTCAATCTAAAACAATAAATTTAGAGTCTATACAGATAGTAATGTAGAAATTGACTGTAAGTGCAGAGTCGTTCATTTGCACCTACACCACTTGTGCAAATAAACTTTTGGGAGGAGGGTCAGTTTATAGGTTTTCGATAATAACCACAGTACTTACACTGAGTTTTCCTCACTACAACGGTTTTCACTTCTTCTTCTGTTCTTTTTCTTTTTCTTCGTAGTCAGTTAATGGAACAAGTCCAATTTCCCCACATACATTTTTAACGATCTGGACAAAAAACATCACTTACACGCCGAATACTCAAAAGAAAAGTCACTTATGTTAAATAAAGTGGCAAATCTAAATGTTTTCTTTCTAGTTCTTTTTTTACTGGAGTTTTTCCTATGTAAATAGAAGCTCGTTCAATGAAGGTTTTCAGAAAATTCCAATTTCAGTAATCAGTACAAATTCTTAAAAAAATTGTTTCAAGCGACCAAGGATATTCGAAAGAGAAGTCCATTGTGTTAAGTGACAGCTCTGCTTTTTTTTCTTTTTCTAGAGTTTGTCCAGTGCAAATGGAAGTTCTGTGCTAAAAAATCAGACAATTTTAATTTCAGTATTCAGTTTAATTTGAATTCCGCCAACTAACTGAGTTCCACAGAAAGACAACTGCTAGCATTACCGACTTCCAATGCGATACACATCTAGAGTAATAAACAAATTAGTTATCAGTGAAAACAAAATGTTTTAAGCATTTTTTCTGCACAAGATCACATTCCTAGAATATAATTAGTCATTTTGTATTGGCTTAGGAGATATACATGCAGATTTGTTCATGTGGTTTCGAAAGTAAGCAATGCGTCATTCGAAGGAAATTGAGGGAACAAATTCAATTAAAATGAGTGTTCAACTATCTCGGTCAAATGTAAAATTGTTGAGGTGATCTATTAAAAGATCTTTAGAAGGTAAAGATCGAAACATAAACAATAAGTGGCTTTCATGGACTATAGCACTATTCAGGCACAATGCAGCCACGAAAATTACAAACACATTTTGACACTTGAATATAAGAAAAAATTCCGGCCCGAATTGTTGTTTTGTCTTGATATTTTCAGTTCAAGGCGTTAAAACAGCCCTGTTTTTGTAAGAGAAAAACGATCTCACAAGGAGTTCAATTATTAATTAAGTCAACACTTGGTTTTCCAAATATAAGTCAAACCTTGTTCCATTTGCTTGTCAGCTCAAAGACACAAGATTTAATTGACAAAACAAAATTTCCAAGGGGCCCTCGCTACAAAACTTCATTTCCTTGTCTAATTAAAATCATCCCCTTTCCATTGAAAATCAAATGTAAACTTTATAATCACAATGTTCTATATTAATTTAACGTTCGAACATTTTCCCTGAGGAAAAATTACAGTAGAAAAGGTATCGCGTTTAAGTCATAAGTTCAAAAAGGCGGGAAAATGCACGGCGCGCGCGCAGTGCAGCATTTGCAAATCAGTCTAAATAATGTCATTTGTTATTTTTATTTTTTAATTTTTTATATCAAAAATTTGTTTTCGACTGAAAAACATAATCAAACTAGTTTAAGTTTGAAAAAAAACCTCATGTTCTAGAAATCTTCTTTTGCAAACGCTTTAAGGATCATGATTTTCTTTATATTCAGTCAATTTCAATGCAAAAAGGAAGGACGGTCCTCAGGTGATTGTACATACATCTCTGAAAATTACTGACTTCGGATATCTGAAAGACAAATGTAAGAATTCAATAGCCTTCGTTTCTTCTACACCTAAACCTTGGAATACAACATCGAAGGCCCAATTTTCACTTAAATATTTCAAAAACTGTTTCTAAAATCCTAACCTTTCAGGTACTACTGCTTAAACGTTTTTCTCTAGAGTGGGTTAAATTGCATGACCGCCTAATGAGTTATTGGTTATATTTCTATTTATCATATAACTTAATTCACTTCAACGAAAGGTCATGCAGTTTCTATGACGTCATTATCAACAGCAACTAAGATATTTCATCTAAATCAACAATTAAAATAGATAAATTAATGTTGATATTGTATTAAGTAATTAATCCAAAACTCCGCAAGCACAAATACAGAACTCATTTCAATCAACAATTAAATTAGAAAATGTTGATATTGTCTCAAGTAATTAATACAAAACTCCGAAAAAAGTAAAAAAATATAAACTTACAAGAAAGGGTGCAAAAGATCGCCATAAACATCCACGAACAAATATGAACCGCATAAGTCTATTTAGCAAACTCAGTGATGTTGGAATTGATGTCAGAAACGTTAAAAGAGATTTCTGCTTTGTTATCGCCTGTCACTTTCTTTCTATCCTATTTTACATACAATTTCCCTGATATTCTTACTAGGATCTCACCAAGGAAGACATTAATACATTCAAGAACGATGTCATGTCCAAGTATGACGAGAATCAAGATGGCAGGTTCACAATGGACGAGGTAAGAACAAAAACGTGTTGTGTTGTGCACCCAAAAGCGTCTTTCCCAGAAAGGCAAAAACTGTGTTGTGCACCCATCGATTTATAAAGGAATTTTGTTTATTTTCAGCTCCAAAAAATTTTGGATGTGGAAGAAAATTTGTTAGCCAATTATAATTTGAAGGAGCCCATTACAAGTGTTGACTTCATTAAGGTAATATCGAAATATTTGCATTTATCAACGTCCTTACTCTCCGCTCTTCCCTATCTCACCTTTTCTCAGTATCTCTGTTGTCCGTCTCCTTTATCTTCTTTTCCTCACTTTCGATTTTTCCTTTCCTTCCTTTGATCATTGTGGCATTTCCGTTTTTTTCATGCCAGATCTGGAATCATTACGATGTTGACAAGAATGGATACCTGGACAGAGCAGAGTTAGAGGTAACTGAAGTCTTTAATAGGGATGTCGTCACGATGTTATAAGCCTGGTTTGTATAGAAACAGTCTGAGACAAGTTCGGGTCGAAAAGTAAACTTGTTTCAACTTAGTACCTGACAATTACCATGCAATGATCACTAAAAGCTGACAAGTGTTTCCATATCAAATAATTAATGTGTCGGTAGCGTAGTGATGGGTAATGTTGACCCAGAACGTTGTTTATCAAACATAAATACGACTTTCACATCTTTTTTAGCTTGAACAACAATAGGCGTCGATTTATTCTCATCTGGAAAACGTCTGAAACACTGGAAATTTTTGCTCATTTCCTATGATAGGAAATATCTAGAAAATTCCATTTTCCTATGATAGGAACGGGACAAAATGTAGGAAAATACAATTTTCTATGATAGGAAATATGTAGGAAAACACATTTTCCTACATATTTCCTATCATAGAAAATTGTATTTTCCTAGGTATTTCCTACCATAGGAAAATGAAACGGTATGAAATATATAGTAAAATGCAATTTCCTATGATAGCGGGAAATATCTAGGAAATATGTAGGAAAATGTATTTTCCTACATTTTGTCAAATTCCTATCACATGAAATGAGCAAAAATTTCCGGTTGAATAATGTTAATGTATGCGCGCAGTGGGGTTCATGCAATAGACCATTTTACAGTTACATCTTGGTCAACCACAGCCTTGACTG
The DNA here is from genome assembly GCA_029948255.1 of Telmatactis stephensoni. NCBI lineage: Eukaryota > Metazoa > Cnidaria > Anthozoa > Actiniaria > Isophelliidae > Telmatactis > Telmatactis stephensoni. The sequence continues at coordinate 422,292 of JALIZF010001773.1, forward strand.
CATGTAATATATTCTTTTCAGTTTGGTAACAACTCGTGAAAAGGCAAGAAATGCACACAAATGAACCAGGGAGGTGTAAATGAACAAAGAACAAACCTGTCGAAATCGAAAGTATTTGCTTTGTTCATTTACTTCTTCCTGTATATTCATTGCCTTTTCACGGGCTAATACCGAACTCCAAAGAACACATTACACACAGTCGAGGCTGTGGTTGACCAAGATGTAGCTGTAAAATGGTCTATTACCATTTGCAAGCCAAGACCCGTCTGCTTCAGTCAGCAGAGCCAGAACGAAACAAACAAGCGCAACGTTCCTCCCTACAAAAACAGAGAACTTTATGGATGGACACAGCATTTGCTGGTTCGTCTTTATGAGACATCTCTTTTAAAGTTTGCTTTTTCTTATGAATCATTTTTTTCAGGGTTTAATGTTTGAGATTAAACTAGCGACTGGTGATGGTAAACCCATAGATGCTAAACAGCTAAAGGACCTAGTTGACACTATTGTAAGTGCCTAAAAACGATATTTTTTCTTGATTAGTAGACTTATGAATTATTGTTAAAATATCTGTTACATTTGTCGTTACAAGCCGGTGAAACATTTTCACTTGCAAGAACAAGAGCTACACTTGTGACTTATTACAAGTGTAATGCTGTCATCGAACCTTGGATAGACCCTGAACTAAACAAACTTTGTGAAATTTTCCTAAATATCCCTAAATTTTAATTGATTCTTGTTCATTCTGCAGTTTGACTTTTATGACTTAAACAAAGATGGCAAGATTGAACTACACGAGCTTGCAGGGTAACAACTATCTTGTGTACAGCATTCTCTTGAAGATCCCGTGATTATTATTATTTTTCTCTCTTGTTTGTTTTGCAGACAAATCCCTGTAGAGGATAACTTTCTTGCACAATTCCAGTGCGGTGACAACCTCACAAAAAACGAATTTGACAAAATGTTCAAACACTATGATCAGGTAATTGCATATTGTCTAACCTTTTATATAGTGACACGGCTAATAAAACAATGGATGGGTTTGCAAGTAGATGGTAGGGGAACCGGAATCTAGGGGGAGCCGAAAATGGACCCAAAACATTCAGTGCCCAACCAGAAAACCGCAATTTTTGAACGAATCCTAAGTGTATCATCTTTTGAAGGCTGTTTAGTTGTTTCCTTGCATCGGAAAATTCGTTAATTTTACTCCAAAACCGGTTTTTGTGAGCTTAAAATCGGATCCCGTCGCCAGGGCAGCACATCCATATTACTGAGCAAAATATGAGTGTCGGCCTCTATCGATACCACATTGCTTAGGTTGGGTTCCCTCTAGAACGAATCAAACGTTGTAGCCATGTTGGATGAACCCACAACACACTCTGATGAGGAATCTTCTGTTGAAGTTCATCTAAGATGGCTGCCGTGACGTCACATGCAGCCAAGTAATACGCGGGAAGACAAAGTGATCTTGGTGCTTCCACTGGAAACTACCCTAATTGCAAGCAGTAGGTTGGGTTGGGTTCGGAAAATGACGGGCAATTATGACGATTGCAACAATTGATGTTTCCACAGGACAACAGTGGTGAAATTGAGGGAGACGAGATAACAGCTCTTTTGCGAGATGTCCTTCAAGTACAAGGCGTTACGGTAAAGTTTTGACAACAGTACCGATATTGTACAGAACAGGATTATTGATCGATAAAATATGAAATAGATATCGTACCGAAAAGCTGGTTCAATTCGAAAAACTTTAAGCTCAACAACAGAGATTTCTCTCAGGAGAAATGTAATCCATTTTCAAGTTTCAAAGTATTTTGCTCTGAAATTAGATTGTCCATGTTTTATCATTATTTTGTTCTTTATTCTTGCAATACCTGATTTTGCTGATCACCTTGCAGGAATGTCCACAAAGTGAACTGGAATCTTTCAAGGAACAAATACTAGAAATGTTTGACACTAACAAAGACGGCAAACTTTCCAGTCAGGAGCTCCAAATGCTGTTCAGCTGCAAATAGCCAGTCATAGTCACTGCTAATTATTCACATTTCAATTTAGATCTTAACATATCATTTAACTTGTTCAAATTCAACACTTATGTAATCTTAGAGTACAGTATTTTAATTTGGAGCATGACCAGCAAAGACATAGTAGATGGCTTAGGAACCGTGTTCACCATGGTTTCATGACGTAGTAACGTGACGTCATAAGTGCTCGAGAACGCATACGCCACTTGTTTCTATAGCAAAGTGAGCCGAAGTAGGAAATTATTCATTTGAAAGCAAACTTTGATGTATATGCGAAAAGAAAAGCTCACTAGAGCAGATTCTCAGTTTTTCAATCTTTTGAACTATTTGTAAACTAGTTTTAGTTAAAGTTAAGTAGCTAGAGTAGGACAATTGCTTGATTCGTTTTTCGCTTGATGGTCGATCGTAATGACAAAGCATCGCCAGGACTGGTTATCCTTGGCTAGTAAATCATTAACGATAAGACCCACAGAGGAAAAAGGGAGTAACATCTCCAGTATTAAAATCGATCATGACCTCGGCAGCTGGGATGCCTTGTTATTAGGGTCTACTAGCCTCCTCCGCAGGCAGCACTGTTTGCTTAGTGTCAGGTGTTGGGCTTCCTGTTTAGGTGAAATGCGAGAAGGGATAAGAAGAGTGGGGAGAGAAGGGGGAAATCTCAGTCTCCGCGCGGTTAAAATAACCGCTACAAAGGAAGCCCAAGGAGGAATAATAAGGAGTTGCCTGCGGAGGAGGCTAAGGGTCTACCACCTTCTGTCACTAACTAGATTTGGGGTCAAACTGAACAAATTTCAAGTTTTGGGATTTTCCCAGCCGGAATTTAATTTACCCCTTATCCATCCCATGTTGGTTGAAAAAGAGCAAAACCCTGATCCATTTATAAATATCAATAGTTCCTCAAATAAAGCTCATGCGCAGCCTCGTCCTAGATTAGCCTCCTCCGCAGGCTACTCCTTTCTATTGGATTTCCTGTGGTTAATGAGGAGAGGGAGAGGGGGACTGGAACCAGAAGAACCCCCTCCCCCCTCATCTTTTTTGGCTCGCTCCCAGTCTCTCTTCTTTGCAACAGGAAGCCCAAGAGATAAAAGGAGTTGCCTGCGGAGGAGGCTAGTCTTAGATATTACTTTCATCATTTAGAAATATCAGATTGCTCAGACCGAATACCACCAGAACTAGAGTCAGTGCGTTATACAAGCAACAGGTTATTGAACACTGGCAGCTAAAGCACTGATGTCTAGTGTAGTTGAGCTGATGCTGAATAAAAACTTCAAAGACTCTTTGAAATGAGAAATCAGTGATTTATGAAGGTCGATACATATTTTCATTGATAATGACCTGTCCTGAATTATGCTTGGAAACGATTTATCAAGTCCAAACTCGACTTAAACTTTAAGTGATTGAGTCATTGTTCGTGAGGGTTGAAGCGAATTTGGGAAAGGCCTATTTCAGGGGATTGCAATTATAACTGACCAACAACATCACACAACACAACAAAATACAACAAAACACACAACACAACACAACAACACAAGCAAGCAAGCAAGCACACGAACAAAAAAAAAACACCTTAAAATTGTTAAGAATATATTTTTTGGACGTCAACAAGACTACAGTACAATCTACCAACTATATATAGTGCAATGATGTATCGTTATAATAATTTTAAGATGTATAAAATTATCGATTCTTTATAGAAACCCAAATTCAATTTAGGGGGTGTTTACATGACACTAGGATCATATCCTAGCACTAGGATCATCCTAGCAGGCAAATCATCCTACCTGCTATACATTTACTGCATTCTATTTAGTAGGATGATCCTTAAGTACCCGAAGTGAAGACACAAATTTCCATGTAAACAGAATGCAGTAAATGTATAGCAGGTAGGATGATTCTAGTGCTAGGATGATTCTAGTGCTAGGATGATCCAAGTGCCATGTAAACACTTCCTTAGAATCATATGGATTGGAAAAAGACATTCAGTTTGTATGCTGCGGTTGTGACGGATCGGAGAAATAACTGGACTAAGGAGTCAACTGTCGGTACTTGTTCAAATCTGAATTTCGAATAATATTTCATTATCTAGTATTCCTCCAAAAATTCAGCATGTTATTGTCTAGAACAATTAAAAACGAATTTTTCTTTCGATTCATTTTGACCTTACCAAGAACGAACATGCACAAGTGTCAAAGGAATGACATTGCGAAGTCAAAATTGTAAAATTTCCAACGTACTGTGACACAACATATCGTCAATTTCAAGATTCGCTAGATTATATATACTAGATTCAGTTCAATTCGTTAAATGTTGCACTTGTAATGAGCTTTTATCAAGTATTTTTAAATTCGTAAAACAGAAAAACAATTACCATAGCTGGAAAGAGCATGTTAAAATTAGCAAGGCAGTGAAGTTTGAAGGAATTAAATCCAAAATTTGCGAGAATATGAATTTTTGAAAAGTGTGAATTTGTAAAAAACCTTTGCTGGTAGGCATCTCTTGCCTACCAGCGAATGTTTTCATACAAAATTTCGATTTCGGAAATTTCATATCTTCGTGAATTTGAAAGTTACTTCATTCAAACTTCACAGTTTTACTAATTTTGACGTGCTCTTTCCAGCTATGGTAATTATATTTCTGTACTGTGACTTTTGGAATTACACGATAAAAGCTCATTAACCCCTTAACTATCGCAAATCTCTTGAAAACCAGTTGGAAATCAATTGGAAATCTATCCAATCACTACCGATGTCTACCGATAAACAAAACCAAACATACCGTAAATTGTAAACCGATAGACGCCACTGGAATCACTTTGGCTTGTGACTGGAATCTTTCTTGAAACTTGTAAACCAACAAAACCCATTGGAATCGTCTCCTTCATCAGAATCACTTATATTTATAACGGGAATAACCTTTTTCGAAACCTGTAAACCAACAACACGAGATCCACTGGAATGGGCTTCAGCATCAGAGTCACTCAAACTTATGACTGGAATGATCTTTTTTGACGTCTTTTCCACAATTTTTGTTACTTTTGGCGAATTTGATGAAGGAAGGCATTTTGTTTCTCTAGGGACCTGTGTGGAATTATAAACGAAGGGAAGTCTTAAGTTAAAGAATTCGTCTTCTATTGGTTGTCTCAGAATGGCCAACCATCGAGAATCAACCAATTATAAGTGAGAAGTTCCGTACGAGTTTAAGTGCCAATTCTTTATGGGAGATTTTCTAACTCACTCATTCAGGTTACTCATTCAACCGAGTCTGTCTGCATGTCTGTCTGTCTGTCTGTCTGTCTGTGTCAGACTGTCCGTCTGTCTCATTGTTTGTTTATGACATGCCAAGAGAGAATAACCAAGGGACTAAGACTCCACGCACATCCTTATAAAAACGTTTGGCGATATGTTGCCCCATATCTTACTATGCTGTCCTGCACGTGAACATCTAACCTGATAAGAGGGCAGCGACAAGGATATTGTTAGATTGCATTGTTCTGATTGTTCGCCGGTAGCTTTTGAGCCTGATGAAGGGGTTGTTGAAGGTTCTTGAGTGTCCTGGAAATAGAAGAAGTCAAAATGAAGAGGCATTCATTCTCTCTGCGCACGCGTATGATTTGAATGCATGAATGCAAATTAAACGCATACGCAGAAAAGCATATGCTGTTAAAATGTTTCCAGAACGCACCAAGGTAAATATGGAGGAGAAGGAAAGAGAATATGGAAGAAAAGGGGAGTGTGGAAGGAATGAGGAGGGAGGGAGAAGAAGGAAGGCCCGAAAGCTTCAAAAGGAAGGCAAGAAGACCATTAATGATAGGACCACTTGGATGAAAATAGTTAAGAACTGGAAATGAGTTGAAACTTGAGTTGAAAGGAATAAGAAAGTTATTAACGATAGCAGTAAGATACCTACAGCAAGATTGGTGTCTCTAATTCAACAAAATCTGTATAGATATTATGGTTTTTGATAAGGTAAAATACCTCAATAGATTTGGAAGAAATGTCCAGAATGTTGGGTGTGTGTAAGTTGGCATTTTCAGCAGCATGAGGTGGACTGGGAATCAATACAGGACTAGAGCAACCCTACAAACAAGCATTTATAGCTAAGTTAGAGTTGTTTCGAGATGTCACAAGAATGAGATTGCAATTGAATATCTGGATAATGATCATCATCATGATCATAATCATCACCATCACTACCACTTTTGCTACTTCAATTGCCCCCGCTATCATTATCCACAAACAAACAAACAAACAAACAAACAAACAAACAAACAAACAAACAAACAAACAAACAAACAAACAAACAAACAAATCTCCATAAAAACAGCGCAACGGCCACGTTTACAACCAAACTCACAAAGCGCATGGTTATTCAAACCCTAGTCATCCCTGTCATGATTATCAAATATGCACCTCTTTCTTTTGATATATACAAGAACAAATTAGTGAAACAAATGAAATAAATGCAGCGTCTGCGAGTACCTGTGAAGATTTCTCATCGCTGGACAACGACTCATCGAGAACCAAAGGCTCTTGTTGCGAATACATCACATGATCACAGCTTAGTTCAAAAGATTCCTGAAAAAAAATCAGTCCAGTCTGTCACTCTTTGCTCGAGTTGACAAATTACCCACCTTCAATTTCCCCGCCCGTTGCAGAGAATACATTACGCCCCCTTCCCCCTGCAAATATGACCATCTTTATACTTCAGGGTGACTACAAATTAGAGTTACCCCCTGTCCCCCTGGAGAAAAGACCATCTTTATACCCCAGTGTCACTACCAATTACTTGTAGTCACTCCCTCCGAGCTTCCCCTCCCCATCCTCTACAGAGAATACGATCTATAGGTGATGGCAACCAATTAGAGGATTGTTGGTCTTCCGAGAGGAAGGTCGGGGAGACGGGGCAGACTATCCTTCAATAATCAGATAACTGAGAGTGCTGCCTTTTCGCAGCTGGTAAAAGTAAGCCTTAGCTTTTTCTTGGTCAAATACGTTAAAACATAGGTAGCATCGGTCTTTAGTTTCTTAGTCGTTTTATATAGTTAAAGTGTAGTGTTAACTATCATTTCTCGTCCATCGAACACTTACTAGATCTAAGGTGGGTTTCTTGACTTTGCCAGTATGGACTGTTGACTTCTTTGTAGCTATCCCATCAACTTCTTCTTCAGATCGCTTTCTTTTCAGTCCTCCAGATCCATCCTTCTCTAAATCCCGTCTAAAACGTGTTGATGATACAGGTTTCGTCAAACCACTCCAGTAAGCACAGGAGTCCATATTTGTATGTTCTTCTGCTGTCTTTTCCATACTGATTCCAGTGATGAGTGACCGCTTTGAGGTCTCATTGTTGCTTGATCTACCATGATCAGTGGTCTTATTTTTGTAAAATGTAGAAGTACTAATAACTGACGAACAAGGAACAAGGCTATTTTGACTAGCTCGTGCTTCGTAGCATTCCACTGGAGAATTTTCTTTTTCTTCTTCTTGGAGATCTAAAGATCCTGTAGAGGGCTTTCCCATTTCAACCTTGGATCCACTGGATCTTATGCTATTGGTAGAAGTAGCAGATCGTGTTGAAGTCTCAGTGTTTCTAGATCCAGCACGATCAACCGTCTTATTTTTGTAAAATGTAGTCAAACTATTTTGACTAGCTGTTTCGTTGCATCCCATTGGAGAATTGTCTTTTTTCTCCTTTTGGAGATCTAAACATCCTGTATTCGGCTTTCCCATTGAAAGTTTGGATCCACTGGGTCTCATGCTAGTGGTACAAGCGACGGGTATTTCTGGTAGGTTCAGGGAATTCGTTCTACTCCTTTTTAGTGATAGAACGTTTGAGGTATTGTCTTTGACTTGCGAAAGATTTCTTTTCTCCGCTGTTAAATTTGGAACAGTGACATTGTCTGGTTTCAATTGTTGTTTTATGCAGTCAGTGGACCTCGCCCTATCAGTATCAGTAGGGGAAATTGCTGCTAATACATTCAGAGGTCTTCTATTATGTTTTGGTGACAAAACATTCGTAGTATTGTTTTTAACTTGCGAAAGGTTTCTTTCCTCAGTTGTTGATTGTGAAACAGTGGCACTGTCTGGTTCCAAGTTTCGTTTTATGCAGTCCATTACACTTGCCCTGGCTATGGTAGAAGGACTATTCTCCTTGACCACTGGACTTCCATTACTACTCACGACCAGCAAGATATCTCCATCGTTCAACGTTTCATTCTTCTCAATACATTGTATGACACTATCTATCGCAACAGTAACTGGAGAACTGGTTATCTCAGGACTTTCATTGCTACCTATAACAAGGTCTTCGTCTGAGCTGAAGACACAAGACTCTTCAACGCAATCGTCGAGACTTTGATGGGAAGGATTATTGTTTTGCTTGTCAGACCCTTCTGACCTATTCATAGTTCGAATGGAGTTGCCTCTTATGGAATTGCTTGCAGAAAGATGAACCGACTCTCTCAATCTTAAGGGATCTGCAATTGATCGTGTCTCATCTTCTTGAGAAGAAAACACAAGTGAATCCTCGAGGTCTTCATTGCGCTGCAACGACTCACCATTGTGCCTGATATAACTCCTTCCATAGAGGGAGAAGGGAAGTGCGGAGACATTTTCTCCATATATGGAATTCTCTCCAAAGCTCACGGGTTTTGTCATTGGAGCTTTAGCAACGACGTCGTCGTCGTCAAGGCCAACGGGCAGTGACGTCACGGTTGCTTTCGCTGTGCTCGTGTATTGAGGGTCAAACCCTCCAGGAACAAGATCAGAGATGGATACGTTTTGAAGGATGGAGAATGATTCATCACTTTTTTGTCCAGTCGACGAGCTCTTTTCGGAAAGCGAGCTCGACTGCTCATTATGTGAAGGTATTGACTTGCTTGTGCCAGCGGAAACACTATTAATCTTATGGTCATCTAAAACCTCAGATGAGCTTTTAACATTTTCTCTCTCAAAAACCAACTTGGATGTGGCATCTTCGGAGTTGACTTCCAAGACTGATAGTTTCAAAGGTGATTTCTTCGAAGGTTTCAAGGCCTCTAGATTTTCCGTTCCCATATCTCTATTTTCTTGAGATAAAGTACAATTGACGCAAACAGCGTCATCAACAATGTCGTCAATTCTATGTAAAAACACAGTTTCTTCTTCTTTACAACAATCTGAGATAGCCTTTTCTAAAACTTGTTCAATCTCGTTAGCAATATCATTGCCATCACGTGGGGAAACCGACACCATTACGCCGCCTTCTCTTTCTGAGAGTGAAACCCCTGGGTCAATCGATGGATGTGGTGTAGTTATCAAAACCTCTTCAACCAAATTGCAGGCACTGGGCTGTTTAGTAATGTTAGACGAGGTAGCAATGGAGTCGTTTTTAACCACAGAAGTCTCTTCCTCGACTACACTACACTCCGCGCGCACGGTTGGGCGAAAAAATGACCTCTGTTCAAAGAATTCCAAGATATCAAGGGCAGACACAGATGCATTTGTTGAATCTCTCAGCTCGTGAATTTTTGACTTCATACTTCGGGACCCAGCGATTGGACTCTCGTACATATTTCTTAAACGAACGTCACTATCATATATTGCTGTTTTTTCGTTTTTTCGTTTGAAAACATTTTTGACGACTGGAGAACTATTTCTTGCAGTACTTGAATTTTTAGGTGACAAAGAACATAGGCCAAGCCCGTCACTATTGTTATGCTCTGCAGATGTGCCTGGGTAGTTACGAGGCGATCCTGTGTTATTTAGTTGGATGGCCCGAAGATTACTGTCAGGAAAGGATCTCAATTCTCGACATTGAGCGACAAGTTCTTTAACATTACAGACAGATCGGGAAGTTGAAGAATTTTTGGCAGAATTGTCCACATTGGAACTTCTGGGAAGTGACATACCTGAGGAGGTAAGCATACTCTCTGGTGGAGTAATAGCATTTCGCCATCCTAAAAGGCACCAAAGAATTGCTTATGTTTAAAACGTTTGACAGAATAAAAAATATCAAATATACAAAAAAATAAGAAACAAAACAAAACAAAACAACAAAGAAATAATACACGTAATAAAGATGCGGAACAACAACTTATGAATATAAAATAAGCAATCACTCATTCCTGTATACAATTAAACGTTGTACAACATCAAATTACCTGGAATTTCATCCAATAATTTTTCCTGGTCTTCTGGTACAAAGGCATACTGATGCCTGGTCAAAATAGATTCACTGACAGCAGTAACATCAACAGTCTTGCTTCTCTTGGAAAACCTTTGCGGATGGCCATCACCACACTGAAGAAGTTTTGCAATTTCCAAAAGTTGAAAATGTTTCTTTAGTTTCAACTTGAATGGAGAATGTGCTGAGCTGTTTACAAGCTCAGACCCGAACTGGGTGCTCTTCTGGCATCCAAGATATGTGAATTTGTTGACAACTATAAGGTGTTCTAGGATTCCCTGATGAAGAAACAATACAAATGATCATAATTTAATCATCATTGGTTGGTTAATTAGCCAGTAACAAAACGAGCAGGGGAATGGGACTAAGTTTCCTAGATACGAGTTAATTCGCAAACAGACTTCATAATAAGAAAGAACACATAAAAATAAGTAAGAATTGAAAATCTGATCATGTTTTTCTTAAAATACAGAGAATGTATGGTTTGGCTGGACGTTTTGGCTGGACACCATATATTTCTTTGTAGTTTTGGCAGGGTTTGAATGCTCATAACATTGTTTCTATTAAGTCAAACATCCCCAAACTTGGTCAGCAGGCATGTTGTATGCTACTTTTTCATGTGATGGGGTATTTTTTTCTGGAGCCTTAATTGAGTTGGTTTTACAAACTTGGACCCAGTCCCTTGCTCTTTTTGTTACCGGCCAATAGGCAACAACTGCAAATTGATTTACACTCCTCACATGCTTGTCTGCAAATATCGCAAATAAAACCACAGTGCAACATAAGGTGCTTGAGACTCTAAAATGTTGGCAATGTGATTACTCTTTTTGTACAGTGTTACACATTTCTATTCCTCCATTTACAAATATCTATTTTTATAAAAGTACATGTCACTAAGTTCTAAAGTTCATTCTGATTGGCCAAAGGACATGGTACATGTACATGTACTGTACATATAGGTTATTGGTCGAACTAACAAGTTAATACAGCTGTGTATTTTTACGAGTCACGCTGTACACTATTTTGGCAAGCCTTTAGGCAAGCCAAAATGCAAGTGACAAGTAAAAATTCACAGCTGTATTCCCTGGTTAATCGACCAATAACAATTCTGCAAAAATCAATACAAATGATGTCCTTTTTAATGCCACTTTTGACTTTGATTAGCGCACAGCTTTGCACTGGGAAGCCATTCAAATGTTACTAACCTAATATGGTCTCATATTTTTCGCGTTCTTGTGCATATTATGTGCGTTCTTTTGAGAATTGTATAATAATATGATAGTATACAACATGCACACTTACATTTTCAGTGGGTTGGGCAGTTTAGTGTACTACTTGTAGAGTACAAACACTAAAAGTTTGAAGCATTAAACTGTAGTAGATAGTACTAAATTATGCCTAATTCTACTGTTTTCTTTTGCTCAATTTATTGCACTATTTAGTACTAAATAGGGTTTTCACACAAAAGCGATTCAAAAAGACAATCACTAATTAGATCATTGTTACCGAATTCCCAGAAGGAAACCTTAAATAATTGTTTTTCAATTCTATTCAGAGAAACACTAACGACCTTCATGATAACACACAAAAGATTTTTTTGTTGAGAATATTCCATCAGTTAGCTCAGTAGTATAGTGGTTAAAAGCGGGTATAGGAGTGCAGAAAGTCTCGGGTTCGAATCTCTGTCATTTATCAAAGACTTTTTTTCCACCAAAATTCGCTACTTAGTATATTTCTAAGAAAATCTCTAAGTCTTGATGTCCACACATAAATCATCTAAGGAAGTATGGAACGAAATTATAAATTCAAGTGATGTATCTAGATTTATTATATGATTGAGTCTGTTTTCTTTGTTATTCATAGGACTTTATATCACTAAATTCACGATGATTATATATTCAAGGGTTTTATATAGAGCTTCTCCGGGATGTATCTGTATAAATCACTTGAATTTATAATTCCCGGGGTTTATCTAGCTAGATACATCACTTGAATTTATAATTTCGTTCCATACTTCCTTAGATGATTTATGTGTGGACATCAAGACTTAGAAATTTTCTTAGAAATATACTAAGTACCGATTTTTGGTGGAAAAAAAGTCTTTGATAAATCTATCACTTGTTTCATAATGTTTTCATAGTCTTAAGTGGGCTCAGACATGATATAACTTGGATTGCTATACTGCTAGTCTTCATTAGGCAATATGGAAGGGATAAATACCGAGAAGCGAGGCTTTTAGCCATATACATCCCGAGGGCCGTAGGTGTATATGGATAAAAGCCGAGCTTCGAGGTATTTATCCCTTCCAAATCCCGGGAATTATAAATTCAAGTGATTTATACAGATACATCCCGGAGAAGCTCTATATAAAACCCTTGAATATATAATCATCGTGAATTTAGTGATATAAAGTCCTATGAATAACAAAGAAAACTGACTCAATCATATAATAAGTAATGTATAAAGAACTCGAGAGCGTGTTATATCGGTGGATGAAGATCCGAGCTGAAGGCAAGTTCTTTATGTTACATATATGTGAACTGAGTTTGTTTGGTGTGTTTTTCTCCCATTTTTCCTCATTAGCATCAATGTGATGTGTGATAAAATGTAGCAAGTGTGAAGGAAAACTGGCCCACATCAGCTTAAATGCAAATAAATCAATTTAATATGTGCACCTGTGAATAGTCTGCACGAGGAACAATTTTGTAGTCATTCAAAAAAACAAGGCCGCCTTTAATTGCCTTCAGGCTTAAATCTTCCTGTGTACTTGATGAGGACCTACAAAGAAATGTCAAAATGTGGCATAAGTTCGATTATACATGGAACCTGGTTAATAATATGGACATAAAAGGGGTGTGCAAAAATGTCCCTATTATTAAGAAGTCCATAAATCAGGTATAACAAGCATGTTAAATTGCCTATAACATCTACAAGATTAGTACATGCATATTTTGAATATTTTATATTGTTGAAAATTACTCTTCAAATAAATTTCGTCAAACGGCCGTATATTTTCTGAGATATGAAGGTTTGAAATGTCCATGTTTTTGAAAAAAATAAATAAATTTATGAATTTTTGTCAGAGAAAATCCAGGCTAAATTTTATGTAAATTAGAAAGTCTTTAGTTGAAATTCAAGACCCCCCGTCATGGTTATGATTTTCATTGTGTTCACTTTATGAATTATTAATAAGGTTTTTAATGTATTTTACAACACTCAAGCAAAATCTTGTAATCTGATTGGTTGAAAGCCATTGTCGATAAGAGTTCAGACAAAGGTGTTTCATTGCATTTTTCCAAAATATCCTCTTGGCAGTTTCCAATTTATATTAATAATGGTGAACCCCCCCTAAAGACGGCACACCCCCTCCTGAAGATAATCCTGGATCTGCCACTGGGCCGCAGCATTATAGAAATTGGAAACTATTAAGAGGATATTTTGGAAAAAAAATAGAGAAGAAAAGGGCCCAAAGTCATCTCAGGAGGGGGTGCACACCCCCTGCACCCCTCCCCTAAATCTGCCCCTGGAGCTATAGAAGGCTCTAGTGGTAAACAGGTCAATGACTGTATTTATAGCTGAGTTCACTCAAATGCTGTCCAATAACCCGAGCAGAGAAAACCATACAGAAACTCTGCAGATCTACAATGCATGTAAGTCTACGTGTATTTCACACTCAAAGAAGCATACATTTATTGCTAAGTAAAAGACCTTTCCAATTGACAATTCCATTCATAGTATTTGCTTTGTTCATTTAACACCCCCCTGGTTGATTTGTGTGCATTTCTTGCCTTTTCACTGGTTGTTACAAAAACTACAACAAATATATTATGTGCAGACGAGGCTGATATTAAGCAAGATATAACCGTGAAACGGTCTATTGTGAGCATAAAAGAAAATACAGTGGAACTTCTAGGTATGGACACCTCTGTGATACAGACACCTCCATACTGAAGAGAGATCTTTAGGTCAAAAATACCTACAAATTTAGAGCGATATTACGGACTCTCTCTATTATGCAGGGGTTTCATTAATAAGCGGTTACTGGCAGTTTACCACCATCTGTTTTACGCCATTCACTGCGCTCGGTCCGTACTGTCAAGACCTCGGTCTGATATTTTCCCATACAGACCTCGCGCTTGGTTAATAACCCTTTACTATCTTGCTTTTGATGCTAGTAGTTCTGATAGTTAGATTGCAAGAAAGAAGAACCTCTGACCAAACGAGCCTATAGTCTTTTGATATCGCCAAACCAATCAGCTTCTTATTTGTTGAAAACCAAGGAGAGCTTTGATTGGACAGAATTTGACAGCTAGGCAAAACCAGTTTGTGAGAAGTCGTGTTGTTATTTGAGATATCTATCGCATCAGCTGAAACTGTTAATGAAAAATTCACAGAAATTCAATGGTTGAGTATTAAAGCGTGGTACAAAGTACAAGGTAAAGAGGTCAAAGTGAAAAATCTAATGATTTATGAAATTGTGTGGACTTTATAGGTCTTAACTGTCCTTTTAAAAGACTTCTTTGCGTGACTGAAAATCAAGTTTACAAGACGTCATACAGCATTTGTTTTGTGAGAAAGAAATAATTCAAAATCCTGAAGAAAGCTCAATTGATGACTGGATGAACAGAGAGACGGTGGTCTGGCAGCACTTAAACTGGTTTGGCGGAGTTTCCAATTGCAAATTGACAGCGTCAATCAAAACAAAATTAATGGAAGTGAAGTTCTAGGCTTGTTTGGCCAGAGGTTTCTTCTTTCTTGCGATCCGTAACTGTCAGAATTAATAGCATCAAAAGCAAGATAGAAATAAACCTCTGGTTCCAAGGGTAGTATTCATACCACTAACAAATAGTATCATTCCTTGGTTTGACTGCATCTTCAGTTAGATTTTTTTCTGGACTTCTCGTGTATTATTTGACCAGGGAAAGAGAACAACTAAAGTGATCTTTTACTTTAAGGAAAAAATAAAACACTAACTTTTCATGGACAGCCTTAAGTTTCAAGGTTTACTACATGTAAACCTCCAATGATTTTATATTAAAACTTCTGAGTATGCGCAATGCGTTTTTTAACCCATGTTGGCTAGGCCTATAATGTGTGTAGAGTCTTTGGATTATCTAATGCAAGCTTAGTCATTGTTTATTTGAAGGTTTTCACTCTGGTAGCGAGGATATTAATTGTTTGTTTATACTGTTCCCAGGCAAAACAAAAACTATTATACTCCAGCAATCAGGGACAACTGACCTTCATATAAACAGGGGCCTGTTCTTAACAGGTGTTTATGGAAAATACGTGAGCAGTCATAATGGTAGACGAGAACTTTTGATAATGGATTTTACATTGTTTACAAAACAAAAACAAACTTCATCACCCATTAACAGACATAACACGATATCTAACACATTTAACACATGGATGATAAAGAACAATCATCTTTCAATGGAATTCCTAAGTACACAGTAAGCTAAGACCCCTTTCACATGAAGGCAGAGCAGCACTCAATTTGGGTGAAGAAAACAAAAGACAAAAGACCTGTCAATGTTCAATGTTAAGCCCCAGGGGGGGGGGGGGGCATACCTAGGGAATTTGACCAAGATCACAAGGGTAGGGATTTTTGACGAAATATTTCACTCATTAGCATCATTTTACCCACAGGAAAGGTATATTTAACCCCACAACCATCCCCTGGGCAGGGAATTTGGCACAAAATGTCAAATAAATCCCCGGGGTATGCCTGGGGTCCCCCCCCCCCCCACCCCCGGGGCTTAACATTGATAGGGGTATATTTAATTGTAAAATATATAATATGTGTATGATAAACTAAAATGGTTTATAAAATAACTTGATATAGCGCACGCTCTGATTGGCCAAAGGACGCGTGTCGCGCATTCTCTATGAGAACACACAGCACGCATGCGCTCACTTTCAAACTTTCTCCAACAAAAAAAGAAAATACAACTTCAATTGTATTTTATAAAAGAAATAGAAAACTCGGCAGCAGTGCTATGTTGAGTTATAGAAGCACTTGGGAATTGTAAGAAGACTTGAGAAGTGTTGAGAAGCACTCAGCTACGCCTCGTGCTTCTCCTAACACTTTCTCTCGTCTTACAATTTCCGCGTGCTTCTATAACTCAACATAGCACGCTGCCTCGTTTTCTATTTCTACAGAATAAATATTAAAATACAAACACAGGTGCATTAAGCTTAAGCTTATATATATTTTATATCGGCAAAATTTCAAACTCACGTTTCAAACTCTGCAATACAATGAGCTGTAAAAACTGCCTTGGCGTACATGGACTTATCACTGAGAAGAACCTCGGCAGGTTCCTTCTCACGAGGTTCTCTGCAGAACTGCAAAGACAATGAAAACGTCATTCTAACTTGACGCAAAATTTGGCGGGAGTTTACAATCCTGAGTGTTCAGCTGCTCCGATAAATAATATAAACAAAGTACTTGAACTAGAAATATCTCAAACGTACCTGAATTATCTGAGCTCTTGCAATCTTAGGGAGTGTTTCTTTTTCGTCGTAAAAAGAGTTAATGGCCCTCTCAATCCATGGTCTCAAACTTTCCGCCATTTTGATTTTGGATGTTATGGAGAGAGAGACTGGGAACGATGTCCCTCGCCCCGATTGTCCGAATACAGTAGACATCCCCTGTTCAGTTTTCTTTTTTCCTTCCTACCCTAATTCACTTACAGTATTTTTATCTTGTTTCTTTGCAGACTGGTGTAAGAGTTTTGGAAATGAGGCCTCGTAAGTGTCATCTCCAAAACATTAGCTGCGTCGAGGGACGCGAAATCTATTTATTTTTCTATTAAAGAGTTTTTAATTGCCCTACTTTCTCCTTGAATCTCAGCAGGTTTTATTCAAGATTTTTCGTGTTTTTACAAAGATGAAGAAGTTCTCAAAAGTACCCAACTTCGATGCTTCTCAGCACAGTTGAAACTGAGCACCAGTATTGAACATGGGTTTCTCGCAATCGTTCTTGGTCATTTTGGTGTTGCTCGTTAATTACAACTGCAGGATGCGGTCTGAGGTAGTTAGTTATAAAAAGTTGGCTGTGGCAAATTGTGGCGGATTCCAAGGCATTTTTTCCAAGGCATTTTCTGGCAACGCAAATGGACTTCGACAACAAAGGGGGAAATTACTCATTTCCCCCGGCCTGTTATTATAAAGTTTCCTCCCGCGCCAATCATGCCAAGTCCGCCGTGTTCGCGCGCGTAAATTCCCCCGACAACCTCCTCTCGATTTTAGTGGTTATTTTTATATGTGTTACTTCACGTTTTGCTCGGCGCGGGTGAAAGATGGGCTTTATATTCAGAGAACTACAAGTCAGTAAATAAATAAATTGTGCTCACGCAATGTCGAGCTGCATAGCGGCCAGACGTTTATTGACAAATGTTGACTTGTGGCTACTAAACAAGTATGTACTCATCTATTTCCCATCTAGAAATAATTGCACCTCTGTTTTGATAAACGACTTTGATAATTTCTTTCATTTCAAAGGCCCTCTCTCAACGCTCACCTGAGGGGTCCACTAAAGGACTGTGTCAGAGTCAGCGAAACTGGAGGCAGTGTACTTGGAAAAACGTAAATGATGACAGAGATAATGGACAAGTTCATGTAAGAAGAATTAATTTTAATTAAATTAAAGCCAGGAGTAATATCGTGAGCGACAGAATGTATTACTCCTGGGTTCCCGAGGATGGACAAGAATTGCTTATAGCCAAATATTGCTTCTGTGAATATTAATGTAATAACTAGCGATGTTTAATATTTCTCTACAAAGTCTGTCGAAACAAAAACCACGGTTTGTTAATTGGAAGAATGCGTAGAATTGACGTATTTTTCACATTTTTAGGAATGCTTATTTTACAAGAAAAGAGACGACACCTATCTTCGAGTAGTTTACCAAGGAAACATACGCGTCCTTTGCATGAGCTGCTGTAAGCGATGGTACTTTACTTTCAACTCCAACGAATGCAATGTACCCGCAGCTATCGATACTCTGATCTTGCAACGTTTCCAATCAAACACTGAACTTCCACCCAAATATCCATCGTCCTACTACTGTGGAGGGGAACTGTGGGGGAATTCGTAGGGGTATTGTGAGGGTTGGGTTCTCTGTGGGCAACTGCTACAATCAACCAGCTGGAAATGCATACACCAGTTGGAATAGCGTCAGTAGAATCATTGTCGAGGAGGTGGACCCACCCCAGCCATAAGAATCTATGATTGGGAAGAGGAGGGGGTGATACAGTGAGAGGGGGACAGGGTAGGTACTTTTTACCCCCCTCTACGCTTTCACTCTTTCTTCCTCTATTCAGAGCTCTTCCTTGTAGTTCAATCAGAAGTCGAGATCAAGTTGAAAAGAATGTAAAACTTGAAAACTAAATAAATGTAAAGGCAAAGAATCAGTCTTGCGTCAGTCTTGTGAACTGAGTTTAACGTCAACATCAAAAACAGAAAATAAGATAGAGGGATTTCATGGACAGCCTAGCCTGCGTGCATCCGGAATTTACTCGCATTACTCGTAATCTCGAAGAAAAAACCGGATGCAGCGCAGGCTAATGGCAGCCATGTTTGTGGGCAAGTACAATGGAAAGTTTTTGAATTAGAAAAGATTTCATTTCTCTTAGGAAAAAAAGCTCTATTATTTTGACCACAAACATGGTTGCCGTGAAATCCCTCTATACTTTAACAAATGTCTGGCAGACCTATAAATGTTTTTCACATTATTACAAGAGGCCCTATAGGCACTGTCTCTTTGGTGCTAGCTTATCTATTGTTCAATTGTAGAACTTACTGTGGACATTTTGTGTAATGAGCTTTTATAAAAACACCAGAGATTCTCTATTTTTTAGATTATTTTACAAATTGCTACGTAAATGTTGGCCGCAGAAGCAGTGAGCGAGAGTATGAAGTATGAGAGAGTATGAAGCAAGTGAGAGTGTGAGGGTCAGTTCTTCAATGGGTGTGGCAGAAGAGGGATTGCAGAGCAGAAAGGAACCAAGAAGAGGACCCAAGGGAATAAACATTCTTCTAATGAGTCTTAATATATGAAGAGCATCGTATACCCTGTTAAGAAATCCACCAGAAATACAGTATTTAGGGGAGAGTTGAGTGGATGAGGGAAGATGGCTGGAAAGGAGAGGAGCATTAAAAGTGGATGAGAGGAATATACAGAAAGAATGTTGATATACTGCAGTTATAAACATAATCAGGTAAAACATAAAACTAGACCATTCCTTGTTTTGGAATCCCCAGGCGATCTTGTAAAGTCTTGGTAGTTAGTTTCAAGTCTTTTTCTATTAAATCTAAGTGTCTCCAAGATTTAGCAGACTGCGTAGTACTCCTCTCATTAGTACTTAATGGTTTTGTAGCTCTCGTCTTGGTTGCACTGTGCACACCAGATACTGGTCTAGTACTACTTCGAGAGATGGAAGATTTGTCTGTAAAGGAAATTATTTTAATACATGTAGTCAACAGAGTTGGCGCCCGTTTTTCGAAAAACCTGATAACTTAACTATGCCTTTAATTTACGGGAAAAATTACGGGAGTGCGCGAGGACCCGTGAACTTACCTATAAAATCATAGAACTTGAAAACTACGTGCGCTTTGAGAGACACCGGTAAACTTTATCGGATAGGTTAACGGGGTCGTAAAGTTATCGGGCCTTGCGAGAAACGGGCCCCTGGTTATAGAATGAAAGTGATGATGGTGATGATGGTGATGATGATGATGATGATGATGATGATGATGACTACAACAACGACGACGATAAGAGTCCCTGATCACAGTAAAAATCATAGACGTATGATGTAAGGAGAGCAACATTCATTTGACTGATATCTAATGCCAGTTGAACGTGATCCCCTATGATCGCACAACCTCAGGACCAGGAATTAGGTGTCTGCTTACATAAGGGTGCACTTATGTGAGATCAGAAATATAGAATTTCTTAAGAGGAGAGAGTACTCAGTGAGGGTTGCTGTCCATCTTTGGATGGAGTTTCACTTACTGGAGATCAGTGTCAATTAGTTGAGGTTGAAATTTTTGAAGACAATTGGATTAGAGCAAACTGTACCTGATGGTTTATTGGCCCATGGTTTGCCAGGACTGAGACCATCTGAGGTATGTGATCGGACATGCTGAGTGAAATTAAATAAAGAAATACAATGTATTTACAGGAGACCATGATACTAAGAGAGCGAAACTTGTGGATTGGTGTCTGTGTGATGTGCTTCATGCGTTAAGGTTATTTTTAATAAGTGTCAGAAAGATTGACGTCCATATTGCACGCGCAAGGCGCTCAAACAATGGGTTTTAAGCACGCGCGGATACAAAGCGTTTCTCCTGCGGCAATCCAAATTTTGCGCGCGCAATGGATTAAGCACCAAGCACACCGCACAGACATCAAAACTAGGTCTCTTAGTATTATGGTCTCTTGGTATTTATCATTAAGCAATAAGTTGGAAAAACAGAGGAAGGTGGATGGAAGTACATTAAATCCTCCAAGTACCAAAAAGCTAGCAGCATGGAATGCAGAAATTAAAGGTGCTAATTGTAATATTATTTAAAGAATCCACCTCACTGGTTGAAACATGAAATTTTCCATAACTTCTTAAGATAGCACATTTATATCTATCTTATCTATTAGGTGGTGTTTACATGGCACTAGGATCATGCATCCTAGCACTAGGATCATCCTAGCAGACAAATCATCCTACCTGCTATACATTTACTGCATTCTGTTTACATGGAAATTTGTGTCTTCACTACGGGTACTAGGATCATCCTTAAACAGAATGCAGTAAATGTATAGTTGGTAGGATGATTCGCCTGCTAGGATGATCATGATCCTAGTGCCATGTAAACTTCCCCTTAGAGTGCAAACAGTATATCCGTGAAATATTTGTAATACTAAATTGTGCAATTTTATGCAAATTCTATTGTTTTCTATTGTTTAATTAGCACTATTTTGTACTGTTTAGTAATTTGTATTTCACGGATATATTGTTTGCACTCTAACCTCTTTTGGTGACAACTTTTCTGAGGTTTAATTAATACAATGAAAATTCAAATGGAAAATTGGAAACATATTTTGGTATTGTTTTGAATGCTAAGAACTGTAATAAGAGTTGATATTTTTTGAAGCAACCATAACTGACCTTTTTCAACTTTTTTCCTTGGTTGGTAGTTTCAGCCTCTTCTCTAAAACACCAGGGAACAAAAACAATTGAGGAGTTGTGGTATAATTTACAGTTCCTATGCATGAATTACATAACTTGTACAGCACTTACAAATAGTTAAATGTCTTGGTTTTGGAAGGAAAGCTATTATCCATGCCCGTGGTTTGAGCATTAGAAATGCTAGGAGCTACTTCTTCAAATTCATCAGAAAAATCACTTGTTTCCTAAAAGGGTAGATAAAAAGCAATCATTCAGGCATGTATAAAAATTATAGAGCAAGCAAGGATGGCAGTTGGTTAGCGCACAGCCTTCAGTGCAAGAGGTCCCAAGTTCGATTCCCAGTCCGTACCTGACTCATCCTTGTTTCCACTTCTGATTGACAGAGGGGGTAAAATGAGTGTACCGTCAGTCTCACATATATCAGTAACTCTCGAAGTTAACTGGCATGAGTTACTAACATAAAATAAGGTTATTTTTGCCTTTACCTTTATAGAGATACCATACATGTACTTTAAAATGTATAATTATTACAATCTTTAATTCTTTCATCGATTCATTTTTCCATAATTTCATAAATTCATTTATTCGAATTTATGTATTAATTACCATCATTTGACCACCTTCTTGGACTTTATATTCAATGCATTTGTTTGTTCAATATATGATTCAATCATTCAGTATTCTCATCCAATTACATGTACAAAAATGATGTAGCAAGTAATAAACACTAATACGGCTTCTGATAGAAATAATTTGTATATTTTGTACCTGTAATGTCAACTGCTGCTTTTTCTTGACTCCACTAGTTGGCCTGCTCGTGCCAGCAGGTCGTACAAACAGAGCATTATCAGTGCTTATTTCTGTCATCTGCTGTATTGAGTCTCGTGATGGCTTTCTGTAAAGATGACTATGGGGTGGGTGCTGCTTACGATGTTGTAGTTGGAGATCATGTTTTTGTTTTTCTAATTGTCTTAACTTTTCTTGTCTCTCTCTTCTTTCCTCTTCCTCTTTGGCCTTAATGTATGTTGAAAAAATAAAAATAAAAATAAAAATTACATGTACAATCAAAGGGGTGGCAAATGATAAAATCTGAGACTCGCCGAGATGCCAAGACTCTTCTGTTTGGAAATCCAAGCCCAAGACTTAAACATTTTTTGAAAATCCAAGACCACGACTGAATGCTGAGAAAACTGAGCCTGAGACTTAGAAATACTGAAGCACCTGAATCTGAGACGTATTATTAGAAATTCAGTTCTCAAATCACCAAAAAAGCAGCCACTGTGAACTACTTTACTGCACGATTTTTGCCAAGCAGCTCACGCTTTAAATATCATATCCTAAAACAACTGATGAGCTGCCTTTGAAAATAAACTCCTTTACTACAAAAAATTTACCAAGCAGCTTACGCTTTGGCCAGAGCTAGTTATTGATATAATCATGGAAGTGACAGAGGATGGATGCTTTCTGGAACTACACATTGTAAAATTGTACCTGTAGCAATTGGAATGTATTAGTCTTGAGTAATGCCATGTTAGACTGGTGTCGCATCACATCACCATGAGAAGCAAGCTCATCATCGAGATAACCCTCTCTATCTTGTAAATACATAAGCTGAGTGGCTCTCAATTCAAGCTCTTCTTCACAATACATTTTATTTAGCAAACCAACACACAATTTTGCCCAGTTGTTAACAGGATCGACCTATAGCAAAAATTGGAAAAACAGTGAAATTTACAGGGAAGCAGTCAATCAATATAGAGAAAGGAAATTTATAACTTAATATGCAATGTACACCTCATGGGGCATTGTTAGTTACCTTTGGCAAATCCTTTGGCTTTCTTTGGTCATTCTTCTCAATAAACGATGGAGGTGCAACACCTAAGTTGAACAAGATCAAATACATGTTACTACAATCACAAACTAGTAGCTGCCATGTAAACATTATCCTGTCCCTTATATTTGCTATATGGGTAAATGTATGTGCAGCCAAACAGGGTATGGTTTTCAGAGTTTTTACTCTGTAACAGGGTCTATAAAATTATTATCACTCTCTGGAACAGGGTATCAAAAAAGTTCGTAACTACATGCAATAAATTTTATTTGTAAGGAATAAATAAATGAGTCAGGAAACCAGAGTAAAGAACTTGATGTTAAAATCCCTTGTGTAATGAAAAAGTCTCAGAGACGTTCCATAAGTCATAGTTTAATTCGTTCCATTGTTTCTGGATGGCATGGTTGGCGTAGCTAGTGGTGAGAGTACTGTCCGTTCACCACTGTGGTACGGGTCTGAGTCCCAACTCGGGCATTGGATCATAAGTGTTTTCTACCATGTCATAAGCATTTTTTCTCTGCATTCTCTGGTTTTTCCTTCCTCAGCAAAAATCAACATGTGAGTTGAGCATTGTATGTAAAATATTTAATGTAGAGGTAGTGAGTGGAGTGCCAGCAGATGAAGAACCACTATGTGGATATGCTGCTGTGAAACGATTATTTATTTATTTGTTTGTTTGTTTGTTTGTTTGTTTGTTTATTTATTTATTTATTATTTGTATAATAATGCAAAGGATCAACCACCAAAGGTAGCTGCCTAAACAGCAAAGAGAGCAACCTATGGAATCTGATGTATGTGTATGCATGTACATGCAGCAACTTAAAATCATATTTAGGGAAAGAATTATTTTTTGTTTGTTTGTTTGTTGATTTGCTTACCAACAATATTAGCCACATGAATAGTAGCAATCTTGTCCCCTGACCACGCCCTGATTAACACAAAACAACAAATGAATATAAACCATAAGGGAAAAAGAACCTACAGACTTAGGCCCAGTTCAAACATCGAACTTTTGCTGTGTCAAATGCATTTTTACAGGGAACCCTTCAATTATTACATGTATTAACAATCTCCCACAGTATGCTCCCCTGTGTGTACTGGTTGTGCTAAATGACCCAGGAATGCATTGCGGGAGTATGTTGCAGGAGCAAGCTCCCTCGTGTGTACCAGCCTTTATATTGTTAGCCATTATACTAGAATTATACACTATTACTATAGACCTACTAAATAAGGTAGGCCATTATATTGATTTGATAGGTTTTTTAACGTGGTAGATACATTAACACATAAACTACCTCATAAAAACATATTTAAATCATGACTACCCATGCAGTGGTGGGGGTGGGTGGGTAAAAACAAGTACAAAGTTACCAGCTTATTGGCAATGGCTATAAGATGTCACTCCCTTTAAGCTAGTCATGTACTTAACAAATAGATTCCATTTTTCCATGCGTCTGTACTCTAATCGATGCACAGATGACGTCAAAATGTGGTGAGAACAAAAAAGTACATCACGAGACGAAGTCGAGTGGCGTGACTGTTGTTCTCACCACATTTTGACGTCTTCTGTGCATCGATTAGAGTACAGACGCACCGAAAAATGGAATTTGTTTTATATAATATTTATCGAAACATTCCAACCAATCAGAGCGTGCGTAAGATTCGATGACGCCATCTATGTGTGTGTACTCTAATCACACATGGTTGTTCGACCAATCAGAGCGCGCGTAATATGCCAATTATTATATAATTGGGATTTGTACATGAAACTAAAATGTGTACACTATTTGTGTTCAGATATCACCCTATTCCCACTCCATACTTCTGTCTGATTCACTTACCTTCTTACTAAATAAATAAGACATTGCAGTTGATCTTTGACCTTTTGGGTTTCATCCTTACATAGTAGCATATCTTGTCGGAGTTTGGCGACGAGTTCTCGTAGAGCCTTGCACTCTAGAGAAAGACTTCTCCGGCTTTCTTTGCTGGTCAAACCCCTCTGTATCATTGTGGAGAGACTTTCGAGTTTACATGGTGATATTAATTATATATTAAGGAAGTATATACACCTGCAATAAAATTGACAGCGTCAAAATCTGGTGGGCACATAAAACTTAAGCTTAAAGCTTAAGCTTACTAAACTTCCAGTAAGATAAATGTCCTGCTGATTTTTGCAATCTAAATATAACATAAGCTTTCTTATTTTACAGAGAACACTCTTAATGACTTTCAAAGAATTTCGCTATCGTAGCTCTGCCGAATTTACAACAACAGCTAGACTGCGCTATCAAAAGCAGGCAAAAATCTTTTCAAAAGTGCAAAGAATATGAAGAGGTTTTGACTCTATCTTTTACCTCAGGCTTAACTAGGCCTTCCAATTTCAAGAATCTTCTTTAGCTTGCCTCTTTCAGTCAAAAAACGTAAATTATTTTGAGAAGTTTGGTATGTTTACATCCTCTTGACAAACTTTGCCTGCTTCATCATATCTAACAATGTAGCCGCTGGGCAATACAGAAGCATACGTCATCCCTATAACAATAATAGAAGAGCAAATCTGATTGGTTTCTTTAGAGCTGTTAAATTTTTTTACCGTATAAAGATATAGACATTTAAGAGATACATACTAAAATCAAAGTATTCTGCACTATTGTGGGGTATTGTCTTTTTTATTGAAATAAAGTGATTTCTAATAGAAGAAAAAGCTTTTGGAAACTTGCCAATTTTTTTAAAGCAATTCTTGATATCCAATCAACACCGAGCTTCTTCAAATCTTGTGTTACAAATGAATTTATTTCCCGCGCCGTCCGTAAAAGTGATCACTTTTCAATTAAATTTCTATTGAAGTTTCTTTGAACAGGATGAAAGACAATATCAGCAATGACCTCAAGACAGCTATTTCCTTGTAGTTAAAGTTATACAAAATGACATCATTCGGTGACAAGTGCGATCGCATTTTAAAAGACTTCGAGGGATTTACTCGCAAACAACAGAATGACCTCTTGAAAAGCTTACTGCTTAAATGTCAGGTACAGTATCCTAGCGTTCTTAAATTCTCGGTAAATTACATCTGTATTTCTTGAGAGCTATTTGTATGCTTGTATTAAATATTTCTACTGTGCAAATATCTGAATTTTCGGACGGAAGCGTTATCAGCAGCCGACTATAGTAGACTTTTAGTCTATATTAAGTGGCCTAAGTTTTATAAGACCAGCCGGGTATAAGTCACTGAAAATCTTTTGAGATCGGTAGCTAAAAGCATATCCTGTGTCTTGCATTTCACAGCCTCTGCAGCTAAGGATTCTTTACTCAGAGCTCAAGCCTCTGCTTTCTGTAGACTTTGCAGTAAATTTACCCAAGGAAATCACCGAGCGAATATTTTCCTACTTATCTGCTGAAACACTGTGCAGAGTTGCAAAGTGTAGCAAACTGTGGAGAGAACGGGCCAATCACAACCCTACCTGGTAAGGCAGATCATTATTTGGCATCATCTGTTGATGTCAACAAATTGATGGTTGCTATGGAAACCACTTAGATACAATAGCTACATAGATTTTACTCATTGTTGCTATGGAAACCAATTAGAGATTTTGTATAAATGAACAATCTCAATGACATAAACTTTTCCACATTCTCTTCTTGATCATTTCACTCAGTCAGCTGAGACTATTACACCTTGCAAAGCATGTTGGGTCCAGGATTTACTGTACCCATCACGTTTTGCAAACAAATTCTGGCAAGTTTGGGCAAGCTGAATTGATAGACGTATACTTTCTTTCATTGGTAGTTGTATCATTCAAATTCACCTTCCTAGCTAGAGTATCCCAGAATTCTTTATGATTTTGCACATGCAAGTGAGGTCAGGGGACAAAAATATTAAGAAATGATGGCATTTATTGGGAACTCTTGCATTTATATGAGAAAACCATTGTTATGATGTCATTTCAGAAGAAGTAGAAACTTTAGATAATTTCCTCAAAACCCTCCTTATGAACTTTTATCAGAATTTGTAGGTACTATACTGTCTTGTTTTTGGGTAAATTTGCTTTAATAACTTTTTCCCCTGATCTCGCTTGCAAATGCTGGATCGTAGTGAATTCTGGGAAAGTCTAGGAAGGTGGATTTCTATCCTGCAATTCCTGGAGATGAAACTTGATATCTATTTGAGTATTTCATGAAATTTCATAAGAACCTTTCGGCAAGGTTAGATTTCAGCAAAATTTACATGCAACCAATAGGAATACTGCTTACTATGCCAACTAAATTGGCCAATCAGAATATGAATACCATTCTAGTGTAACAGTCACTATAAGCCAGGAAAGTGCAAGGTCTAGTTCAAATGTCAAACTTTTGCTACATCAAATGCATTGAAAACACTGGATAATTAGACAACCTTCTCTGATGATATTAAGATTCGATGGGGCAAAAGTTCAACATCTGAACTGGGCCTGAGGAAGCATCTAAATGGCTCCACAGACAACTCCTTCCTGGTGGGCTTCCTGTGGTATGGTGTAATTTTGTCCCTAGAGCAGTTTTCTAATGAGTGTAAAACAGACTGTGCTGTACGTGCTCAGTCCCCTTCCCAGCTGTTCTTAGTGACACCATGCAATGCTTCAGCCACATGGTGCATTGCATGAGTACACTAAGAATGGTTGCAAAGGAGACTATGCTGTGCTGTGACCCTGTCAGCATTATGATATCAAATTCCTACTATTTTCTTAGGCTTAGTAAGTAATGTATCTACCCTATTACCCTGGGTTCCAGTGGTTTTATTCGCTTTCTTTAAATGAGTCAGACATCACAGGTGAGAGTCAAAGGCACGAGGTCCAAGCAAACAAAAACCCTGGTTTCTTGCCGTGTGACTCCCATCAAACAAATGAATGTCAGAACAAGATGATAAACCCCCTGGAACCCAGGGTACTATGAGGTATAATTTCAACTGAATATATAGGTGGTCATGAGTTTGTTTTATTTCAAGGCACAAGTTATGCATTCAAAAAGGATGGGGCAAGTTTGGTGAAGATGAAACTCTTTCTCTCCAATCACTAACAATAGCAGTCCGACCAGAATCACCCTCCAAAATTCCATCTATACCACCATTTCATTTCACTGAGAATCAAAGCGCCTTAAATCCTGCTACATGTCGCTGGAAGAGTATATACATCAGAGCATATTACTTGCAACAGAATTGGCACTGTGGGAGGTACAATATTGCTCCTATTCTAAGAGGTCATAAGGAACCAGTTACCGGAATAGCCTGTGATGGTAAGATAGTGAACTTTCCTCTCTCCTCCTCCCCTCCCCTCCCCTCCCCTCCCCTCTCCCTCTCCTCTCCTCTCCTCTCCTCTCCTCCCTTTCCCTCCCACTCCTTTTTTCATGTCCTTTCTGTCTGCAATTTTGTTTGTCTCATCTCGTTTTCTCTCATATTGTATTCTCCTTACTCTTTTCGCTTTTCTTATTTTTCTTTTCCATTTTTATTCCTTTGCACTACACCACCAAATTTTGACTGACTTTTCCCCTTTTGATTTGAAACTGTAAGTGCTTGTTTTAATCTTATTTTTACAGGCAAAGTACTAGTGTCTTCAGGAGCGGACAATACTGTAAGAGTGTGGGATTTACATGAGTGTCAATGTGTTCATGTCCTCAGTACACCCCATACAGACTCAGTACGGTGTGTGCAGCTTAAGGTATATAAAGAATATTGTGACAACGAGAATTCTCTTGGCAGTGTATGTGCTCAGTTGGCTTTCTTTCTCTTGCAATCCAGACTCAATTTCTCGAAATATCGTTATCTGTACAGTGGATGTTAACATCTGAGATTTTAGTGGAATTCAAAGTATGGAGTGTCCTTTTTAATACAATGAAAACTTCAGGGAAATTGATGATATTGTTGTTGCTGTTGATGATGATGATGATGATGATGACGGTGAAGTTGATGATGGTAATGCTGACGTGAATAAATTAATGATGAATTCAGTTTTATCTACAGTCAAATGACGCCTATTTAACGGATCATATTTATCATTTTTTCAAGAATTCCTTGTGTGTGTCTGGTTGTTCTGATGGTGTTGTACGAATATTTGATGTCAAGACAGGACAATGCCTAAGGTTTGTGTTACTCTTTCTTTATGTGAATTGACTCTTCTCAAATATTATCAAGGGTGCGACATACACTGCAACATTCTGGCATCATTGCCCGCAACAGTGCAATTACACACCATGTACTGCTAGGTAGTTGAACTACCCTTGCGTACATGTGAGCTAAATAGCAGAATTTAGATGCGCTCTAGTTTTGCCATCTGTGCGACTTGCATGCCTGTGAATTCGTATGTCATTCAATGATAAAGAATTCTAGCTCTTGCCTTAGCAATGATTAATACCACACCGGTACTAATTAAGAGCATGATTTTACGTTTAAGTACATGGTGAGTTGAAAACAAAAACTGCAGACGTTTGTCACAACGTTCAGCCTTGTAATCATCATCATCATCATTATCATCATCATCATCGTATCATCATCATCGTCTTTATTTATACACAATAAGAATTAATGTGATAGCTTGTAGGGTCGTGTCTACAACTAAAATGAATAAATTGTTTGCATTGACGCTATTATACGACGCTCAAATTGAAACTATGACAAGAAAATGTAAATCCGTGTAAAAAGAGGACATTTTTAAAGGAAGGGCAGTCTGCTTAGCTGATACTTCTAGGGGAGGAGATGGGGAGAAGAGGGAAGAAGCTCCCTTCCTTTGTCTTACCCGTCCCTCTTCTTCCTCCTCTTTTCCCCTTGCACCAGATATGCAGGCTAAGGAAGGCATATGTGGGTCAGCACGAAGCCCTCTTGAAGCGGAGCGGTGATTGGTTAAAAAACAATGGTCTTTTTAGAACGACGAATGAAAACATTGGATCCTATTGTACTCCATTGGCCAATCAGAAAGTGCGTTCACCGGGGTATGTGTGTGGAACAAACTCGTGGTATATTAACATGCAATTGCTGTTCTTTTACGCATGTTTTACTTTAGATCCTTACAAGGACAGTCTGGAGGAATTGAGCACCTTTGTTTTGATGGAAATATTATTGTTGCTGCAACTACAGAAAGGTTAGTAACAAAGGAATCAGATGGTGTTGAGGTCAAGACTTTTTCCCTGTTTTTCGTGATATTCATTTAACGCTTTCAGACTAACATTAATTTTGTGCTAGTTTGGGTTAAGTTAATTCTGCTTACTTTCCTCAGAACTGTACGTGTATGGAATGCTGTTACTGGTAAAGTATTGCACACGCTCACGGGACATACCGACGAAATACTGGTAAATATGGTCGTACAAAATTATAGAATCTTTATGCTTCATAATTTTGGAAGCTAAATGTTCTGATAAGACCACGGCCATTTTCTTCAAATCATCATCATCATCACCACCACCACCCCCACCACCACCAAAATTCTTTTTCATCGTCATCATCATTATCTGTATCATCATCACCATCATCATCGTTATCTGTCATCATCATCATCATCTTGTGTAGGAATAATTCCATTTATATCATCACTTTCAATTCATTGTCATTATCAAAATCACATGAATCATCCAACATCATCAACACTATTCTTTCAGTTAACTACACATCGCTGTTGTAATGAAATCCACCTGACATTGTTTTCTGTTCAGTTCATGACGATGCGAAATGGTCACGTGATTACAACGTCATGGGACGAGACTATTCGTCTGTGGGACACCAAGTCTGGTGTTTGTTTGTTAACCTTACGAGGTCATAACGAAGGTAAGGAAGGCCATTTCTTTACTTTGGTCTCTTCTTAAGGCAGGAGTACCTAATAAATCGTTTCTCACAACGTTGCATACAATGTGGAATTGGATTGAGTGCCGAGGCAAGTTCTGTAAGCACAAAACTGCTTGCTGACAAGATCAGATGACTGATGCTAAGCCGTAGCCGTCACCATTTCTTGCTGCCACGCATTTCTTGCCACGCATCTTGCTGCGAACGATATTGCAGAAGTAGTAATTTGATTTTTCCTGTGATTTTTCCTGTGAGTACTCGATGTGATTTCTACGATTGGTTCCGCTTAGCGTTGCAATAGTTTAAAAGATTCCTCGTGTGTCTGACACTTACAAAGTTCTGCGACATGAAAGACAACGGCGCGTAAAGACGAATACTATTTTGTCGTCGTTGCTGTCGTGAGTTGATTGATCATAATAGTCAACCATACGTACATTTGTCATCTCACATCGCGTTACCTTTCATTGCAAAATCTCTCTGTTTGGCCGGACTGCCAATTGTCGTTCGATAAATTAAATTCGTTATTGGTGCTACAACCCCCCTCCCTCCGTCCCTCGAGGAGACCCCAATCAAGCGTATTGTATTCTCAGGAGAGAAAGAAAGGGTTGTTTTTTCAATTGTTCTTGCATCCATTCCAGCCGTCTATTGCTGTCAGTTTGACGAGAGAAGAATCGTAAGTGGTGGAGGAGACAACTTAATCATTATATGGAATGCAAAAACAGCTGATATTGAAGCTAAGTTGGTCGGCCACACAGGAGATGTAGTAAGTCTATCAGTGCACCACTGACACTAGTGAAAAACGTCTGCGCATGCTCGTAGTCACGTCTTCGTGCTTTTGTAAACTTTACGCTTGCCTTCAACAATGGTTTTCACAAAATGCCAGAACTTAAGGTGGCCCGTACCTATTGATTTGTTTGTTGGACATGAATTTCAATCGCGTCCTTTTACATCAAAACCTTGTCCGATTTCTGAGAAATTTGCAGCCATTTGTCTACAAGCCTTGAAATTTGTACCGGTAATTATTTTTCTGCGAATGAGATCAAGTAATTTGAGATATCAGACGATTTTTAAAAATGGCTTTTTGAGAAAAATTGGTCATAAATCCAAAATTCCAAGGTGAATTTTTTTCCTATTTCGTCAATCAAGTATAAAGGCATAGAGGACTACATACAACATGTATCGTGCCAATTGGTGCCTTAGAAGATGCGATACAAAATTTGTGCTGCCTGTTACGACGCAAAATTATGTAGTCAAAACTACCGCCAAAATCTCAACAAAATTTCAAAAACAGCGAGAACTATATCTGCTGTAAGAAAGACAAATACCTATTGTAACTTGTGAACAAAATTTGGAGAGATGAGAAGCTAAACGCCAATGTTATCCTCAAGCAAACTTGGGGAGTAATTTATATGACCACGAGGTGAGCGTTGCGAATTTGTATTACTTCGACTTCTACAAATTCTGTCGAATTGTTTCGTGAAATTTTCTCGGTATGGGATAGAACAAGATGTTAACATACCTGCTGCTAAGTGTCGTTGTGTTTGCTGCACTAGGTATAATTCAGTGAGCTTCAAAAGTAAGCAACTTCATCGAGTCGACGTTTGAGCTGCCAAGGTAAAGCCCTCATGGTTTGTTAATATATTCAAAACGACACCTTACTATCTGTTGCAAAATTCCACACGGGATTTAGACTCAGAAGCAATTGTATTCAGAGAACTACTGTCTTTATTCCCAAAAGCCTGGATCCCGTGCGGAATTTTGCAACAGATAGTAAGGTGTCGTTTTGAATATATTAACAAACCGTGAGGGTTTTACCTTGGCAGCTCAAACGTCGACTTGATGAAGTTGCTTACTTTTGAAGCTTACTGAATTATACCTAGTGCAGCAAACACAACGACACTTAGCAGCAGGTATGTTAACATCTTGTTCTATCCCATACCAAGAAAATTTCACGAAACAATTCGACAGAATTTGTAGAAGTCGAAGTAATACAAATTTGCAACGCTCGCCTCGTGGTCACAAAAATTACTCCCCAAGTTTGCTTGAGGATAACATTGGCGTTTAGCTTCTCATCTCTCCAAATTTTGTTCACAAGTTACAATAGGTATTTGTCTTTCTTACAGCAGATATAGTTCTCGCTGTTTTTGAAATTTTGTTGAGATTTTGGCGGTAGTTTTGACTACATAATTTTGCGTCGTAACAGGCAGCACAAATTTTGTATCGCATCTTCTAAGGCACCAATTGGCACGATACATGTTGTATGTAGTCCTCTATGCCTTTATACTTGATTGACGAAATAGGAAAAAAATTCACCTTGGAATTTTGGATTTATGACCAATTTTTCTCAAAAAGCCATTTTTAAAAATCGTCTGATATCTCAAATTACTTGATCTCATTCGCAGAAAAATAATTACCGGTACAAATTTCAAGGCTTGTAGACAAATGGCTGCAAATTTCTCAGAAATCGGACAAGGTTTTGATGTAAAAGGACGCGATTGAAATTCATGTCCAACAAACAAATCAATAGGTACGGGCCACCTTAAGGTCAATTCTTGAAACTTAAGGCCAGTATTCACATAATGTCTTCACTAATGCAATATCTTTGTCTTGCAAAAGTATACAACGGAAATTTTAATTTTATTTTATCTATCATATTACATGATGGGTGATCTAAAAATAATTCCATAAGTTATTCATTGACTAAGGCCTAGTTCAAACGTCGCATCTCACATGTACCGAACTCAATGCAAATTAGTCAAATCTTTTGTTTCTACTCATTATCATCTCATTTGCATTGAATTCAGCACATGTGAGATGCGACGTTTGAACTAGGCCTAAGGCACAATGTGGCTGTAACACCACATGAGCAATAAATTACGCCTATTCAGAAAGTCAAATTGCATTTCAGATACGACAAAAAGGTACCGTACTTTTCCCTCACATGCCAAATCTGATTCATTATTACTGAACATCACTAGATCCATCATATAGACCCTTCGCTTAATTACGCGCAGGTCAAACTAAAGTCTCGAGGGAGAATAAGGCGGTAGGCTATCGTCGATCCCATAATATTCAGAATCACAAATAGGTAGTGGTTTTATTGTGGGACTGCTCTCTTGCATTGTGTTGGATTCATGGTGAATTTTTCTGACAAGTCGTTATTATGCAATCGGTGGTAACAGACTATAAGTTGATCAGTTCTCTTATTTTCATAGTACTGCTTGGCGTATAACGATGACATCATTGCGTCTGGTTCGTCTGACAGCACTGTACGACTTTGGAATTTTGAAGGTATTCAATGCATACCATTTTAAACTATCTTTAAGCAATATAAAACGCGCCGCATGTCTTTGTACTGTGACATAAAAACGATGGAAGATGTACAGCAAGAGAAAAGCAAGCTTAGGAACACGGGGAGTAGCCGAATGTTTCTCTTGCTTTTCGAGTGCTCTATATCTTCCAGAGTGTTTATATCACAGCACAAATACATAACAATCGTTTTATATTACTTTTATAAAATATTTTCGACGTTTTTGAGCGAGCCATGTCTCTGTCTTCTGATATAAGCATGGTAGCCAGCCAATCAGCGTGCGCGTTATATCTTAAATTTTTATAAATGAAGCTTCAAGGATCTACGGAATATATCGCAATTTTTAGTTTCTATGCCAACGTTTGTTTGTTTACTTTGTTTGTTTGTTTGCTTACTTTGTATGTTTGTTTGTTTTGGGATCCATAATTGATTGTATTTTTGCTAGGTCGTCTGCTTCATACATTACAAGAGCATATCGGTATAGTTAGATGCCTTCACCTTACAGACGATAGGTTAGTGTCTGGTGGTGATAGAAAGAAGATTGTAGTCTGGGACACCAAGGTAATCTCATTGGTTATGAATATATATATATCATCGCGCCAAAGTAAAACTTTGAAAGTTTAAGGCTATATGAACGATTCCAAACGGCGGATCCGGTGCAGTAAAGAACTGAGCCAATTCTGCTCAGTCTGAAAATAACCTGCTACTGAATGAACA
The DNA here is from genome assembly GCA_029948255.1 of Telmatactis stephensoni. Taxonomy (NCBI): domain Eukaryota; kingdom Metazoa; phylum Cnidaria; class Anthozoa; order Actiniaria; family Isophelliidae; genus Telmatactis; species Telmatactis stephensoni. The sequence goes on from JALIZF010001773.1 coordinate 457,321, forward strand.
CGGGTTAATCAGCTGTTTGTTTTAGACAAGTATGCGCAGAAAGCACAAAGTAGCGTTCACTACTTCAAAAAATTATGCCTTTTTTAATAATGGTCACCTCTCTACGATTACCATGCATCCAAGCGCGTACCACAGCTATGCAAAACTGTGCACAGCTATGCAAAACTATGCACAAGTATGCAAAACTATATGCTATGCTAAACCTTGATTTAAAATGTTTACATCATTGATACCAGGTGTAGTGCTCTCACTACCTCGAAGGATGATTTTTGCTTTTATAGATTTCCTGTGTGAGTGTCGGATTGCCTCCATTTTAGTAAAAACGAGAAGTTAAAATGTTATTCTAGAAGCGTATTCTCTACAAATTTCAGCTCAGCTCAGAATGGCAAAAAAACTTTGAGTGACTTGAATGAGGCCCACTCAATTATCGCCAAAGCGCACGGTACATAAAGCGTAGCAGTTATCGTAATTTATTCAGTTGCGTCTCCCTCTCATCTCCCTGGTAGAATCAATTATGTTGTCTTGTCTTGATTTTGATACATTATGTTAACTTTTGTACTCTTTTTCTATCCATTATAGACTGGTAAACTTCTTAACGTCGTACATCGCAACCCTACATTACTGCACGTCATGTGGGCAGACGAAACAAGACTAATAACAGCATCACCCGAAAAACCTGGAACTATTACCATCATTAATTACTGGTGAAAGCGTTGCTATGGAAGTGATAGGAATAGGTTGCTTAGCAACAACCTAGTAACGGGAAAAGGCTTATAGCAGCATCACCTGAAAAACCTGGAACTATTGCCATCATTAATTACTGGTGAAAGCGTTACTATGGAAGTGATAGGAATAGGTTGCTTAGCAACAACCTAGTAACGGGAAAAGGCTTATAACAGCATCACCTGAAATACTTGGAGCTATTGCCATCATTAATTACTGGTATGGAAGTGATAGGAATAGGTTACTTAACAACCAAGTAACGGTAAAAGGCTTATAATAGCATCACCCCAAAAATGTGGAACCAGTTTGTAAGCGTTGCTATAGAAGCGATACCAACAGGTTACTTAGCAACAACCTAGCAATCACAATCTTCCTAGGTAAAGTTTGTGTCGCATCGTTTGTCTCAATAACATCAGACATGGTAGAGTTCTGTACGGTGGCGCGTTACAAGCTCTTCAGGACGTTTTTCCTATCATCATTATGTGCCCTAAAGTAAAATGAATTGGCCAAAAGGTGTGTTGCAATCCCCCGGACCCCCTCGTAACAAGTGTATAAGGTTAAAATAATAGAATGACAATTTATTACACGTTTAGCCCGAATTTCAGCCCTTTGGTCATGATGGTAAAAGGGGGTTCCGATCATGAATCACGAGCCATTTTTGATATATCTGGCTTTATATCCAGGACAGCAGAAACAGTGGATTACGTTTGACTTGAGATAATCTACATAGGATCTGTTGAAGTTCAATAATAAGAGTGGAATTTCTCAGTGGTGTTGTTAGTCTGGAATTTTTTTCATCCGTTTTTACGCTGCGTTTTAATCATTTCTTTACTTGTGTGAAATTTTGTTTCCCACTTGAATTTGAATTTCTTAACTGGTTTCTTGAGTATGAATCTTTGTTTCCCAGTTTCTTTATTAACCCAACAACAAACGCAAGGGATTTTAAGAGCGAACGGACACTCATTTTATTGCTTTCCCTACCACAAGAGACAAGCTCAACTTTATTACAATCATGTTTACAAATGAGTGTGTAATGGCTGAATGAATAAATAAGTAAACACATTCAGGGATCTAGAAACCCCCCTTACAAAGCTCCTGGGTACGCCTCTGGCCGCGACGAATCTTTGGTTGGAACTTTACATCATAAATAACAAGAGCCAAAATGGCTTCTCGCTCTGGCCGCTTTTTGGAATAAAATGTTTGAATTTTTCTGTGAAGTTTTTATTTCTCTCACCGGCGTTTGAGCCTTTGGGTTTCGACAGAAACTCCCTTATGTGTTTCTGGTTTCGAGAAGTGAAACTACTTAGCTCAGTTGTGTGACACGAACCTGGGAGTGACGTCCATACTTAAGTTGATTATTATTATTATTATTTTTTTTTTCTTTTCTTCTGTTTTTAAAGGAGATTCTATTTGATATACTTATGCTAAGGTATTTTGTTGACTTGAGGCACAAGGATATATTTGCAGTTGCGTGACACTGATAGACAAATCAAAGGTCAAATTAAATATTCTATTTGTCAATGTCGTCGGTCACAGTGAAGTTTACTATTTTTGGTATCGATGAAAACAATTTTGAGAGGTAACCGAGAACAAGAAAACATCATTATAAACAAATGCGTTAGTAAAATGCAATGGGCAAAACGCTTTTTAGTTCTGAATGATGGCCGTTTTCGGCGATCGCCTGTCTACTACTGATTCCCGGTACTGATTACTAATTTCTAAATTTCATCTGAACAGCTTGCTTATAAAGCTAGTTAAGCTTAGAAGTGAATTGCACAGAGAGTGGGCGACAAATCTCAGAAGCAAATGGACAAATTGTTCGACGTGAATCATACAAAAAGTATGGCGTCACGAAAAAATGTCACATAAACAAATTAAAAAGTCCTAAGACAGCTTTTGCAGACAACAGTTGAGCATAATATGCAGAAAATAACTTGCCTTTCTAAGCTACTTTATT